>CM076581.1:1293965402-1294516069 GCA_034641835.2 Pinus albicaulis | reverse complement strand
TGGCTCCCAAGAAAGTCTACTACACTAGATCCAACTCTGATCCCAACCCTCCAGAGATAGTAGACAATCCAGACCAGATAGGAAAAAAGAAGAAAAAACCAATTGATAGTTCTGAAACTGAGATACCTCTGAGAAGAGCTGATTCTTTACCCAAATAATTGGTAAGCTTATCAGACATTTATTTTTACTTAAAGTTTGAGAAATATTTTTTTAGAACAAAATCTGAATCGGATTTAAAAGAAATTGTTTTAGATCCAGTTTTTACTTCTTATGTAAGTGAAAAACACAAAATTATTTCTGTTCCTACTAAATTAGATCAAACTGAAAGTAAAATTCTAGTAAACAGTGTAAGTGTCACCAAAATCAAAGAAATTGAAGAAGCTGTTAAGTTAGCTAATTTTTTTTCTAAATTTAAACCTCCAGTCTTTGAGGTATATACAACAGTCTTTCTAGCATCAGATTCTACTATGTATGCTACCACATCATTTACTGATTTTGTTGTTAGTTCACCTCAAGAGCCCATAAGCCCTGAGTTGCCTCTTCCCCAAAGAATCATATACTCATCATATCCAGAATCCACTGCTAGTTCATCAACCGATCCATTAATTCCTGAGCTACCCTTGCAGCCCAAACTAGTATATCCATCATTTACCCAACCCATTACAACTACCATTAGCCATACTACTTCTGTTTCATCCCCATTACCAAGCTCTTCAAGTACATCCATTGCAGTAACCAGCACTATCCCTATCACTACTACTGTACCTCCCAGTTCAGCTAAAATCCAAGCCATGGTAGCCCAATATGCTCCCTTGGTCTTACCTCAGAATCTCCATGACATGCCCCAGAACTACCAAAAAGATATTCCACTGTTTGATAATCTTTCACAGATTACTGCACAGCAACACATTACTAGAATGAATGATTTCTGGGAAGTCTATGAGATAGATGAGTCTGATGTCCAAATGAGACTATTTTCTCAGAGCTTAATTGGAGAAGTAAAAACCTGGTTTAAAGGTTTAGCACCTGGTAGCATAGCAGACCTAGCTGCATTCCAGAGAGCCTTCCTTAATAAATGGGAGAAAAAGAAGAACCCTATGCAAATACTATCTGAATTTGATGCTGTCAAGAGAGCCCCAAATGAAACTATCCAAGACTTCTGCACCAGATATAATAGTGTTTACAATGACATTCCTGCAGACCTTAAACCTACCCCATATTCCGTGCTACTGAAATTCCCTGACTGTTTTGACGTAGACATGGCTTACCAACTTAGGGAAAGGGATGCAAATAATTTAGAGCAAATGCAACAAAACGCTGTAGGTGTAGAAATCAACATACTTGCAAAGAAGGCCAGAATGAGAAATGAAAGAAGGGTTACTATTAAAGAGGAAGCATCTCACTTGGATAGTAAATTTGATTTCATTACTAAAGCACTAGAAAAATTAGTCGATAGATTGGATCAAATTGAAAAGAAACCACAATGGGAAAATCAATCCCAGATCCGGAATCCCAATTACAGAAAAAACACCAACCCCGGGAAAGGTAAGGAACCTTCCCCTGATCAAAATATAAGAACCCCATTCCAAGAAAACTTTGCAGAAATTTCACAAAACAGTGTTGATGAGGAGGAAGACATAAACATTTTTATGGGGATTGATGACAAAAATACCATTTTCCTCACCCAGGAGGACCAGGAACTCTTTGAAATTCAACAGCTCAAAGTTGAATATGGAGAATCCTATGATTATAAACAAGGTTATGATTTTGCAATAAATGAAATTCACAGAGAATACACCCTTCAGAGCAAGAAAAACAATGATCCTGTCATAAAAAATAATGCTCCAAACCAACAAGAACAAAAAAAGAAGAAGACTGAAACTTCTAAATCAAAATTCTTGCAAATTCTTCCTAGAGATGGCAAACAAAGTTCAAATCCAACCAGTCCTAAAAAGTAGCAATGCCCAAAAATTGTAGATATTACTGATGAAGTGGCACGATCTTCCAAATATGTTTCAAAAGATAATTCTCCCAAAGCCACCAATTCAACAACTGTCATTGAACCAAGAAAAAATCCTACTAATTTTAAAATATCAGATCCTAAACTTGATAAGACTGATAAGACTGATAAGACTTCTGCTAATCCCCAAAATATTCCTGAAAAAATAGTTAAGGATAGCAAAAACCAAGAAGCTCAAACATAAGACAAGAGAAAAGCTCAAAACAAAGGAAAAATAGTAGAAACTCAAGAAAAGTCATCACAAACCACAGTTCCCAAAGAAGAAGTGATTAGATTTCAGCCAACATTTAATATGCAGTCTGAAATATCCAAATTGAAAATAGTTGTTCCCTTGGTAGAACTAGCTAAAAATGATTTATATAGATCTATGATTTCTAATGTATTGAATGTGAATGAGAATGAAGATACAATTAACATGAATGAAGATAGGCCTGAATTGATTTTTGGTCCCAATGTTGATGGAAAGCATTCAGATGGGTCGGTACCCCCATTTTATTTAAGTCTTACTATTGATGACCAAATATTACACAATACTATGCTAGATACTAGAGCTTCCCACAATTTAATGCCTAAAGCTATAATGGAAAATCTTAATCTAGACATAACCAGACCCTATAAGGACCCGTTCTCATTCGATTCATCCAAAGTCCAATGTATTGGTTTGATTAAAGATCTATGTGTTAACCTAGTCCAATATGTTGGTAAGAGTATGATCATGGACGTTGTAGTAGTTGACATCCCGCCAAAGTATGGCATGCTTCTTTCTCGCTCATGGGGAGAAAAGTTGCAGGGATCTCTACCACTGGATATGAGTTATGCTACTATCTCTGTATTTCGACAGCCTAAGAAGCTTTGCAGAGAAACCTTGATGAAGTACATGATCAGTAGTGCAGACAGACCTAAAAATTATCCAATTTATGCTACTCCCACTGATCTTGATTCTTTTATTCTTAGTAACTCTGATCAAAATGAAAATCCAACTGAACTTACTGATAAAAGACTTAAAATCATGGATGATTATATTGGTCATGAAGCTTTGTGGCATCTAGATTTTGATGGATCTGTTAATAAATTTGGAGCTGGAGCTGGTGTTTGGATTACAAACATTGAAACAAGTAATTCTGAAGGGCATGCTTTTATATTAAACTTCAAATGCAGCAATAACATGGCTGAATACGAAGCTTTAATCTTAGGCCTGCAAATTATTAGAAAAAAGGGAGGAAAGAGAATAATGGTTTTGGGTGATTCTGAAGTATTTATAAAACAAATCAACGCAGAGTATTCAGGTCACAACCCGAGACTTGAAAGATACAGAGAAACAATATTGGAACTGCTTGAAGTATTGTCAGAAGGTAATTTTGCTGTCATCTCCCGAGATCAGAACATACAGGCCCATTTCTTAGCTACTTTTGCCAGCAGTTGTTAAATTCCTTTTTCACCATTGCAAAAATACACTGCTGAGATTAAATATAGGCCTATTGTTCCTGATAATGTGAAATATTGGCAAATTTTTCTAGAGGATCAACAAATTTATGACTTTTTGAATAATGAACATGAATTTCAAAACCGTCAAATCGATAACAACTGTAACATAGATTCACCTTGTGATATAGATTTAAATTTCTATCAAATAGAGGATTTAGATAATTTAGATGTACATGAGTTTGACAAGCCTACTATTTTTACTTAAAGTGACATTGATGAAATGGAAAAAATAGAAATAGAGGAATTGATTGAAGATGAAATAGATTTGATTGATTTAAAGAATAACATTTTACCAAGAGGTTTAACTCCTCTAGAAGATTTATTGACTCTAATGATGTGCCCATAAGGCCAAAAATGGAGCTAGTTAAATCTGACATAGAAGAGTATAACTTGGGGACAGATGATAAACCAAGAATAATCAAACTATCCAAATCCTTATCATCAGATGAAAGGGATAAATACATTGAAATTTTAAAATAATTTCAAGATGTCTTTGCATTGAGCTATGAAGACTTAAAAAATTATAACACAGACATTATCCAACATAAAATTCCTTTAAAATAAAATCAGAAACCTTTTCAACAGAAGCTCAGAAGGATTAATCCGGTTTTGTTACCCTTAATCGAAAAGAAGTCAAAAGAATGTTTGATTCACAGATAATTACACCAGTCAAATTTCCTGACTGGATATCTAATTTAGTGCCAACCAGGAAAAATTCAGGAGAAATTAGACTATGCATAGACTTTAGGAATCTTAATAAAGCATCCTTGAAGGATAACTACCCCTTGCCAAAAATGGACCATATTTTACAGAGGGTAGCAGGTTCTTCCAGAATCTCTTTATTAGATGGTTTCTCTGGTTACAATTAGATCCTAGTTCACAAAGATGACCAAACCAAAAATTCTTTTACCACTCCATGGGGCACTTTCATGTATGTGAAAATGCCATTTGGGTTAAAAAATGCAGGAGCTACATTTCAAAGGGCCATGGATATTGCCTTTGCCAAGGAAATCCATGAGTTTTTAGTCATTTATTTGGATGATATTACTATGTTTTCTAAAACAAATAATGATCACTTGGATCATCTGAGACAAGTTTTTATTAAATGCAGAAAATATGGTATATCTCTTAATCCAAAAAAATCTATTTTTGGGCTAGAAGAAGGCAAATTGCTAGGTCATATCATTTCAAAAGAAGGCATTAAAATAGACCCTGCAAGAATTGAATCAATTCTAAACATTCGACCACCAAGGAACATTAAAGAACTCCAAGAATTCTTGGGAAAGATCAATTTTCTAAGAAGATTCATATCAAATCTGGCTAAAATTATAAAATATTTTAATAACATGCTTAAAAAGGACTCCTCAATTAAATGGACAATAAAGGCCAAACAATCTTTTGAATCTATCAAACAGGCCTTAACTAAAGCACCAGTCCTTATCAGTCCAGATTACACAAAAGATTTTATAATATTTTCCTTTGCATCCGAACACACCATAGCTGTAGTTCTTCTGCAGAAAAACGATCAAGGATTTGAACAACCCATTGCATTTTTTAGTAAAGCTCTTAGAGATGCACCACTGAAATACAACATAATAGAAAAACAGGCTTTGGCTCTGGTTAAAGCTATAAAATATTTCAGAGTGTATATACTTCATTCACACATAATTGCATATGTCCCTAATGCAGTAGTTAAAGTCATTTTCACTCAAGATGGACCAGACAATAGGAGATGAAAGTGGATAACCACAATCCTTGAATATGATCTGGAAATTAAACCAACTAAACTCATTAAAGGACAGGGTTTAGCCAGACTGATGGCTGAATCAAATTGCAATTCCTTAGATATTAATTTCATTGCACAAGTAGATGAACAGGAGGAGATGGCGACTCCATCGATCAGTGAAGCCTATCAAGTCTCACCCTGGTACTCTGATATAAAATTTGTACTAACAAACTTACAGGCTCCTCCTGGACTGACCAAAACCAAGGCAAGATTTATCAAGCAAAAAGCAATGAGATTCTGTATCTTAAATAATGCACTGTATTGGAGAGAAAGTAATGGAATTTTACTTAATTGTTTATTGAAATTTGAGGCTGACAAGCTCCTTGAAGAATTTCATGCAGGTGACTGTGGTGGCCATCTATACTGGAAGAGCACAGCTGATAAAATACTCAGAGCTGGTTTTTACTGGCCATATTTATTTTCGGATGTTAAAAAGTTTGTTACCTCTTGCCATCAATGCCAAATATTCGAAGGTAAAAAGAAACTGTTACCATTACCTCTGAAACCAATATCCACTGAAAAACCATTTCAACTATGGGGGTTAGACTTCATAGGTGAAATTCATCCTCCATCTTCAGGTCAACACAAATGGATTATAACTGCTACTAATTACTTTACTAAGTGGATTGAAGCAATTCCCACTAGGCAAGCTACAGACTCAGTTATTATCTCATTCATAGAAAGTAATATTTTGTCTAGATTTGGGTGCCCACACAAAATTATTACAGACAATGCTGCTGCTTTCAAATCTAAAAATATGATTACTTTCTGCCATAAATACCATATTACCTTAGGTCATTCCACAACATACTACCCCCAAGGTAATGGTTTGGCCGAATCCTCAAATAAAATTTTAGTCAACATCATCGAAAAACTACTCCAAGATAATAAAAAGACATGGAACAAGAAGTTGATCTATGCCCTTTGGGCTGACAGGCTTACTACCAAAAATTCCATAGGAACTTCACCATATCAAATTTTTTATGGTACAGATGCAGTTTTTCCTTCTTCCTTGGGTGTCCCAGTCATGAAGATTATCCAGGAATCACAGGTAGAAACTAATGACATTCAAAGAAGAATCAATGAAACCATACACCTTCAACAAACCAGAGATGAAGTTTATGAAAAGTCACAAGTTTTACAGAACAAGATCAGAAATATTTTTGATAAAAAAGTTAAGGAAGATGATTTTTTCATAGGAGATCAAGTTTTAAGATGGGATGCAAGAAGAGAGGATAAGGGTAAACATGGGAAGTTTGAATTTCTATGGTAGGGACCCTACGTCATATATGGTTACAGAGGAAACAATTCCTTTTTTATCAGGAATTTGGATGGTACAGAGCTTCAAGAAGGACTAGTAAATGGAAGGATGTTGAAACATTACTATCCCTCACAAGTCACTTAACAGTTAGATCTATTTACTTCATCATTGTAAATATTCATAGTCAGAGTGTAGATTGGATTGGATATATTATTTACAAAGTTGAACCCCGAAGAGAAGGCCCTGAGCTTTGCAGTATAAGATATCATAAATATGATTGTTGTAGGAAAGATAAGACATTTACAGGATCACCAAGGTTAATGGATAAGGATACTGATCTCAGATTTCTTGGCATTTCACAAGGAAAAGCCATCCCTAAGTGAAGCTGATGTTAGCAACCTATGATATAGGGGTCATAATTTTGACTTGAATATTGATAATATTGTGAATCTGTACATACTTTGCCTTCTGCAAGTTGTATTCACATATTTTGTAAAAAAATAAAAAAAATAGAAAAAATAAAAAAGAGGGTAAAAAGTCCTAAAAGAATAATCAAAGGACTTAGAAAAAATAAAAGACCCCAAAAGAAAATGAATAAAACATGAAAGTGAGCAAGCATAAATGCCACTAATTTTTACTTTTTAACTATGGCAGAGTGTCAATAAATTCCATAGTCCATGATGAGTTAAACAATTTAATCTTAACTTGTCATTGTTTCAATTTCACTTGTTATAGATAGAGAATAATGAGTTGTCATACTGCTTAATCATGACAATTCTGTAGTTAGGTAGAGAAAGAAATGAATCCAATAGTTTAATCTGGATTCATGGACGAAATAAGTGTAGAAATAGATAGTTTTACTTTCTTTCAGAAAGAATAATGCTGTGAAGGTTGCTAGCCTAAATGCACCTTACTACAAAGGAAGAAAAAATGTTAGTATGGTAAGCTGGGTAGGCAGTAGAAGGTGAAAATATCTCAATATAAATATCATTCATCATGGGCTGCAAAATAACTAACTTCCCCTTCCCATAGTCATGAAACATTCTAAACTATCAGTCAGAAAGGCTCAAGGCATTTCCTTGACTTTTGTTGGGACTGGACCCAAGACTCTATGACTGATTGGTTGAAAGTGTGAATTCCTATATTAATTCCTAAAATCACTACATTACCACTCATGCATTCAGCTCCTTGAATAATCCTAAGTAAAACACCATTTTTACTTAAAGTCATTATAATTCCCATTTTATTAACTTCCTACATCATTTGAAAACATTAAGCCCTCAAAATAACATTATATCATAAGTTAAGTGATTAGATCAATGCAAATTATCTTTTGTAATTCACTTTACTTGTTATGTTTATGGGTTTTGAGTATACCATTTCCTATTTTCATATTAACTCCAATTTGTATATTAACTCCCTATATAAAAAACCTTTTCCTATTATATAACTCCTTTTTATATAATAAACCAAAAAATCCACTTATTTTAACTTAAGCCAACGTTATTTATTCCCACATGTTTAAATAAAAACCCCCCTATAACCCCTTTGGCTAAGTTTATCTATATATAAACATCCCGCCCCCTATGGTAGTTAAGTCAACCCGATTTAATTCACCGTATAATAAAAATATATTCGAAAAATTCTCTTAAAACATATGTTATATGTGTTTTAAAGAAAAATTCCCCAAATTTTTATTTTCAATATAAATAAACCCCTTTCTCCTTGTATATTCCCCCCCCCCCCTGACTCTCTTAAACTAAGGTTAAATCCATAACCTAACCCCTTCCCCGCAATGTATATTCCATTATATCAATCCCTAACCTTGGTTAAAAGTCCTGTATAACCTTCTCGAACACCCTTTTCTGTTGAAAAAAGTCATTTTTTATATATAAAACGGAACCATATCCCTTTCTCCATCGGATTAATTTTTTACCCTTCGATCCCAAAATCCCTTTTAATCAAATGGTTAGAAATCTACATGATAGTTCTATACATTTTTATCCCTCCCCATCGCGCTTGATATCAACCGTCTGATCTTCTTTTATTTCCAAGAGCTACGACCCAAAGTGAACCCGATAACCAATCTTTCCCCGCACCTTCCCTTTTAATCCCGATCGTTCGCTTCTCAAAGCCAGATCCGACGGCGACAATGCATTTTTTCCCCTGAAAAGTAATCGATGGATGTTTTAGAAAAGTTGCGTGAAATGTGTGGTTTTCCCAAAACACTCCGCGTCGACGTGTCATAATCTTATTGGATTGTGTTCAAAAAGCTATTTATCGCTTACAGCTTTTGTGCCGCGCGAATACCACCCAGTGGTATTCCAAAACCACTCCCGCCCAAACTATGAGTTAATATAATTCGACTATGGTTTAGACTATGGTTAATTCATAAAAACTCATAGTTTTCATTGAAATTTCACTAATTGGCGCTTTAAACCTATAAAACTTCTGCTAAGCCCGTTTTTCATCAAAATATCAGCATTTGTGTGGCATTACACCCTGAGAACCTGTGCAGAGCCTTTTTTCATCATTTTAAAACCTACCAGCTCCATTTTCGAGCCAGTTGCCCTGCAATTCAACCACGAAAAGCCACATTACCCTCTGAAAGACTAATTTTGCAGAATTGAAGACTGTGCGTAATTGTGAAACGTCTTCAACCACGCTTATACCTATTTCAAGGTATTTTTCATCAAAACTGATCCACTGAACTTCAATTTATATGGGAAAAACATCAAATTTTACGTTATTCTTTGAAAATATCCTGAATTGCCTATATAGAAATTGCAAAAAGTGTCCATAGTACAGGGGAAACTCTGTCAAATTTGCCCCAGAATCCCTAATTACCATTTTTTGCAACTTTTATCCATACCCTGGTCTTTTCCACTGCTGGGATTGATCGTAGCTTATTTTCTGAGCATTAAAACCTTCTTTCAATCCAAAACTCTGCTCAGAACCCTATTTTACTAGAGAAATTCTCCAAGAAGCCCTTGTTTCCAAAAAAAGAGCTTAGCAAACAGTCTAAGCTTGCTCTGTTCATTTAAAAAATGATAAAGAAATAAGTAACCCCTAAAGCAGGAGGTCCAAAACCTCAAAAGAAACCCTCTGCTAAAATTCCTCAGCCTGAATTTTCTAAAATTGATAAACCTACCCCTGTACTCACTGCTGATTCAACAGAAGTTGTCAGGCCTGTTCAACCTCCAGTAATCTCACAAGAAAATAGCCCTTTGGTTGACCTTGACTACAGAATAATGGACCCTTCATTAGAGTTCAATTTTCTTGATGTATATAACTGGTTTTTTGGTAAATCAGTAGAGAAATATGACAAAGACATACCAGTCTGGGATTCCAATTTTCCAAAATACATTGTTCCTCAAACTCATTCAACCCCTTATTTTGTCAGATTGTGTCAATCCTATTATCTTCCAGACTAAAGGTGTATTGTGAATAAAGACAAACAGGTCTTATTTTACATCAATGAAGAATATATAAACTCTATGCTGCATCTGAACCTTGATCCCAATGCTGCTTCATTGTCCATAGAGGAGTTAACTCAGAATTACCTAGAGCTTGATTTTGCTTCTAAGTTCAAAGTCTTCCAGAATTTTTTTCCCAAGCAAGTTGATATCCCCAAGCTTAATCCTCCATTTGATACCTTTGACTTTCCAGATGAAACCAGGCAAATTGTCTCAATGCTATCATTCATACTAGGATACACCAGTGATGAATTCACTGATGTGGCTATCTTAGGTTTTTTGTCAACTCTGAGTCTTGGCCAGTCACCATCCATTGTGTACAATTTTGCTAAATTAATTGCAAAAAACATGCATGATCAGTTATCCATATTGTCAGAAGAAGGAGTCTGTTGGCGAAGAAACATGTCTCGCAGGCAAGACCCAGGTTCAGGGGTTGGGGCCAACAAGGGAATCCGCTGTAGTCTAGAACCACGCCGACATTATCACCCTACTTCGGAGAGCAGAGAGTCTTACCCGAGGTGTGCTGCAACCACATGCAGAAGGGGAATAGATCGATAGTAGAGAAAGGATCCGCAACTCATGATTAACAGTGAATTGATTGCATAAACATCGTTATATACGCAAGAACATTCAGAGAGTGTACAGGTATTAAGCAAATAAAATTTTAAATCATCACAACCATCATGCATGCATGTGAATCACATAATAAGACAACAACCTGCAAGTATATTGATATCTTCGGCCAACCCATAGTTACATAGCTTCCGCAAGGAGAGCTTACAAGTCTGATATAGACGCCTTATAGAACAGAAAGGTAAATAAGAGAAACCTAGGAACTAAAGAGATATCATGCCCGGTTTGTGTTCCCTCTGTAGCATCCGCTTAATCTCCTTCAGTCGCTCTGCATTCTCCTGTCGCATTCCTCCTTTCTTTCGGCCGGGTGACGGCTATTTATTCACCCGCTATCGCAACTGTTAGTTCCTCTTGCGGTCTTCTTCAGCTGCTTCCGAATTCTCT
This sequence comes from Pinus albicaulis, assembly GCA_034641835.2. NCBI lineage: Eukaryota > Viridiplantae > Streptophyta > Pinopsida > Pinales > Pinaceae > Pinus > Pinus albicaulis. The sequence goes on along the minus strand of CM076581.1, from coordinate 1,294,505,024 downwards.
CTTGTTGTCTGTGTGTTCTGCTCTCTGTCTTCTGCTGTATGTTCTCTTCATCTGCACTCATGCATCTGCTTTCTTTAGCTATGTACTTGTTCCCTTGCAACTTCGGTAGTTCCGCTACTTACTGTAGTTACGACTGCCATGTGTCATCATTTCGCAACCCAAAACATGTCCTTTATTCAAAATTCAAAATATTCAAAACAAGTTTTCAAAACAAGGGCCCCAACAGGCCCTGACCACAGTTTCTTGACTCATCCCGAGTCAATCGCAAATCACAGTCTCTATCTCCATCGCCCCACTAGACCCCATGGCCTGTTCTTGCTATGCTTCTTCCGTCTGCTGTCCAAACAAGGGCCCCAACTCCGGGACTCTGCGGAACGCTGTAGCTTTAAGTTCAGTGAAGGTCGACACAGCTTGCTGCCACCCCTGCAACAGTGAATCTGTTTCTTTGGCAATCTTGGTGACAACAACCTCCTCTATGTGCGTCGGTACAGCCTCGAACACCGTGCTAAGCTGGGTCTCAACCTCGGCGGCTAGCTGTTGCATTGTCCTGGCACTGAGTTGGAGGGTCAGGCGGAGCTCACGAATTACTCGTTTGGCCATTACTGAGTTGGCCTCTGTTTATTGGATCTGCACTTTGAGATTATCTGCCTGGGCATATAGCTGGTCCAACCGCGCGGGGTTCGTGGCCTCTTGGATTTCCCTCGAAATCTGCTGTAGCTGCGCTGAAATTGGCTGCGTTTTGACTGTAAGGGCCATTGAGCACTCCTGAAGACCCTTCAGGAGGTTGTGAGCCTTGCACACCGTAGAGGTGAGAGTTTCCTGCATTTGAGTGGCTTGGCCCTGCTTTGCTGCAACCTGTGTTCAATAGACAACCTGTGCATCGGGCAGCGCTGGCCGTGCGGCTAATGTTGCTTGAAGCTCCTTTTTTTCCCTGTGAAGACCATTGAATGCGATTCGGAGGTGGAAAGCCTGTGCTACGACACTCGTCTCCGTGACATCGGCAGGCAGCTGAGTGTAATGAGCCCCAAAATTCAGCCATAGCTTTGAAAACACCTGAGTGATTTTGGTTATCTGAATTTTCAGCTGCTCTTGTGCCGTTATGAGCTAGTCGTGTTGTTCAGTAAGCACTGAAATCTGTTGCTGTTGCTCGTCGCACCTCTTCTGTAGCTCAGAATGAAGCCGTTCGGCTTGCTGGGCCGCCTTCTGGATAAATAAGTATAGCTGAGCTGTACCCCATGTTTCTAAATTGGCGATCCCCGAAGTGCCCTGGTTCGGCGTCCTTTCTTGCAAGGGTTTCCCACTGGCAACTGATCGATTAGAATGCTCTGGAGGGGATGGCGGCGGGGTCTGTTGGTGCGCTGAGTCGACCATATTCAAGTTCGGCCGTTCCTGCTAATCTGTCTGGGCAGTTTGTGGAGGCACAGTAGGCTCAGGATGAGCCTCAGCTGAGTCGGCACCAATTTGTGCCATCTGGGTAAATGTATCAGATAAAGAAACTTGGGGTTCTCTTGCGGGGTTGACTGGTGGTACTACTGCTGCAGTATTGGAGTCAAATTCGGCCCCATGGTCCCCACCAAGGAGTTCTCGGATGATTGGGTCGGACACGGTAGCAGATGAATTGGATGGAGCGGATGAAGTGGTAGGTGGAGGTGGAACGGTACGTGGTGGAAGAAGGTGAATGTTGATGAATTCGGAGGGGTCAATGAGTGGTTCTTCCTGTATCAACACCCCTATACTCGATGGTAGTCGTGGATCATCTGCAGTGAGGTCCACCACTGGATTTTCTTTGGTGGTGCGGGCCCGCTTAGCTGGAGGAGCTTCTAATTGATCTGTAATCTTACTCTTCTCTCCCATCGGGGTTATGATTGGGCTTGTCGAAGTAAATAGAACAGTAGGGATGGGGGAGGTGAGAGGAGTTGTATGGGGGTGCGAGGTAGAGCAAGAAAGCTGGAACTCGGAAAGTAAAGGGAAAGGAGCGGCACCGCTTGAAATGACCTGGGCCGCCGAATTAAAATTACGTACCTGAGTGTTCAAGTGGTGGACGATGGGGACGAGTGGCTTAGGGAGTTCCTGTGGTGGCACCTCCACATCCGTTTTGGCAGGCTGTTGCTGCGGCAACATCCGATCAAAGTTGTACCTGGGTACCCCGTTGCGGATTTCCATCACAACCCCCGGCCACGAATAGACCTCGTTGTGGAAGGCGGTATCTTCAAGATGGAATTTCAACGGCTTCATGCGGAAGGTGTCCTCCGATACGCAAGTCGGTCGGAGGTAAGTATGCCTATGACTGACCCCGAACCACACTTGCTCGCTGTACTCATCTAACAGGTTCCGGGGCACCCTTTGCTGACTGGTTACCACGTCCGTCATTAACCCATACCAGGACCGAAATGCCTCTGCATTCACTTGTTTGGTGCTAGGATCAGCTAACACCTTCCACGAAACAAACTTCATCGCTAGAGGCTGGCCCTCTGGAATTTCCACTGGCACCCGGACAAGAGGAGTGTGCCACTTCCACATGGAAAACACAACGATCAAATATCCGTAAATGAAGCTTGTAGCATGCTTTTAGTTCTCCTCGCACGCATCAAACAGTTCCTTCAACAGGAAGGAGCACCAGTTCAGCTTGGCGCCCTGAACACAATGCTCTGCTTTGGAGATAGTGTCCAGAGTGCATTCACCCTTTATGTAGTGCCTCATTGTCTTGCTGGAAATGAGGTAACATGCAAATTTGATCTCGGGCTTATTGATAAGCTCCATCTTGGCTCCCTTCCCGCCCCGTCGGGTGCCATATTTGACATACAAGTCTGCGTCTCCCGACCTCCACGCTCGCTTGGAGGTGGTCTGACATGCAGTTGAGACATCCACACCATTCTGTGAAAGCCCTGTAAGATGATGGATATCCTCAACATGAATGGGAATTTTCTTTTTCAGCCACAAGGACCCATTCTGGACGCGACTGAGTAGGAACCTAGTGCACTGCATAGCTGGTCCTGTGGTCCCGAAGACCGAAATATTTCTTAAGTTCAACAGAGAAGATTGCTAAAGGCCTCGAAATTCTGGTAAAATTCTGTTTGCTGAGTGCCCGGCTGTTGAGTAGTAATGTTCCATATATACTTGCCAGTTGAGTGCTGGGAATTCAGAAGAGTCTGAAAGGTTAGCATCTATCAGGGTCGCATTGTTGTATTTCCCTACAAGGGACTCTGTCTTATGAATTCTGCTGTCGAGCTCTGGTTCTAAGATGGCTGGGAGAGCCTTCGGCATTTTTTCTTGTCGCTGATAAACCTGCAGAATTCGTCTCGGCGGCCTCTCTTGGTGATGTGCGTCTGGATACTTCTGCTGCTCTGGTTCTGCTTCAATTGCTAATTCTAAATGTTCCGGCATTCTCATGCTTTGTCCCATGCAAGTGATGGAATTACTAGGCACGAGTGAAGTGGACGAGATCCCATAATGAGTTAATTCCTGCTGGCATTCCTCTCGGCGATAATCGTGCGATCAATCGCGTGCCAATGTGTATTTTGACAGTTGCTGACGGTGGCATGGGGAAATGGGCGGAAACGACGGCTGAGGTTACTGCGGATTATGGCAAAATGATTATTGCGAGGTTAATTCCAATTATGGTAAGTTATGGTGCAAATCTAGACGATCCTACAGACTGACACAAGTACTGACTGAAATGACCTGGACTGACCTTGACACGTTTATGATGTTGGGTGTGGAGCCTGATTATATTCTTTACTTTGTATCATAGCATTGGACCCCTGTACCTTAAAAGGGGCGGCAATGCTGCCCGTAAGTAATTGCTGCCATGGGGGGTCCAGGGGGGGGCGACAGCGCTTTTTCGGAGCCCCCCCTTGGCGGGGGTTTTCGGGGGCAGCGCCCCCGAAGCTAAAAACAGATGTAAAATTGCCTTGTAAAAGTATAGTAATTTCTAGTCAATCTGGGCCGTTCATTAGGCAAATGATCTGACGGTAGAAGTTATGTTTAGAATAGGGTTTTTTTCCCTAGAAGGCAACCCCTCGCTTTTATGAGGGTATTTATTGCGGCTGTGCATGGTATGTGTATTCTTAGAGCGAGAAACAGATAGGGAGATTGTGAGAGAGAATAGAGGATATTACAGCGGATCTGCTGTAGGTTTTTTGTCTTCAATTTTTGTTGGATAATAGAAAGGAATGACTGGCTGTTCAGGGTGGACATAGCCCAAACTGGGTGAACCACGTATATCTGTGTCTCTCTGGTTTTATGTGTTTTGTGTGCTTGTATTTTCGCATATTTTATGTGTTGCATTGCTCTGTAATATTTAATTTTCTAACAACTGGTATCAGAGCCGAAGGTATATTTGGCTGATAAACTCGCAGAAAAGAAGGGTTCCTGGTTCGAGTGGGAGCAATGGTAGAAGATGGTAAGTTTAGGGTCGAGAAATTTAACGCCCAAAACTTTCCACTGTGGAAGATGTAGATGGAATATTATCTGTATCAGAAAGATCTATACCTACCATTGAGCGGTAAAACAAATAAGCTGGCGGCCATGACAGACGCGGAATGGAACATTCTTGATAGAAAGGCACTCGGAACAGTACGGTTGTGTCTTGCGGCGTCAGTCGCCTTCAATATTTCGAAGGAAACAACAATAGAGGGTTTGATGCAGACGTTGGCGAAACTATATGAAAAACCCTCGGCCTCAAACAAGGTATTTCTTATGAAACGACTATTTAATATGAAGATGTCGGAAGGTGGATATGTTGCAGACCATTTAAATGAATTTAATACAGTTACCAGTCAGTTAAGTTCTGTAGGGGTAAACTTTGATGATGAAGTTAGAGCTCTGTTATTCTTGTGCTCATTACCAGAAAGCTGGAATGGCTTAGTTATGGCCATTAGTAACTCCGTCTCTGGATCTAGTACTTTAAAGTTTGATGATGTTGTTGGTGCTATCCTTAGCAAGGAAATGCGATGGAAAAGCTCCGGTGAGACATCAGGTAATGCTTTGAGTGCAGAGTCTAGGGGAAGAAGAATGGAAAGAGGAAAGAGCTCGGGATATCGCAGTAAATCAAGGAAAGGTAGATCCAAGTCCAGATCGGGGATAATGTGTTGGAATTGCAGAAATAAAGGACACCTAAAGAAAGACTGTAGATCTCAGAAGGGAAAATAAGGAGACACACAACAAGAAAAAAATCATGAAGCAAATGTGACAGGTGATGTGTTACAAGATGCTTTGATTCTTTCTTTCGAAAATGTTACTGATTCTTGGGTTGTAGATTCAAGGGCTTCATTCCATGCCACACCTGATAAGAAATATTTTCATGACTATGCTCAAGGAGATTTTGGACAAGTTCGTTTGGGTGATGATAAACCCTGTAAAATTGTTGGAATGGGTAAAGTTCTTGTAAAACAACAGAATGGAAACCAATGGCTACTAATGGAGGTAAGGCATGTTCCAGATCTGAAGAAAAATCTGATTTCAACAGGGCAGTTAGGTAGTGAAGGTTGTGTGACAACTTTCACAGATAAAACTTGGAAGGTCACAAAGGAGCGCTGGTAATAGAAAAAGGTGAAAAGGTTGGTACATTGTATTTATGCAATGGTATTTCTAACTCTGTTAATGCTTTAACTTCCAAAGGAACAGATGCAACATTATGGCATCATAGGCTCAGACACATGAGTGAGAAGGGAATGAAGATTCTTCACTCAAGAAATTTTCTGCTAGGTTTGAAGAATGTTGATTTGGATTTTTGTGAGAATTGCATTTATGGAAAACAGAAGAGAGTCATATTTCTCAGAGTTGGGAAAGAAAACAAGAACGAAAAACTGGAGCTTGTGCATACAGATGTATGGGGACTTGCTAAGGTATCATCTCTTGGTGGCTCTCGTTATTATGTTACTTTTATTGATGATGCAACTAGAAAAACATGGATTTATTGTATTCAAAATAAATCTGATGTATTTGATACTTTCAAGAAATGGAAAGCTTTGGTTGAGATTGAGACAGTAAAGAAGTTGAAGCGTCTCAGATCAGACAATGGAGGTGAATATTGCAGCAATGAGTTTGATAGGTACTGTTCAGAGCATGGAATTCACAGAGAGAAGACAGTTCCAAGAACACCACAAGAAAATGGTGTGTCAGAAAGGATGAACAGAACAATCATGGAGCGTGCAAGGTGCATGAGATTGCATGCATGATTGCTTTTACAATTTTGGGCAGATGCTATAGATACTGCTTTTTATCTAATAAACATAGTGCCTTCAAGTTCCTTGGATGGTGGTATTCCAGAGGAAGCATGGAAAGGTAAAAAGGTAAACTACTCTTTTTTAAAGCTTTTTGGTTGTGAGGCCTTTGTCCACATTAATAAAGAAAATAGAACAAAGCTTGAGGCAAAATCAAAGAAATGTACCTTTATTGGATATGGTGCTAATGATTTTGGTTATCGCTTATAGAGGAAAACAAAGCTAGACTTGTGGTGAAAGGGTTTGCACAAAAGAAAGGTATTGATTTTGATGAAATATTTTCTCCTGTTGTTAAGATGAATTCAATCAGAACTATCTTAAGTCTTGTAGTAGCGGAAGATTTACATCTTGAACAGTTAGATGTAAAGACAACATTTCTCCATGGAGATTTGGAGGAAGAGATATACATGCAGCAACCAGAAGGATATGAGGTCAAAGGGAAAGAAAAATTGGTGTGCAGGTTAAAGAAGAGCTTGTATGGCTTAAAACAGGCTCCAAGGCAGTGGTATCTAAAATTTGATAAGTTTATGTCTGAACAAGGTTATACTAGATGTCACTCTGATCATTGTGTTTATCTAAAAAGGCAAAATGATGGCAACTATATTATATTGTTATTGTATGTAGATGACATGCTTGTTGCAGGATCTAACATGAAGGAAATAAATGTGCTCAAAAGAAAATTGGCAAATTCATTTGCAATGAAGGATTTGGGAGCTGCAAAACAAATCCTTGGTATGAGGATAACTAGATACAGGAAAAATCACAAATTAACACTGTCTCAGAATGAGTACATAGAAAAGGTGTTGAAAAGATTTAATATGCAGAATGCAAAACTAGTTAGTACACCTTTTGCTAGCCATTTCAGACTTAGTAAGGAGATGTGCCCAAAGACCCAAGAAGACATGGATTATATGTCTAAAGTTCCATATGCATCAGCATTTGGAAGCTTAATGTATGCAATGGTCTGCACAAGGCCTGATATTGCACATGCAGTGGGAGTTGTAAGAAGGTACATGAATAATCCAAGAAAAGAACATTGGATGGCAGTAAAATGGATTCTCAGATATTTGAGAGGTACCACAAATCAAGCATTATGCTTTGGTGGTTCAAACATTGCTCTACAGGGATATGTTGATGCAGATATGGCAGGTGACAGAGATAACAGGAGGAGCACTACACGATATGTATTTAATGTAGGTGGAACAACTGTCAGTTGGGTTTCAAAAATCCAAAGTGTTGTTGCACTTTCAACAACAAAAGCAGAGTATGTTAATGCTACAGAGGCTAGTAAAGAAATGATTTGGTTACAAAGGCTTATGGGTGAATTGGGTAAGAAGCATGATATGGGCACGTTATACAGTGATAGCCAAAGTTCCATTCATCTTGCAAAGAACTCAACATTTCATTCCAGGACTAAACACATACATCTCAAGTACCATTTCATACGGTCAGTATTGGAAGATGGAGAGTTGAAGCTGGAAAAGATACACACTAGCAAGAATCCTCCAGATATGCTAACAAAAGTTGTAACCAGGGAGAAACTGAGAACATGCTAAGTTTCAATTGGTCTTCAAGGATGACAATGAAGATGAGAAACAACCAGGTCCAAAGAGGAGTCATTGTCCAGCAAATGAAGCAGCGGTGAAGTTGATACAATCAGTCTCCAAGTGGGAGATTGTTGGGTGTGGAGCCTGATTATCTTGTTTACTTTGTATCACAACATTGGACCCCTGTACCTTAAAAGGGGCGGCAACGCCGCCCATAATTAATCGCTACCGTGGGGGGTCCAGGGGGGGCAGCAACGCTTTTTCGGAGCCCCCCCCCCCCGGCGGGGGTTTTCGGGGGCAGCGCCCCCGAAGCTAAAAACAGATGTAAAATTGCCTTGTAAAAGTATAGTAATTTATAGTCAATCTGGGCCATTCATTAGGCAAATGATCTGACGGTAGAAGTTATGTTTAGAATAGGGTTTTTTGCCATAGAAGGCAACCCCTCGCTTTTATGAGGGTATTGTATTGCGGTTGTGCATGCTATGTGTATTCTCGAAGCAAGAAAAAGATAGGGAGACTGTGAGAGAGAACAGAGGATATTGCAGCGGATCTGCTGTAGGTTTTGTCTCTTCAATTTTTGCTGGATAATAGAAAGGAAGGACTGGCTGTTCAGGGTGGACGTAGCCCAAACTGGGTGAACCACGTATATATGTGTCTCTCTGGTTTTATGTGTTTTGTGTGCTTGTATTTTCCGCATTTTTTATGTGTTGCATTGCTCTGTAATATTTAATTTTCTAACATATGGATCCTATGGGGATGACACGTTGGACACGCCCCTCCCTAACCACAATCGGTTGTGGTGCGGTCCCGCAACAGAGCGGTTATTGACAAACTATGCATGAAAAAAAAAAAACACTACCTATGCTCATCTCGGTTGCGGGAGAGTTATTCAACTACACTACTCTACGGGTGCTCTCGGTTGCGAGAGTTATTGATGAAAAGTGAAATAAAATTACTCTTGGTAGGGTTTCAGGCGTGCGCCATTCACCCACCCCGGTAACACAGTACCGTCCAGCTGAGCCAAACGAACGGCTTCGGACTCTCTAATATGAACGACGAAGTAAGGTCCCAACCAGTGCATCTGCAGTTTCCCTGGAAACTTCTGAAACTTGCTGTCATATAAGAGGACCTTTCCACCAACTTGGAATGTTTTTTTCTTGATGTGGCGGTCATGCCACACCTTCTGCCTGTCCTTCTGAACCTTCTGGTGAAACTCGGCCAAGAACCGGGCCTCGTCTAGTTCTTGTAATTCATGTAGATGCTTCTGGAGTGATGCTTCTTCTGAGAACTTGAGGGATGTGGCAATTAAAAGACTTGGTATAGTGAACTGGGCGGGAATCACAGCTTCTCGGCCATACACCAAATGGAACGGTGTCTGATTGGTCAAGCGCTTCACCGTAGTTCGGTAGGCCCAGAGTGCAGCTGGTAGCCGCTTATCTCAGTCATCCCGCTGGGCGTTGCAGATCTTTGTTAACCCCTTTTCAAGAATTTTATTAAACGCTTCAACAGTACCATTGGCTTGTAGGTGGTACGGGCTGCTTTTGTGATGTTGAATCATAAATGTGTCCAACAGCGACCTGACCGTGTCATTAATGAAATGCGTACCCTGATCACTTGTTAAACTTAGCGGGCATCCAAACCTGCTAATGATGTGTTCAAAGATGAACCGTGCTGCTGTATCCATCATGCAATCGTGTACCGCCGCGCCTCGGCCCACCTGGTGAGGTAGTCATTTCGGTAATGATGTAGCAGGCTTTGGAATGCCCGGCGACCGGGGCTATGGGGCCTACGAAGTCGACAACCCACTTCTCGAACGACCGCAACACATGTACTGGGTGTAGCAGAAGCTCGTCCCGGTGAGAGGGCCTCCCCATCCGCTGACAGACATTGCATCTATTAGCAAATGTATTACAATCGGCATGGACCGTCGGCCACCACAGTCCAGCTTGGAGTACCTTCCTCGCGGTAGGTTTCGCCCCCACATGCCCTCTCGCAACACCACTGTGGCATTCCCACATCACAGTTTCGCGTTCGTGGTCAAGTACGCATCTGCGCAGAACCTCATCGAGGCCCAGTTTGTATAGCTGCCCCGCAATCAGTTGGTATTCGGCGGCGCGGACAACCAAGTGTCGTTTCTTGAGCGAGGTGTAGTGCTGAGGGCACTGCCCCATGGTCAGATAGGTGGCAATATCAGCCATGTAATCCAGTACAGCTTCGACTCGAAAGAGGTTAGCATCCGACAGCTGATCATCGAGAGAGCCGTCATTCTCCCCTGTCTCCAACCTGGATAAGTGATTGGGCCCGATGTTCAACCTCCTGGGCTTGATGATCACCTCAAATGTGAATTCTTGGAAGAGTAGAAGCCAGCGACAGATCCGTCCTTCCAAGACAAGCTTATTGACCAGGTACTTCAATGCAGAGTGATCCGTAAAGAACTTGAATTTTCCCGCTAGAAGATAGTGGCGGAAATTCTGGAGTGAGTATACCATTGCCAGGGCCTCCCTCTCGGTAGTGGTGTAATTCTTCTTCGCATTAGACAATTTGCGGCTGGCGAAGTAGACTGGGTGGTCAACTTTCGTCTCCCCGGGTTGCGCCAAGACAGCCCCAAGTGCAATACTAGAAGCGTCAATATGCACATGGAACTGCTTATCCCAGTCCGGGTGAACAAGAATAGGCGCCGTCGCCAGCTTTTCCTTCAGAGTGTCAAGGGCCATCCGACACTCCTCCGTCCACTGGAATACTTCGGACTTCCGCAGGAAATTTTATAAAGGGGCAGTGATCTTCGCGTGATTTTTGATAAACCGCCTGTAATATCCTGTGTGCCCAAGCAGTGCTCGCAACTGCTTCACCATTTCGGGGGCTTCCATGTGGGCGATCACTGCTACCTTGGCGAGGTCGAAGCAGACCGCTTTCTTGCACACCACGTGTCCTAACAATGTGCCGAAAGGAACTAGAAAAATGCATTTCTTCAAGTTTAAGGAAATCTACAATTGGCGACACCGATCAAACATGATACGCAACAGGGTGGCATGTTTCTTCAGCAAACTGTAGACGGTCCAATCGTCCATGTAGACTTCCAGGAACTTGTGGATATACTCCCGGAAAGCAGCCATGACAATCCGGGAAAACACGGCTGGGGCATTCTTCAAGCCAAGCGGCATCACGTGGTATGTGAACGATCCCCACTCGGTGGTGAATGTCGTCTTCGGCTTGCCTTCTTCTGCAATGCGCACCTGATGATAACCCGAAAAACCATCAGTGAAGGAGTAAGATTCATTGTCCGCAACATGATCCAATACTTCATCGCTGAAAGGAGTGGGAAACGGATCATGGATGCAGGCGTTGTTCAGACTTCGGTAGTCCACATAGACACATATCTCCACCTTTTCCTTCTTATTCTGAATGACGATAGGACTCACCCACTCTGCTTCTTCCACCGGAAATATGAGACCTGCTGCCAGCATCTTGTCAATCTCCATCTTGAACTTTTCTTTGATCCGTGGGTTCAACCGATAGGGTCGATGCTTGACGGGCCTGGCATTCAGTTTCAGCACAATACGCATTTCTCCGAGGTCACCTTTGATACCCTTCAGATCGGAAACCGATGAAGGGAACAAGTCTTCGTATTCCTGGAGGAGGCTGAAAATTTCCCTTGTCGTCTCCTCGTCCTAGTAATTCCCAACTGTAGCCAGTTTGGGTTTTTCCGCCGTGCCGATGTTCAACTTCTTGGTCTTCAGTGGCTGTAAATGGACACCTTCGGTGGTCGGTTCTTTGTTGATGTTCCGCTCGCCTTCCTTCTCTTCGAAATATAGGTGCTTGAGGTCCTCCAGACTGTCATCGTCTGGATCGCCGTCAATCCGTTGGCAAGCCAACTCGCGCCTGGCCTCAGGACGTGACACAAAGGTGCTCCCGTCGGTCTCTAGGTCGCGGAGAAACAATACCCCCTTGATAGCTTGTAGTGCTTGGGACACCATCTCTGTTTCTCCTTCGAACGAGAAGCACCGAACAAATTTGTTCGCGACTTCCTACGAGGAGCTGGTTCCTCTTTTCCGCTCTTCTTCTAAGTACCAGGCCCGGGGAATGGTATCTAAGGGGTGGATGAACCGATGTACCCACAGCTCTTGCGGGTATCCCAGACTTTGCCACTGCTCCTCACAGGTCCTTAGGTGGTCCCGCGGATCGGAAGTCCCTTGGTACCTATGCCCGCTTCGAGGGCCTTCGTCCTCTTTAAACCGCGCCCTCAAAGCCTTCACCACACAACTCCACCACGAGAGGGTGTTGTGGTGGTTCCTCCACCACCTAGCTGATGTGGACTGTAGTGCGACGTCCAAAAGTGGTATCCTGCTTTGTTCTGGTACCATGTCCTCCACATTTGCAATAAAGGTATTGACAGCCTGCATGTTCGACAGGGTGGGGTATTCTTTGAACTCAGCACCAATCCAATGGACGCAGGCAATGGCGGCACATATCTGCGTGCTGGTCTCGTACCCCCCCTGCTGCTAGTCTTCCCAGGCGAGTTTCGATCCCAGCTCCGAGCTCTAGACACTGAGCCAGCTGACGGAGCCGATTGTGGTCAGGTTGATATAGTCCTCCCGCTTCCCTGCATTCATCTGATAAAGGTGGTCCATCATCTGAGCATCCTCCCGGTTGTCCACAGTTTTGGTATATCGCGGGCCTTGATACAGGTCGAGGGGTTGAGTGACCCAGACCTCTCCATCTTCGAAGATCATCAGCTCCTTTTTGAGGTCGATGATGGCATAATTCTCAAAAGCCCAATCGATTCCTAGGAGGGTAGGGTAAGGATACTTGTCTCCCATAATATCAATAACCTCAAAATCCGTGTAGGTCTTCACCCCCGCAATGTCGACCTCGACACCTTCGAGTCGGCCAATTGGCACAATGCAATACTGGTTCACCATTCTGAGTTGGATTGGTGAGTAGGTCAGCCGTGGTTGTCCAAGAGCCTCCCACGTCTTCCGCGGCAGGATGTTGATGTCAGACCCCAAATCAAGCATGGTATCACTGATTTGGAATCCCGTAACCTACGTGTTAAGCCAGAACTCTTTTCCCGTATGGTGCTTGTTCTTCTTGACCCGTTGCACATACTGGGGTGCTGTTTCCACAGGTTCCCTCGACCCCGTATTCCCCCGCAGTGCATCCTCCAGGGTACGCTTGAGCTGGTCCTGCATTGAAGAATTATCAAAAATATTGAGGAAAAAATAAAGCCATTCCTCAATCAAGGTCCCCGTAGCGTTCTGTTCTGCGGAGCCAGTCATCGGGGGTACCTCGAGGCCTCTGGATCCCCCCAGCTGAGCAAAAGCCTCTACCGCCTCCTGGAAGTACCTCTTCTGCGCGTCTGGCCGGATCAGTTGTTTCAGGGAGGCGGGCCAAATAGCTCGGACCAGCTCCTTTCCATGAGTGTCCTCTCCCGTCTTCTTACCGTCGTGCGTGACGATCGCTACATTCTGCATGGCCGGAGTCGCGGTTCCTTGCGACTTGGAGTTTACTAAATTTGTGCCCCTCTGCCGTGCCCGTTCGTCCCACTTCTTGATGAGTTCTGGATAGTCTTTTGTTGCATGGGCATTCACGCGGCACTGGGAACACCAAGGTCATCGAGGAAGGGGACATTCCCGAGCCACGTGACCCTCCTGGTCATAGTTGTAGCATTTCACTGGACCTCGCCCCCCTGTGCGGCCTCCGCGCATACCGCCTCCTCTTCCCCTGTAAGCCTCGTTCACCCTATAGGAGGGTCGGTCCAACCGGTCCGCGAGTGCGTCGAGAGCCCTACACTACTCAGTGTTATGAGCCGTGGACACACAAAACTCATAGTATACATTGTTGGGGACGTTGGAGTACTTCTGTAGTATAGGGCACATCCGAGGTTGATGCTCCATCGTCCGATAAATCTCGCAATATTCCGTGGCGGTTGGGTTTGGTGGAGATGGGAACCCCACATAAGGCTGTTGCGGCTGGTATACCCCCTGTGGATTCATCGCCATGCCACCCCTCGTGGGTGGACCCCCCTGGATTGCTGCAATAGAGGGTCCCACACTCGTGCCCCGCAGCCAAGGACACTCAGTTGCGACATGGCCTTCAACCAGGCAGTGAGTACACCAAATGTTCGGCCTGGCTGGTCTTATAGGCTTCATCTCCTTGATCTTTTCCCTTAGACTAGCGATCTGATGAGGCAATCCCATCAAGGAAGGATCCTGTGGGGCTGGCCCTCCCCGGTATTCCTGAGGGTAGCCCGCCATGGCCTCTATCTTCATGGCCTGTTCCAAAGCATCCTGCAAGTTGTCAATCTTCTGCTAGGTGAGGGGGGTTCGTGTCAAGGGAAGTAGAGCCTTGATGAACTAGTCCCTCTGATGGTTTGGGTCGATCGGGTAGCTGAGTTTCCCGATCACGTCCTTGAATTGACGCATCATATCCCATGCATTCTCTCCTTCTTTCTGCTTAGTCTCCCAGAGCTCGGACAGACCCTGCTGGTCCGTTTGGGGAAGTTTGAATTCCCAGACAAAATCCCGATTAACGTCCGCGATTACTGGATTAGGATGGGCCTCGGCCCACTTGATAAACCACCGTAGAGCCCTCTCTCTGAGCATGGTTTGGAACTCTATTAGCTTCCCTGCGTCTAGCGTCTGCCGAGCCCTCCATATGGCTTCGCAGAGATACCAGTGCTACTCTACATCATCATTGCCTCGGCCAGAGAATTCTGGATATCGGGTGAATGACCTAGCCATATTTACTTGCGGAGGGTTGACCAGGATAAATCATCTGGGTCCTAGTTGTGTAACTGTTACACTGGGGAATGCAATACTACTAGTGACGCTACTATTAACGTATGTTGCTGTCGACAATGAACTGTTGTGTAATTGACTCAATGCTTGTAACTTAACAAAAATATTACTTAAAGGTTGATAGAGTACCAAGGGAAGGTAGGGATCCTTGCCGTGCAAATTTTTGGAAGTAGGGCTGCCTGGAAAGATGAATGCCGTCCACTCTTGAAACAACCGCTGCATCATGACGTACCATTCGCCATCGGAACTTTCTTTGGGCTGCACATCTGCATCGTCTTTGTCAGTCGTTGTCTCCCTTGCCCTCTTAGCTGGGCTCCCATGTGTTGGGGTTCCCATGTTTTGGCTAGATTGGAAAGACCAAAAGATGAGACAACATCAAAACCACTTTGGGGCCCTAGGATCTAGCCCTCCTGGACCTGGAGAGGGATCTCTCCATAAATACAAAGAATGGTATATCTTTGGAGCTCAAAATGAGGTATTTGGCTAGGTATGAAGCACAGAGGGGGTTTAAAATGATTTGGTTGGTTGGTCGCTGGGTTGGGTCATGAGATCATAAACTGAGAAAGTAATGGAAGGAAAGGAGAAGAGCAGGAGGATGCTTCAACAAAAGGGGATAGGTTCAGAATGTGCCATCCATTGGGCTATGGAGTCATGAAAGATAATTACATGCAAACAACTAGCCAAGGCTTTCAAAGGGAAAGTCATCTACACTAAAGGATCTTTTTAGATAGATGATGAAATGGAACATTAAGGATTGAAAGTGAAAGAAGGAAAGACACCCAATTTCTGTCTATAGATCAGGTCAGAGGTCATTTAACTCCAGACCTGCTTGGACATACTCAAAGGAAAATTTCAATGGAGGGACAAAGGGGTAGCTTATAGATCGGACCAGAGGTCATTTAACTCCAGGTCAGCTTTAGCATGCTCCAAGGGAAAACAGAGATAAGTTTAACAGAGCTGGGGTTTGTAGATCAGAGAAGAACTTTGAACCTTCAATGCTTTGACACCAGCAAGGACATCCAAGCAGCAAACCCCGAATTCATACATCAGCTAGCAGCATATGGAACCGCTACACTGGTTAAATTAGCTGAATTTACTCTTGGATAAAACATACAGCAGAAAACATTGAAGGCAAGGAGAGCCGAAACATAGGGTACCTATCAAGGGTAAATCCTATGCCAGATTTCTGATGCAAGCCAATAGAAAATGAAATAGTATGAAAATGTAATAAACATTGTTAAAAAAACATCACCAATAGTAATAGACCAGGATCCTGTGAAATGTGCTTGATTAATTGATGCAAAACCAGTCACATACCCTGAGCTCAATAGCTGTTACAGTCCAGAATTTCTCCTCCCAGCCTACTACACTAAAAACTACTCTGCTACTCCCTCCCAAGACTGTTCTAACAATCAAATTGAATCCCTCTAACAACAATCGACAACAACCGAACAACAACCCCTCACAATATGTTCTCGAGGATTCTTATAGCTCGAGTGGAGCAGAGAAGGTAGATGGAAAACTAAATGCAGCATTAAAACTCAAAAGAGGAGGGGGGCCGAAGCCCATTCTCCTTTAAATTCTGAGCATTAATCTCTGGTACTCTTTGGATGAGAGAGTGGTCTTCGTCAGGCTTCCATTTACTCCAGGTATGTCTCTGGTGTACTGAACAAAATGGAAAACGATGATGCTAGGGTCTGCCATACTGTATAACTAATGCACTGGTAGCATAGGAATGTTGTCATGGCTGAAAAATCTCCCTAGAACATGGTATAGAATGCAAACGGTATGGGCACCTTGTCCTTTTATGGAAGAACGTTCTGCTGATATGAAAACCCTGATAGTATGGTTTTCTGTGCATTGGACCTTTTGAGCGATCCACAGGGTCTTTGATTCTGGTACCTTGCCTTTGAATAATTGGATTAAGGCTTATAATCTTCAATTACAGGCCTTAAACGCTCTATTTTTCCACTGATACTCTTAGCCGCTTTCTCGTTTGCCTCTGACTGTGAAATCTATGCTTTAATGCTTCTGGGGAATATTTTTCAGAGTTTAAACCCTGTTCCTTTAATGCTAGCCCTATCATAACATCTTCTCAAACCTTTCTTCATGATTTCGATCTCTGAACACGGTCTTCCTTGCGTTCCTCGCCATCGTGACAGTGACTGTGAATAGAGGAAGCTTTCACCACCTGAAACCTTGCAAAACATGAAAACACGTTAAGAAAACATGCACGGGAAGGGTGGCGCGGATGACTATGAAAATGGCAGCATGGCCTGGACGTGGACGATGAATGTAGCGGATACTATGGAGGAGAACCATGGAACAATAGGAAATGCATGGGAAGACGTCGAGACAGAAAATTTAACATAAAATATTAAACTTTGACCTATGCATGGAATATATATAAAGGGACGAGCGAAAAATGTGATGGGACACATGGAAAGGGTGATGTGGCAGGACTGAGTGAATGGCAGGCGCGCAATCAAATCTGGACCGTCCAATATCAAGAGGAGATCGACGGCTGAGGACGCGTCGGAGGGCGATGGATGGTGGGCCAGGGGTACTGTTTGCCTTGGTTAACTCCCACGCAACTTCGTGGAGCAACTACCATTAGATGGCCCGCCCCAGATCGGATGGTGTACAGCAATATCGCGCCGAGTCAAACACCGAACTCTAACGCGCGATGGGGGGGGGCGGTTTTCAAACAGTGCTCGGGACACGCGACATGCGATGAATGGCATCACTGTGAAATGGAAAATATCGCTCAACCTCCAAACGCGGTGCGATGGATACCACTAGTTTTTGAATAGTGCGCGGTGCGGGGACCACAAGGCGGGTGAAATTCTGACCGTTGATCTGGTGGGTTAAACGGACGATGGATATATGATCGGGAAACGGATGGGAAAAGACGAGTGCGAAGAGATTTGCGACAACCGTCAAATCTGAACAGATCGACGGTGAAAAAAACACCCGATAACCAATTGAGATAAGCGCCTTCTGCCTTGGCGCTGGGTCCGTGGAGAGAAAGATTAAGGGGGCTAGTCTGAAGGGGGCTAAGATCCAATAGACATGAAAATATGGTTAGTTGGCCCATTTTTAGAGCATTTTAAGGCCTATGAAGGGTAACGATAGGGGAAAGAAAGGGAAAATTAGGCCAAACCAGGGGTGTGCGTAGGATGTAAAGGGAGTTTTGGGGGAATTTAGGGGATGAAAGGGGAACTTTGACAGAGGGAAATGAGGCTAAAATGGGGCATTCAGTAGGGATACAAGGGGAAAATGTAGGCCTTTTGGAGCACAGTTTTTTACAATCAGTAAGGCCCTTTGGATGGATACAACAGAGGGGATTTGTCAAAGGATAAGGCACAGGAGACTTCAAGGATGTGTCTTCAGAGGAAATGCATTCCTTGAAGGCTCAGAAACATTTTAGCCCCCTGTTTGCTTGTCAAAAATTTATAGGGGGCTAACAGTGGCTCCACATTGGGATGACTTCTTCTTGAAGGAGTCAAGAATTTAGAAGATGATATTTGGTGTAGGCCAGATTCCTGGTACTTGACTCATTCATTTTTTCTCTTGGATCAACTGCCACAAAATTGTGAAGACATCAAATCAGCAGAAAATTCTCAAACAATCTACCTACCCATCCTACAATCCTAGCATTTTTTCTTCTAGGGTGAATTTGAACTAGCAGACCCTTTACATCATTTTATTTTTTACAAACAAGGAAATAAACTTATTCTATTTCTACCCTTATTACTCCATGAGACCAGATTAAACTGTTGGCCTCATGACTTCTCTACCTAATCTAATATCTGCTAGGATTAAACTGTCTAGCATATTTCTTCTCTATATTCTAAAACAGAAATTGAAAACAATCAAGCCAGGATTAGACTGTCTGACTTGCTGGGCTTTGTAGAAATTAAAAACAACTAACTACATGCACACAGACTGAGCTTTATTGAGCCTTCCCTACCTACCCTACTCTAACAGGAAATCTTTGATGCTCTAGGTGATACAATAATGCCAATGCAGCCAGTCAAGCAATAGCAAAAAAGGGAAGAAGAACTAACTGCTCATCAGAGACAAACGTAGGATGCTCTGCATGTGGATCTTAAAAACTGAGGCCACCAGCAGTGGTGACCAATTCTGATGTATTTGGCTCTTGAAAAAGATTAATGCTTGAGGGGCTGAGCCAATGAGGGCCTCCATGTATTCTGCCATAGGATCAACAAAAACATGATGTAAACCTTTTTCTTCAAAGCCTCCCATGACTGGTAGGTTGTCTGCATCCTGGGCAGTTTCAATCATTGCATATGCAATGCGGCCTCTGTAATCGCACTCCTCCTTCTCCTAATTGGGAGTATTTGGCAGATGAGCATAAACCAAAAATACCTCTTCTTCCTCTAGATCAAGACAAAGATGTCTGTGGAAAAAAAGATCTCGCTCATCTTCACTGCAGCCTGAGCTAGAGGGCTCATCATATTCGACAGTGCTATCCTCTAGTAACGCAGGCTGGTTCTGATGAAACGGATTGAACTCTGTGACAAAATTAACATACTCTCTAGCGGTGGCTTCTTTGATTACCTTAATCCCTTTGCGAGAAGGCTCAGGATATTCATTCCGCTCCATATTTTCTTCATCTCTTTCCTCCTTGTCCTCTGCCCTGAAGGGCTGCTGGCTTCCGTCCTCTTGGCAAGTATAACTGATGTTCGGATATAAGGTAGAGAGAATATTCAATGAGTCTTTGTTTGCTATCATGCTTTCAATGCTTTCTCCATCAGTATCATAGATGGCCCGCATTAGCTCATCATTTTCTTGAAGTTGATGGTCACGATCTTCCTTCCATGAATCTACTGATGATGGCCCTGCAAGCTCAATTTCCCTTTGGAAAAAATCATCATCAGACAAATCATCATTAGATAAATCATAATTATAAGCAACATCACCCATTAAATCTTCAAAACTCTCGGAAAGTCTTTCTTCAAAATAGTCTGCAAGTTCATTTTCTGATTCAAGCTCTGGTTCATCATACATGCTTGGCATGTGGCTTCTATCTTGCAGTGATCTGGTTTGTATTTCTTGATGAACAGGAGTAGGTCTTTTCCAATCATCATTTATGGTTTCATCCTCATACTCTTCCTCTTCTGTGTTCAGCAGGATGTTGGCAGTCTCTATCAATCTTTCCAGCTTGCTTTCTAAAGAGGGCTGCCTTATTTGCCCTGCTCAGTCTCTCTTTGTATCCTTTAACCTGTCCTCCCTGCACTTTATGTTATGTTCGACAGTAATTGCTACCTCTTGCATTTCCTCCAGGCTCGAAGGTTCTCTTTCTCTTATATGGAATTCCACCTTGGGGTCAAAAGAACTAGGATAGTGCAGTAGAGCCCATCCCAAGGGTGGTTTTATGTTAGCAGGTATTGCATGATATACCTTATTGAACCTAGCCAAAAATTCTTGTACTGTCTCTCCTAGCCACCTTTTCAAATTTTGATACTCTCCTAGGATGAGGAGAGCATTCTTAGGGGCTGCCCATTTATCAAGGAAAACTTGAGAAAATTGGTGAAAGCTGAAAATGCTTGCCACTGGAAGGCCTTTGAACCAACTCGTAACATTTCCTTGTAAAGACAAGGCAAACATTCTAATGCACACATCATCTTCTTCTATTTCATACAAGTCAAGTAAATCCTCGAGGTTTTTCACATGTTCTTAGGTAATGGCACCTTTCCTTTCTCCATCAAAAAGAGGCAGTTGGTTTATAAGTTCTGAAGGAAGGGGTTGGAAAATAAGAGGTAAAACCAGAGGCTTATATCTTTCTATGACCTTTGTAGGTGTAGATGGTATAACAATGGGCTCATGGCTACTTGAAACTTCTTCACGAGTGGGAGATACAACATGAGCCTCTTTTTCCACCAGGTTCTTCACAGGAGTATATGTCTGCTCATGGTCTGAGGACTGAGGCTTGAGATCTTTCCCATATTAAGTTTGGGTCTCATCTTTGTACATTTGATCAGGCTTAAAGAAGGAAAAAACATAGTGGTAGAAAAAAACAATGAATTCTTTAAACCAGATCCAACCCATGTGTTCTACCCTTCTATGAGGCTGTGCCATATTTCAGGTTCTTCCTCCAGTGGAGTCTTTGAGAGTTATGGAGTGTGGAGTCGCCAGGTGGATGTATATGAATGTCTGAAGCAGAATGTTGTCCACCATCAGAAATTGAATGCCAATCTAACCAGAGATCTTGGGTCTTTTGAGTGCCTAAGAATGTTTAAGGTGAAATGCACTCAACTTCCCCAGCGGAGTCGCCATTATGTTGGGGTTCCCATGTTTTGGCCAGATTGGAAAGACCAAAAGATGAGACAACATCAGAACCGCTTTGGGGCCCTAGGATCTAGCCCTCCTGGACTCGGAGAGGGATATCTCCATAAATACAAACAATGGTATATCTTTGGAGCTCAAAATGAGGTATTTGGCTAGGTATGAAGCACAGAGGGGGTTTAAAATGATTTGGTTGGTTGGTTGCTGGGTTGGGTCATGAGATCATAAACTGAGAAAGTAATGGAAGGAAAGGAGAAGAGCAGCAGGATGCTTCAGCAAAGGGGATAGGTTCAGAATGTGCCATCCATTGGGCTATGGAGTCATGAAAGATAATTACATGCAAACAACTAGCCAAGGCTTTCAAAGGGAAAGTCATCTACACTAAAGGATATTTTTAGATAGATGATGAAATGGAACATTAAGGATTGAAAGTGAAAGAAGGAAAGAAACCCAATTTATGTCTATAGATCAGGTCAGAGGTCATTTAACTCCAGACCTGCTTGGACATACTCAAAGGCAACTTTCAATGGAGGGATAAAGGGGCAGCTTATAGATCGGACCAGAGGTCATTTAACTCCAGGTCACCTTTAGCATGCTCCAAGGGAAAACACAGATAATTTTAACAGAGCCGGGGTCTGTAGATCAAAGAAGGACTTTGAACCTTCAATGCTTTAACACCAGCAAGGACATCCAAGCAGCAAACCCCGAATTCATACATCAGCTAGCAGCATATGGAACTGCTACACTGGTTAAATTAGCTGAATTTACTCTTAGATAACACATACAGCAGAAAAAATTTAAGGCAAGGAGAGTAGAAACATAAGGTACCTATCAAGGGTAAATCCTATGCCAGATTTTTGATGCAAGCCAACAGAAAATGAAACAGTATGAAAATGTAATAAACAGTGTTAGAAAAACATCACCAATAGTAATAGAACAGGATCCTGTGAAATGTGCTTGATTAATTGATGCAAAACCAATCACATACCCTGAGCTCAATAGCTGTTACAGTCCAGAATTTCTCCTCCCAGCCTACTACATTACAAACTACTCTGCTACTCCCTCCCAAGACTGTTCTAACAGTCAAATTGAATCCCTCTAACAGCAATCGGCAACAACTGAACAAAAAACCCTCACAATATGTTCTCGAGGATTCTTATAGCTCAAGTGGAGCAGAGAAGGTAGATGGAAAAATAAATGTAGCATTAAAACTCAGAAGAGGAGGGGGGCTGAAGCCCATTCTGCTTTAAATTCTGAGCATTAATCTCTGGTACTCTTTGGATGAGAGAGTGGTCTTCGTCAGGCTTCCATTTACTCCAGGTATGTCTCTGGTGTATTGAACAAAATGTAGAATGATGATGCTAGGGTCTACCATACTGTATAACTAATGCACTGGTAGCATAGGACTGTTGTCAGGGCTGAAAAATCTCCCTAGAACACGGTATAGAATGCAAACGGTATGGGCACCTTGTCCTTTTATGGAAGAACGTTCTGCTGATATGAAAACCCTGATAGTATGGTTTTCTGTGCATTGGACCTTCTGAGTGATCCACGGGGTCTTTGATTCTGGTACCTTGCATTTGAATAATTGGATTAAGGCTTATAATCTGCAATTACAGGCCTTAAACGCTCTATTTTTCCACTGATACTCTTAGCTGCTTGCTTGTTTGCCTCTGACTGCGAAATCTGTGCTTTAATGGCTCTGGGGAAGATTTTTCAGAGTTTAAACCCTGTTCTTTTAATGCTAGCCATGTCATAACGTATTCTCAGACATTTCTTCATGATTTTGATCTCTGAACATGGTATTCCTTGCGTTCCCCACCACTGTGACAGTGACTGTGAACAGAGGAAGCTTTCACCACCTGAAACCCTGCAAAACACGAAAACACGTTAAGAAAACATGCACGGGAAGGGTGGCGCAGATGATTGTGAAAATGGCAGCGTGGCCCGGACGTGGATGATGAATGCAGTGGATACTGTGGAGGAGAACCATGGAACAGCAGGAAATGCACGGGAAGACGTCGAGATAGACAGTTTAACATAAAACATTAAAATTTGACCTATGCATGGAATATATATAAAGGGATGGGTGAAAAATGTGATGGGACACGTGGAAAGGGTGACGTGGCAGGACCGGGTCAATGGCGGGCGCGCAATCAAATCTAGACCGTCTGATATCAGGAGGAGATCGACGACTGAGGACGCACCGGAGGGCGACGGATGGTGGGCCATGGGTACTATTTGCCTTGGTTAACTCCCACGCAACTTCGTGGAGCGACTATCGTCGGATGGCCCGCCCTAGATCGGACGGTGTACAACAATATCACGCTGGGTCAAACGCCGAACTCTAACGCGCAATGGGGGGCGGTTTTCAAACAGTGCTCAGGACACGCGGCATGCGATGAATGGAATCGCTGTGAAATGGAAAATACCGCTCAACCTCCAAACGCGGTGCGATGGATACCACTAGTTTTTGAACAGTGCGCGGCGCGGGGACCACAGGGCGGGTGAACTTCTGACCGTTGATCTGGTGGGTTAAACGGATGGTGGATATATGATCGGGTGGTGGACGGGAAAAGACGGGTGCGAAGAGATTTGCGACAACCGTCAGATCTGAACAGATCGACGGCGGAAAAAACACCCGATAACCAATTGAGATAAGCGCCTTCCTCCTTGGCGCCTGGTCTTGGCACTGGTTTCGTGGAGATAAAGATTAAGGGGGCTGGTCTGAAGGGGGCTAAGACCCAATAGACATGAAAATATGGTTATTTGGCCCATTTTTAGAGCATTTTAAGGCCTATGAAGGGTAACAATAGGGGAAAGAAAGGGAAAATTAGGCCAAACCAGGGGTGTGGGTAGGATGTAAAGGGAGTTTTGGGGGAATTTAGGGGATGAAAGGGAAAATTTGACAGAGGGAAAGGAGGCTAAAATGGGGCATTCAACAGGGATACAAGGGGCAAATGTAGGCCTTTTGGAGCACAGTTTTTTACAATCAGTAAGGCCCTTTGGATGGATACAACAGAGGGGATTTGTCAAAGGCTAAGGCACAGGAGACTTCAAGGATGATTTTTTTTCAGAGGAAATGCATTCCTTGAAGGCTCAGAAACATTTTAGCTTCCTGTTTTCTTGTAAAAAATTTATAGGGGGCTAACACCATGCACCCATCGTACTCCCATAGCGGTCCCCTCCCTTTCCAGGGTATCCGCCTGAGGGTCCATAATTCCTATCCTCTGAGGTGCCTCCTCTTGATTTTTCCTGTCGTTTTCCCATCGTCTTAACTCCCGGAAATGGAACCATTTGTTGGCGAAGAAACAGGTCTCGCAGGCAAGACCCAGGTTCAGGGGTTGGGGCCAACAAGGGAATCCGCTATAGTCTAGAACCACGCCGACATTATCACCCTTTCTTGCCACCTGTCGACGATCTGCGCCCGCCGATGTGCATGTTGCTCCCTCAACTTCCTTGCAGCCTCAGCATCCATCCCCCACTTCCCACTTCACACTTCACGTAGCATCTGTCCCTTCGGCCCTTCCCCCAGCACTGGAGGTTTACGCTTCCATGCTCGAATTTTGGAATTCCATCAGCCCTTCGTCCACCATCAGGGCCTTAATCCCCAGCAGAATCTCGTTAAGCAGCTTCCCCCTTAGCCCAGAGTGGAAAATAACTTCAGCCTTCGAGAAGGATTGGTAGCACTCTGCAGCAAATTCCACAATATATCCGTCCAAAGTGGTCTCTACCCAAAAATCCACCGCGCGGGTCAACTCAGTGTTCAACCGATGCAGAGCCACCAGATCCTCGTGCGCCCACTTGCGGTTTATCTTTCACGAGCTATCCCAAGGCACCTTCATCTGTAACCTCCGCAACCAATTATAGAGGTCGCTAGGGAATTTTCCCCAGAGGATCTCATAGGTATCACTGGCGGAGTCTGAGAAAAGGACGAGATCCTTAAGCACCCTTTCCTTTTGATTCGTCAACTCCGCTTGCTGAGAAAAAAACTGGTCTAGATGGTTATCCCACCATCTCCGTATTTCTCCTTCGAAGATCCTCGATACCATGATCTAGTTCCCCTCATAACATGTAGGTCCCGGCAACGGAACCATTTGTTGGCAAAGAAACAGGTCTCGCAGGCAAGACCCAGGTTCAGGGGTTGGGGCCAACAAGGGAATCCGCTGTAGTCTAGAACCACACCGGCATTATCACCCTACTCCGGAGAGCAGAGAGTCTCACCCAAGGCATGCCGCAACCACATGCATAAGGGGAATAGATTGATAGCAGAGAAAGGATCCGCAACTCATGATTAACAGTGAATTGATTGCATAAACATCGTTATATACGCAAGAACATTTAGAGAGTGTATAGGTATTAAGAAAATAAAATTTGAAATCATCACAACCATCATGCATGCATGTGAATCACATAATAAGACAACAACCTGTAAGTATATTGATATCTTTGGCCAACCCATAGTTACATAGCTTCCGCAAGGAGAGCTTACAAATCTGATATAGACGCCTTATAGAACAAAAAGGTAAATAAGAGAAACCTAGGAACTACAGAGATATCATGCCCGGTCTGTGTTCCCTCTGCAGCATCCGCTTAATCTCCTTCAGTTGCTCTATATTCTCCTGTCACATTCCTCCTTTCTTTCGGCTGGGTGAAGGCTATTTATTCACCCGCTATCGCAACTTCCGGCTTCCTCTTGCGGTCTTCTTCAGCTGCTTCCGGCTTCTCCCTTGTTGTCTGTGTGTTATGCTCTCTGTCTTCTGCTGTATGTTCTCTTCATCTGTACTCATGCATCTGCTTTCTTTAGCTATGTACATGTTCCCTCGCAACTTTGGTAGTTCCGCTACTTAATGTAGTTTCGACTGCCATGTGTCATCATTCCGCAACCCAAAATCTGTCCTTTATTCAAAATTAAAAATATTCAAAACAAGTTTTCAAAACAAGGGCCCCAAAAGAGTCTTTAGATACACATCATATCTACTTCACCTCTTTTTGTATTATCAAGTAGAGTTGTTTCCCATTGAATTTCAAAAAGTGGATCTAGAAGGAAATGTTCTTTCAGTTGTGTTTTGGTCATCAATTCTAAGAAAATGGAATAGAGAATATAGCTTTGCATATTTCAATGACCTGTTTTTAGTGCCTGCTATGAATCTATTGAATAAAGAGCAGAACCCTAGAATAAATGAAGAGACAAAGAGAATTCTACAGCTATCTGAGAGCTGTAAAATAGGGGATTGGTATTTATACAAAAGTTACACAGAAATCAGAGTATATGGTGCACTCCTGGCCCCATATAAATTGCCAAGATTTGTTACAACAAGAATATTTGCTTTGGAATATTTGAGGCAGCTATTGAATGCAGATGAAATTAATTTCATAGCTTCCAGGAAAATGACTCAGTTCAAGATGAAAAATCAAATTGGGCCATTTATTGTGAATAACAGAGAAGTTTCCACTGAAATCAATGTTAAGTTGAAAGAGTATAAATTCCCATATATTTTTTTGTGGAATTATGATCCACAAGGTATTTTAAGCACGATGAGAGTGAAATGCAAGTTGCTTGTCTTCTTGCATGATCATAAGCCCCAAATTGAAAATTATGCAAACAAACTCGAATGGGAGCCAAACACTCTATTTGATGATGATTCACAGGAAATGCAGGGAAACAGTGGAAAAGGTAAGCAAGTTGATCAAACACAGGTATTGAAAGTGAATAAAGAATCTGACATTCTTCATAAGAGAAGCAGAAAGGAAGATAGTTTCACTGCTGAAACTATTCAAGACAAAAGATTCAGAATTCGTTATAATAAGAAAAGCAAATTGACCATTGAAGAAAGGGAAAAAGCCATCAATATTGAAGATAAAAATGGTCATGAAACTGATGATGAAGCTACAAGGATAGTAACTGAAACTCTCAAAGAGCTTCAAAATGTTTAAATTGGAGCCCAACAGAAAGATACAGTTATGGTGGATATACAATCTAAATTTGATAGGCCATCTTCTTCTAAAGAACCTGAAAATACAGAGTCAGACATTCAAATCAGGTTCAGGCAAATAAAAGAAAAGAATGAAGAAATAAAAAATGAAGCATATTCCAAATTCCTCAAAGAAAATCTTGGGAATAAGGATAGACTCCTTTCGGCTTTTGACTATTCTTCTAATAAATTGGTGATGTCATTTCTCAAGCCTACAGTGACTAATCCAAAATCCATTGCAGATTATTCGAAAATAGATATTGAAGTTGATGCAGATGCTTTCCATGAATTGGGCCAAATAGAATTTCATAGAAGCAACACAGAGATGCTATATTCTAAGATAGTCAATAAGACTATGAATTCTATCAGGCTTGAGAAAACATTGATAAATATTCAAACTCAAATGAAATTAGATAAAGCCTCACTTTATGCCAACAATTTGAACATCAAAGCATTAGAAGACTTGGTGATTGAAGCAGGAGCAGATCCAGCTAACATTGAAGTTGCAAAAGCTTTAATTAAACAGAAAAATGAAGATATAGCTGCCCTCAAAAAATAGCTGAAATTGCCTCAAAGTGAAAATTTTCAAGCAAAAGAAATTCTTCAGCAAAAAACAGAGAATGATGAATTGAAACAAATTGTTCTTAAAATGACAGGTCAGATAAAAGAAATGGAAATCCAAATAGAAGCTTTCATGTAAGAGAATGAAAAACTAAAGAAAGCTCAATAGGTTGTCATTCCTACAGTAATCACAACTGTAAGCACAACTGTTCCATCCACATTGGCAGAACACTTAGCACCTCAAGGAGTACTGGCAACTGCAGTGCCAATAACTTCTCATGAAATCTCTGCCCCTTCTTCCTCAACTTCACAGGTAAACACAATACAAGATAAAGCTTCCATAATCAGAGCCATGGAAGATATGTCAATTAAAGAGAAAGAAATACTTAGTTTGAAAGGCATTATTAAAAATCTAGAAACTTACAAAAGAGATGCCTTGATTACTTCCAAAGGGAATGAACAGAGGGCAGATAGACTGTAATAACAGGTGAGAATTCTTCAAGCACAGGTGAATCTTACAGATCAGGTTGCATATATAAAAAATCATTTATGGACAAAAATCATTGAAGACATTCACTCTCAATGGCCTTCAATTCATATAATCTATGAGCAGAAAGAATTACTACAAGATGCAAATGCAAAAATTGATAAAACTAAGAAAGAGATTGAAAATAAGCCAGCTCAAGCAGTTCAACTCATAGCATTTTTGAACAGCAAGAACATGGAAGAATTAGAAGAGTTGAAAATTGCTGACAGGACAAAGGCCATCCTTCAAATTAAGAAATTCTTGAATAAGAGGAACATGATGAATAACTTGGAAGACAGTTGTAAAGATATGAAGTTTGCCATCTCAAGATTTTGGGCCAAATACAAAGTATTATCAGAAGCAGGTTTGCCAGACATTCATGCATTAAATGACAAATTGATGCCACAAAAATATTATGATAAAAAAATCAGAGCTCATGCTAAGTAGCAAGCCAAACAACCACTGCCACAAGGATCACCAAGTGGCAAAGTACTTCTTCAATATTTTGAAAATATAT
The DNA here is from genome assembly GCA_034641835.2 of Pinus albicaulis. Lineage (NCBI taxonomy): Eukaryota > Viridiplantae > Streptophyta > Pinopsida > Pinales > Pinaceae > Pinus > Pinus albicaulis. The sequence continues at coordinate 1,294,476,565 of CM076581.1, read as the reverse complement.
TCTTTTTGGAAAATGAAATCAAGCATATATTCACTGTAAAGCCTAACTTTGCCAAATATACAGAAGCTAATGAAAGTTATAGGAAATTGAAGAATATGAAGATCCTCACTGCTAGACAGTGGCAAGAATTCACAGATCTGCTGTGAATTTGATAGATAAAGGACAGGAAAATTACTTGGAAATTCATATTTTACTTTTACCTTGTGGTGAAAAAATCAGTGTCAAAGTGTATCAGGGTCAAAGTGTATCAGTAAAATCAAATTATTACTGCTGGTCATTTTTTATAACAACAGTGAAACAGTGAAAAGCATAGATAAATAGTATCAGAGCAGAATATGAAAAGGAAGAGTATTCCACAAGTTATCATCCACGAGAATATGTGACTATTGCCAGCAAATACTCACAACACATCAAAAATCAGTTTAGATAAGATAAAATAGTTCTATTTTTTGTTGTAAAAGAGGACAGCTTGCAAACTGTTTTGCTGCTATCCCTCTTCTTATGCTCTTTTTCCTATTTTTCTTTAAAATATTATCTCAATTTTTGAGATATTTTGTAAACAATTTTTGTGTATAAATACTTCATAATTCGAAGTATTCAGTGTGGAATAAAATTTCTCAAGACAATTATAGTCATTTTGCTGGACATATTGAAGTTGGTGTGAGTCAATTAGCGAAGCAGCAGTCTGGAAACAAGATTAGAGACATCATAACTAAAGATGCTCGTGGTGACAAGATAAGTCTCGTATTTTTCATGTTTTCAGTGTTATTATTTAAAGTTTACATACATTTCATTTGATGTGTTTCTATTATGTAATGATCAACTAAGGAGAAATTAAATAGAATTAGTGATAATAAGCTCTCTGTTTTAAACTAGTTGGCATTTTTATGTTTTCTGCTTGATAACCGGACCATAGAATTCTTAATTGCTCTAGGTCTCAGTTTGATCCCCTTCTTCAATCCTCTTATCTGTAACTTGAGGATTCTTAAGTGCCCTTTTGTTCAGATTTCACCCATTTCATCCTCAAAACCTATTCAAAGCCTTAGAAGGTCATCTATCCCGCCCTTAGTACATTTTCATCTTTAAGTCTTATTTCCTAGCCCTGCTTGCCTAGAGAGTTGACTCCATTGCCCAATGTTCTGGTAGATCCCTCTGGTTTACCTCGAAATACTTTTATTCCTACCTCATTTCAAAAAATCAATCCTATTGCTCACTAATAGCTAGCCTAAAACTTTTTACTAAAACAAAGCTAAATCTTTAGGAGAGATCCCTCTCTGGAGCTCAGGAAGGCTAGATCCTGAATTCCCAAACCAGTTCTTGGTTACCCCTAGTTTTATTAACTACAAAAATCCCCATCCCACAACCTGAGAATTACTAGGGTGATAACTACTGGCGACCATACTGGGGAACTAACCACTCTCCATTTTTAAGTTTAATCTTGAAGGAAGATTTTTAATTATATCTTTTCTACTTTAAGATTGAGTTTAAAGGTTGTGGGTATTTTACACAGTAAACATTCTGGCTCCCAAGAAAGTCTACTACACTAGATCCCACCCTGATCCTAATCCTCCAAGATAGTAGATAATCCTGACCAGATAGGAAAAACGAAGAAAAAACCAATTGATAGTTTTGAAACTGAGATACCTCTGAGAAGAGCTGATTCTTTACCAAAAGAATTGGTAAGATTATCAGACATTGATTTTGACTTAAAGTTCGAGAAATATTTATTTAGAACAAAATCTGAATCGGATTTAAAATAAATTGTTTTAGATCCAATTTTTACTTCTTATGTAAGTGAAAAACATAAAATTATTTCTGTTCCTACTAAATCAGATCAAACTGAAAGTAAAAGTCCAATAAAAAGGGTAAGTGTCACAAAAATCAAAGACATTGAAGAAGTTGTTAAGTTAGCTAAATTTTTGTCTAAATTTAAACCCCCGGTCTCTGAACTATATACAACAGTCTTTCCAGCATTAGATTCTACTCTGTATGCTGACACATCATTTACTGATTCTGTTGTCAGTTCACCTCAAGAGCCCATAATCCCTGAGTTGCCTCTGCCCCATAGAATCATATACTCATCATATCCACAATCCACTGTTAGTTCATCGACCGATACATTGATCCCTGAGTTTCCCTTGCAGCCCAAAGTAGTATATCCATCATTTACCCAATCCATTACAAATACCATTAGCCATACTACTTCTGTTTCATCCCCATTACCAAGCTCTTCAAGTACATCCATTGCAGTAACCAACACTATCCCTATCACTACTACTGTACCTCCTAGTTCAGCTAAAATCCACGCCATGGCAGCCCGATATGCTCCCTTGGTCTTACCTCAGAATCTCCATGACATGCCCCAGAACTACCAAAAATATATTCCACTGTTTGATAATCTTTCACAGATTACTGCACAGCAACACATTACTAGAATGAATGATTTCTGTGAAGTCTATGAGATAGATGAGTCTGATGTCCAAATGAGACTATTTTCTCAGAGCTTAATTGGAGAAGTAAAAACCTGGTTTAAAGGTTTAGCACCTGGTAGCATAGCAGACCTAGCTGCATTCCATAGAGCCTTCCTTAATAAATGGGAGAAAAAGAAGAACCCTATGCAAATACTATCTGAATTTGATGCTGTCAAGAGAGCCCCAAATGAAACTTTCCAAGACTTCTGCACCAGATATAATAGTGTTTACAATGACATTCCTACAGACCTTAAACCTACCCCATATTCCGTGCTACTGAAATTCCTTGACTGTTTTGACGTAGACATGGCTTACCAACTTAGGGAAAGGGATGCAAATACTTTAGAGAAAATGCAACAAAACGCTGTAGGTGTAGAAATCAACATACTTGAAAATAAGGCTAGAATGAGAAATGAAAGAAGGTTTAGTATTAAAGAGGAAGCATCTCACTTGGATAGTAAATTTGATTTCATTACTAAACCACTAGAAAAATTAGTTTATAGACTGGATCAAATTGAAAAGAAACCACAATGGGACAGTCAATCCCAGATCCGGAATCCCAATTACAGAAAAAACACCAACCCCGAGAAAGGTAAGGAACCTTCCCCTGATCAAAATATAAGAACCCCATTCCAAGAAAACTTTGCAGAAATTTCACAAAACATTGTTGATGAGGAGGAAGACATAAACATTGTTATGGGGATTGATGAAAACAATACCATTTTCCTCACCCAGGAGGACCAAGAACTCTTTGAACTTCAACAGCTCAAAGTTGAATATGGAGAATCCTATGATTATAAACAAGGTTATGATTTTGCAATAAATGAAATTCACAGTTAATACAACCTTAGGAGCAAGAAAAACAATGATCCTGTCATAAAAAATAATGCTCCAAACCAACAAGAACAAAACAAAAAGAAGACTGAAACTTCTAAATCAAAATTCTTGCAAATTCTTCCTAGAGATGGCAAACAGAGTTCAAATCCAACCAGTCCTAAAAAGCAGCAAGGCCCCAAAATTGTAGATATTACTGATGAAGTGGCACAATATTCCAAAGATGTTTCAAAAGATAATTCTCCCAAAGCCACCAATTCAACAACTGTCATTGAACCAAGAAAAAATCCTACTGATTTTAAAATATCAGACCCTAAACCTGATAAGACTGATAAGACTTCATCTAATCCCCAAAATATTCCTGAAACAACACTTAAGAATAACAGAAACCAAGAAACTCAGATAGAAGACAAGAGAAAAGCTCAAAACAAAGGAAAAATAGTAGAAACTCAAGAAAAGTCATCAAAAACCACAGTTCCCAAAGAATAAGTGATTATATCTTAGCCAACATTTAATATGCAGTCTAAAATATCCAAATTGAAAATAGCTGTTCCCTTGGTAGAACTAGCTAAAAATGATTTATATAGATCTATGATTTCTGATGTATTGAATGTGAATGAGAATGAAGATACAATTAACATGAATGAAGATAGGCCTGAATTGATTTTTGGTCCCAGTGTTGATGGAAAGCCTTTAGATGGGTCGGTACCCCCATTTTATTTAAGTCTTACTATAGATGACCAAATATTACACAATACTATGCTAGATAATAGAGCTTCCCAGAATTTAATGCCTAAAGCTATAATGGAAAATCTTAATCTAGACATAACCAGACCCTATAAGGACCTGTTATCATTCGATTCATCCAATGTCCAATGTATTGGTTTGATTAAAGATCTGTGTGTTAACCTAGTCCAATATCTTGGTGAGAGTATGATCATGGACATTGTAGTAGCTGACATCCCACCAAAGTATGGCATGCTTCTTTCTCGCTCATGGGGAGCAAAGTTGCAGGGATCTCTACAAGTGGATATGAGTTATGCTACTATCTCTGTATTTGGATACCCTAAGAAGCTTTACAGAGAAACCTTGATGAAATACATGATCAGTAGTGCAGATAGACCTACAAATTATCCAATTTATGCTACTCCCACTGATCTTGATTCTTTTATTCTTAGTAACTGTGATCAAAATGAAAATCCAACTGAACTTACTGATAAAAGACTTAAAATCATGGATGATTATATTGGTCATGAATATTTGTGGCATCTAGATTTTGATGGACCTGTTAATAAATTTGGAGCTGGAGCTGGTGTTTGGATTACAAACATTGAAACAAGTAATTCTGAAGGGCATGCTTTTAGTTTAAACTTCAAATGCACCAATAACATGGCTGAATACGAAGCTTTAATTTTAGGCCTGCAAATTATTAGATAAAAGGGAGCAAAGAGAATAATGGTTTTGGGTGATTTTGAACTAGTTATAAAACAAATCAACGCAGAGTATTCAGTTCACAACCCCAGACTTGCAAGATACAGAGAAATAGTATTGGAATTGCTTGAAGAATTGTTAGAAGGTAATTTTGTTGTCATCCCCGGAGATCAGAACATACAGGCCCATTGCTTAGCTACTTTTTCCAACAGTTGTAAAATTCATTTTTCACCATTGCAAAAATACACTGCTGAGATTAAATACAGGCCTATTGTTCCTGATAATGTGAAATATTGGCAAATTTTTTCAGAGGATCAACAAATTTATCACTTTTTGAATAATGAACATGAATTTCAAAACTGTCAAATCGATAACAACTGTAACATAGATTCACCTTGTGATATAGATTTAAATTTCTGTCAAATAGATGATTTAGATAATTTAGATGTACATGAGTTTGAAAAGCCTACTATTTTTACTCAAAGTGACATTGATGAAATGGAAAAAATAGAAATAGAGGAATTGATTGAAGATGAAATAGATTGATTGATCGAAAGATTAACATTTTACCAAGAGGTTTAACTCCTCTAGAAGACTTATTTGACTCTAATGATGTGCCCATAAGGCCAAAAATGGAGCCAATTAAATCTGACATAGAAGAGTATAACTTGGGGACAGATGATAAACCAAGAATAATCAAACTATCCAAATCCTTATCATCAGATGAAAGGGATAAATACATTGAAATTTTAAAATAATTTCAAGATGTCTTTGCATGGAGCTATGAAGACTTAAAAAATTATAACACAGACATTATCCAACATAAAATTCCTTTAAAAGAAAATCAAAAACCTTTTCAAAAGAAGCTCATAAGGATTAATCCGGTTTTGTTACCCTTAATCGAAAAATAAGTCAAAAGAATGTTTGATTCACAGATAATTGCACCAGTCAGATTTCCTGACTGGATATCTAATTTAGTGCCAACCAGGAAAAATTCAGGAGAAATTAGACTATGCATAGACTTTAGGAATCTTAATAAAGAATCCTTGAAGGATAACTACCCCTTGCCAAAAATGGACCATATTTTACTGAGGGTAGCAGGTTCTTCCAAAATCTCTTTATCAGATGGTTTCTTTGGTTACAATCAGATCCTAGTTCACAAATATGACCAAACCAAAACTACTTTTACCACTCCATGGGGCACTTTCATGTATTTGAAAATGTCATTTGGGTTAAAAAATGCAGGAGTTACATTTCAAAGGGCCATGGATATTGCCTTTTCCAAGGAAATCCATGAGTTTTTAGTCATTTATTTGGATGATATTACTGTGTTTTCTAAAACAAATAATGATCACTTGGGTCATCTAAGACATGTTTTTATTAAATGCAGAAAATATGGTATATCGCTTAATCCAAAAAAATCTATTTTTGGGCTAGAAGAAGGCAAATTTCTAGGTCATATCATTTCAAAAGAAGGCATTAAAATAGACCCTGCAAGAATTGAATCAATTCTAAACATTCGAACACCAAGGAACATTAAAGAACTCCAAGCATTCTTGGGAAATATCAATTTTCTAAGAAGATTCATATCAAATCTGGCTAAAATTATAAAAGATCTTAATAACATGCTTAAAAATGACTCCTCAATTAAATGGACAATAAAGGCCAAACAATCTTTTGAATCTATCAAACACGCCTTAACTAAAGTACCAATCCTTATCAGTCCAGATTACACAAAAGATTTTATAATCTTTTCCTTTGCATCCGAACACACCATAGCTGCAGTTCTTCTGCAGAAAAACGATCAAGGCTTTGAACAACCCATTGCAAATTTTAGTAAAGCTCTCAGAGATGCACCACTGAAATACAACATAATAGAAAAATAGGCTTTGGCTCTGGTTAAAGCTATAAAAGATTTCAGAGTGTATATACTTCATTCACACATAATTGCATATGTCCCTAATGCAGTAGTTAAAGACATTTTGACTCAAGATGGACCAAACAACAAGAGATGAAAGTGGATAGCCACAATCCTTCAATATGAACTGGAAATTAAACCAACTAAACTCATTAAAGGACAGGGTTTAGCCAGACTGATGGCTGAATCAAATTGCAATGCCTTAGATATTAATTTCATTGCACAAGTAGATGAACAGGAGGAGATGGTGACTCCATCGATCAGTGAAGCCTATCAAGACTCACCCTGGTACTCTGATATAATCTTTGTACTAACAAACTTACAAGCTCCTCCTGGACTGACCATAACCAAGGCAATATTTATCAAGCAAAAATCAATGAGATTCTGTATCTTAAATAATGCACTGTATTGGAGAGAAAGTATTGGAATTTTACTTTATTGTTTATTGAAATCTGAGGTTGACAAGATCCTTGAACAATTTCATGCAGGTGACTGTGGTGGCCATCTATACTGGAAGAGCACAGCTGATAAAATAATCATAGCTGGTTTTTACTAGCCATCTTTATTTTCAGATGTTAAAAAGTTTGTTATCTCTTGCCATCAATGCCAAATATTCGAAGGCAAAAAAAACTGTTACCATTACCTCTGAAACCAATATCCACTGAAAAACCATTTCAACTATGGGGGTTAGACTTCATAGGTGAAATTCATCCTCCATCTTCAGGTCAACACAAATGGATTCTAACTACTACTCATTACTTTACTAAGTGGATTGAAGCAATTCCCACTAGGCAAGCTACAGACTCAGTTATTATCTCATTCATAGAAAGTAATATTTTGTCTAGATTTGGGTGCCCACACAAAATTATCATAGACAATGCTGCTACTTTCAAATCTAAAAATATGATTACTTTATACCATAAATACCATATTACCTTAGGTCATTCCACAACATACTACTCTCAAGGTAATGGTCTGGCCGAATCCTCAAATAAAAGTTTAGTCAACATCATTAAAAAACTACTCCAAGAATAAAAAGACATGGAACAAGAAGCTGATCTATGCCCTTTGGGCTGACAGGCTTACTACCAAAAAGTCCATAGGAACTTCACCATATCAAATTGTTTATGGTACATATGCAGTTTTTCCATCTTCCTTGGGTGTCCTAGTCATGAATATTATCCAGGAATCATAGGTAGAAACTAATGACATTCAAAAAAGAATCAATGAAACCATACACCTTCAACAAACCAGAGATGAAGTTTATGAAAATTCACAAGTTTTACAGGACAAGATCAAAAAGATTTTTGATAAAAGAGTTAAGGAAGATGACTTTTTCATAGGAGATCAAGTTTTAAGATGGGATGCAAGAAGAGAGGATAAGGGTAAACATGGAAAGTTTGACTTTCTATGGCAGGGACCCTACGTCATATATGGTTACAGAGGAAACAATTCCTTTTTTATCAGGAATTTGGATGGTACAGAGCTTCAAGAAGGACCAAAAAATGGAAGGATGTTGAAACATTACTATCCCTCACAAGTCACTTAGCAGTTAGATCTATTTACTTCATCATTGTAAATATTCATAGTAAGAGTGTAGATTGGATTGGATATATTATCTACAAAGTTTAAGCCCGAAGAGAAGGCTCTGAGCTTTGCAGTATAAGATATCATAAATATGATTGTTGCAGGAAACAGAAGACATTTACAGGATCACCAAGGTCAATGGATAAGGCTACTGATCTCAGAGTTCTTGATATTTCACAAGGAAAAGCCATCCCCAAGTGAAGCCGATGTTAGCAACCTATGATATAGGGGTCATAATTTTGACTTGACTATTGATAATCTTGTAAATCTGTACATATTTTGCCTTCTGCAAGTTGTATTCACATATTTTGTAAAAAAATAAAAAAAATAGAAAAAATCAAAAAGAGGGCAAAAAGTCCTAAAAGAATAATCAAAAGACTTAGAAAAAATAAAAGACCCCAAAAGAAAATGAATAAAACATGAAAGTGAGCAAGCATAAATGCCACTACTTTTTACTTTTTAACTATGGAAGAGTGTCAATAAATGCCATAGTCCATGATGAGTTAAACAGTTTAATCTTAACTTGTCATTGTTTCAATTTCACTTGTTATAGATAGAGAATAATGAGTTGTCATACTGCTTAATCATGACAATTCTGTAGTTAGGTAGAGAAATAAATGAATCCAACAATTTAATCTGGATTCATGGATGATATAAGTGTAGAAATAGATAGTTTTACTTTCTTTCAGAAAGAATAATGCTGTGAAGGTTGCTAGCCTAAATGCACGTTACTACAAAGGAAGAAAAATTGTTAGTATGATAAGCTGGGTAGGTAGAAGAAGGTGAAAATATCTCAATATAAATATCATTCATCATGGGCTGCAAATAACTAACTTCTCCTTCTCATAGTCATGAAACATTCTAAACTATCAGTCAGAAAGGCTCAAGGCATTTCCTTGACTTTTGTTGGGACCAGACCCAAGGCTCTATGACTGATTGGTTGAAAGTGTGAATGCTTATATTAATCCCTAAAATCACTACATTACCACTCATGCATTCATCTCCTTAAATAATCCTAAGTAAAACACCATTTTTACTTAAAGTCATTATAATTCCCATTTTATTAACTTCCTACATCATTTGAAAACATTAAGCCCTCAAAATAACGTTATATCATAAGTTAAGTGATTAGATCAATGCAAATTATTTTTTGTAATTCACTTTACTTGTTATGTTTATGGGTTTTGAGTATACCATTTCCTATTTTCATATTAACTCTAATTTATATATTAACTCCCTATATAAAAAACCTTTTCCTATTATATAACTCCTTTTTATATAATAAACCCAAAAACCCACTTATTTTAACTTAAGCCAAAGTTATTTATTCCCACATGTTTAAATAAAAACCCCACTTATAACCATTTTGGCTAAGTTTATCTATATATAAATATCCCACCCCCTATGGTAGTTAAGTCAACCCGATTTAATTCACCGTATAATAAAAATATGTTCGAAAAAATCTCTTAAAACATATGTTATATTTGTTTTAAACAAAAATACCCCGAAGTTTTATTTTCAATAGAAATAAACCCCTTTCTGCTTGTATATTCCCCCCCCGACTCTCTTAAACTAAGGTTAAATCCATAACCTAACCCCTTCCCCGCAATGTATATTCCATTATATCAATCCCTAACCTTGGTTAAAAGTCATGTATAACTGTCCCGATCACCCTTTTCCGTTGAAAAAAGTCATTTTTTATATATAAAACGGAACCATATCCCTTTCCCCATCGGATTAATTTTCGACCCTCCGATACCCAAATCCCTTTTAATCAAACGATTAGAAATCTACGCGATAGTTCTATACATTTTTATCCCTCCCCATCGCGCTTGATATCAATTGTCCGATATTCTTTTATTTCCAAGATCTACGGCCCAAAGTGAACCCGATAACCAATATTTCCCCGCACCTTCCCTTTTAATCCCGATCATTTGCTTCCCAAAGCCAGATCCGACGGCGACAATGCATTTTCACGCCCGAAAAGTAATCGATGGATGTTTTAGAAAAGTCGCGCGAAATGGGTGGTTTTACCAAACCACCCTGCGTCGACGTGTCATAATCTTATTGGATCTCATTCGAAAAGCTATTTACCGCTTACAGCTTTTGAACCGCGCGAATACCACCTAGTGGTATTCCAAAACCACTCCCACCCAAACTATGAGTTAATATAATTCGACTATGGTTTAGACTATGGTTAATTCATAAAAACTCATAGTTTTCAATCAAATTTCACTTATTGGCGTTTTAAACCTATAAACCTTCTTCTAAGCCCATTTTTCATCAAAATATCAACATTTGTGCAGCATTACACCCTGAGAACTTGTGCAGAGCCTTTTTTCATCATTTTAAAACCTACCAGCTCCATTTTCGAGCCAGTTGCCCTGCAATTCAACCACGAAAAGCCACATTACCCTCTGAAAGACTAATTTTGCAGAATTGAAGACAATGCACAATTGCGAAACATCTTCAACCATGATTATACCTATTTCAAGGTTTTTTCATCAAAACTTATCCACTAAACTTCAATTTCTAAAGGAAAAACACCAAATTTTCCATTATTCTCTGAAAATATCTTGAATTTCCTATGTAGAAATTGCAAAAAGCATCCATAGTACAGGGAAAACTCTGTCAAATTTTCCCCAGAAACCCTAATTACTGTTTTTTGCAAATTTTATACATACCCTGGTATTTTCCACTGCTGGGATTGATCGTAACTTATTTTCTGAGCATTAAAACCTTCTTTCAATCCAAAACCCTGCTTAGAACCCTATTTTACCAGAGAAATTATCCAAGAAGCCCTTGTTTCCAAAAAAAGAGCTCATCAAACAGCCTAAGCTTGCTCTGTTCAGTTAAAAAATGATAAAGAAACAAGTAACCCCTAAAGCAGGAGGTCCAAAACCTCAAAAGAAACCCTATGCTAAGATTCCTCAGCCTGAATCTTCTAAAATTGATAAATCTACCCCTGTACTCACTGCTAATTCAACAGAAGTTGTCAGGCCTGTTCAACTTCCAATAATCTCACAAGAAAATAGCCCTTTGGTTGACCTTGACTAGAGAATAATGGACCCTTAATTAGAGTTCAATTTGCTTGATGTATATAACTGGTGTTTTGGTAAATCAGTAGAGAAAGATGACAAAGACATACCAGTCTGGGATTCCAATTTTCCAAAATAAATTGTTCCTCAAACTCATTCAGCCCCTGATTTTGTCAGATTGTGTCAGTCCTATTATCTTCCAGACCAAAGGTGTATTGTGAATAAAGACAGAGAGGTCTTATTTTACATCAATGAAGAATATATAAACTCTATGCTGCAACTGAACCTTGATCCCAATGCTACTTCATTGTCCATAGAGGAGTTAACTCAGAATTACCTAGAGCTTGATTTTTCTTCTAAGTTCAAAGTCTTCCAGAATTTTTGTCCCAAGAAAGTTGATATCCCCAAACTTAATACTCCATTTGATACCTTTGATTTTCCAGATGAAACAAAGCAAATTGTCTCAATGCTATCATTCATACTAGGATACACCAGTGATGAATTCACTGATGTGGCTATCTTAGGTTTTTTTTCAACTCTGAGTCCTGGCCAGTCACCATCCATTGTGTACAATTTTGATAAATTCATTGCAATAAACATGCATTATCAGTTATCCAGATTGTCAGAAGGAGTCTTTAGATATACATCATATCTACTTCACCTCTTTTTGTATTATCAAGCAGACAAGTTTCCCATTGAATTTCAAAAAGTGGATTCAGAAGGAAATGTTCTTTCAGTTGTGTTTCGGTCATCAATTCTAAGAAAATCGAACAGAGAATATAGATTTGCAGATCTCAATGACTTGTTTTTAGTGCCTGCTATGAATCTATTGAATAAAGAGCAGATCCCTAGAATCTATGAAGAGACAAAGAGAATTCTACAGCTATCTGAGAGATGTAAAACATGGGACTGATATTTATACAAAAGTTACAAAGAAATCAGAGTATATGGTGCACTCCTGGCCCCATATAAATTGCCAAGATTTTTTACAACAAGAATATTTGAGGCAGCTATTGAATGCAGATGAAATTAATTTCATAGCTTCCAGGAAAAAGACTCAGTTCAAGCTGAAAAATCAAATTGGGCCATTTATTGTGAATAACAAAGAAGCTGCCAATGAAATCAATGTCAAGTTGAAAGAGTATAAATTCCCATATAGTTTTTTGTGGAATTATGATCCACAAGGTATTTTAAGCACAATGAGAGTGAAATGCAAGTTTCTTGTCTTATTCCATGATCATAAGTCCCAAATTGAAAAGTATGCAAACAAACTCGAATGGGAGCCAAACACTCTATTTGATGATGATTCATAGGAAATGCAGGGAAATAGTGGCAAAGGTAAGCAAGTTTATCAAACACAGGTATTGACAGTGAATAAAGAATGTGACATTCTTCATAAGAGAAGCAGAAAGGAAGATAGTTTCACTGCTGAAACTATTCAAGACAAAAGATTCAGAATTCCTTATAATAAGAAAAGAAAGTGGACTATTGAAGAAAGGGACAAAGCCATCAATATTGAAGATAAAAATGGTCATGAAACTGATGATGAAGCTACAAGGATAGTAATTGAAAGTCTCAAAGAGCTTCAAAATGTTCAAATTGGAGCCCAGCAGAAATATATATGGTGGATATACAATCTAAAGTTGATAGGCCATCTTCTTCTAAAGAACCAGACAATACAGAGTCAGACATTCAAATCAGGTTCAGGCAAATAAAATAAAAGAATGAAGAAATAAAAAATGAAGCATATTCCAAATTCCTCAAAGAAAAGCTTGGGAATAAGGATAGACTCCTCAGAGCTCATGCTAAGGAGAAATCCAAACAACCACTGCCACAAGGATCACCAAGTGGCAAAGTACTTCTTCAATATTTTGAAAATCTATTCTTTTTGGAAAATGAAATCAAGCATATATTCACTGTAAAGCCTAACTTTTCCAAATTTACAGAAGATGATGAAAGCTATAGGAAATTGAAGAATATGAAGATCCCCACTGCTGAACAGTGGCAAGAATTCACAGATCTGCTGTGAATTTGATAGATAAAGGACAGGAAAATTACTTGGAAATTCATATTTTACTTTTACCTTATGGTGAAAAAATCAGTGTCAAAGTGTATCAGGGTCAAAGTGTATTAGTAAAATCAAATTATTACTGCTGGTCATTTTATATTACAGCAGTGAAACAATGAAAAGCAGAGATAAAGAGTATCAGAGCAGAATATGAAAAGAAAGAGTATTCCACAAGCTATCATCCACGAGAAGATGTGACTATTGATAGCAAATACTCATAGCACATCAAAAATCAGTTTAAATAAGATAAAACAGTTCTATTTTTTCTTGTAAAAGAGGACAACTTGCAAACTGTTTTGCTGCTGTCCCTCTTCTTATGCTCTTTTTCCTATTTTTCTTTAAAACCTTATCACAATTTCTGAGATATTTTGTAAATAATTTTTGTGTATAAATACGTCATAATTCGAAGTATTTAGTGTGGAATAAAATTTCTCAAGACAATTATAGTCATTTTGCTGGACATATTGAAGTTGGTGTGAGTCAATTAGCGAAGCAGCAGTCTGGAAACAAGATTAGAGACATCATAACTAAAGATTCTTGTGGTGACAATATAAGTCTCGTATTTTTCATGTTTTCAGTGTTATTCTTTAAAGTTTACATACATTTCATTTGATGTGTTTCTATTCTGTAATGATCAACTAAGGAGAAATTAAACAGAATTAGTGATAATAAGCTCTATGTTTTAAACTAGTTGGCATTTTTATGTTTTCTGCTTGATAACCGGACCATAGAATTCTTAATTGCTCTAGGTCCCAGTTTGATCCCCTTCTTCAATCCTCTTATCTGTAACTTAAGGATTCTTAAGTGCCCTTTTGTTCAGATTTCACCCATTTCATCCTCAAAACCTATTCAAAGCCTTAGAAGGTCATTTATCCCGCCCTGTACATTTTCATCTTTAAGTCTTATTTCCTATCCCTGCTTGCCTAGAAAGTTGACTCCATTTCCCAATGTTCTGGTAGATCCCTCTGGTTTACCTTGAAATACTTTTATTCCTACCACATTTCAAAAAATCAATCCTATTGCTCACTAATAGCTATCCTAAAACATTTTACTAAAACAAAGCTAAATCTTTAGGAGAGATCCCTCTCCGGAGCTCAGGAAGGCTAGATCATGAATTCCCAAAGTGGTTCTTGGCTACCCCTGGTTTTCTTAACTACAAAAATCCCCATCCCACAACCTGGGAATTACTAGGGTGATAACATACTGGCGACCATACTGGGGAACTAACCACTGTCAAGTTTTAAGTTTAATCTTGAAGGAAGATTTTTAATTATATCTTTTGTACTTTAAGATTGAGTTTAAAGGTTGTGGGTATTTTACCCAGTAAACATTCTGGCTCCCAATAAATTCTACTACACTAGATCCCACCCTGATCCTAATCCTCTAGAGATAGTAGATAATCCTGACCAGATAGGAAAAAAGAAGAAAAAACCAATTGATAGTTCTGAGACTGAGATACCTCTAAGAAGTGCTGATTCTTTACCCAAAGAATTGGTAAGCTTATCAGACATTGATTTTGACTTAAAGTTTGAGAAATCTTTATTTAGAACAAAATATGAATTGGATTTAAAAGAAATTATTTTAGATCAAGTTTTTACTTCTTATGTAAGTGAAAAACATAAAATTATTTATGTTCCTACTAAATCAGATCAAACTAAAAGTAAAAGTCCAATAAAAAGGGTAAGTGTCACAAAAATCAAAGACATTGAAGAAGTTGTTAAGTTAGCTAAATTTTTGTCTAAATTTAAACCCCCAGTCTCTGAACTATATACAACAGTCTTTCCAGCATCAGATTCTACTCTGTATGCTGACACATCATTTACTGATTCTGCTGTCAGTTCACCTCAAGAGCCCATAAGCCCTGAGTTGCCTCTGCCCCATAGAATCATATACTCATCATATCCACAATCCACTGTTAGTTCATCGACCGATACATTCATCCCTGAGCTGCCCTTGCAGCCCAAAGTAGTATATCCTTCATTTACCCAACCCATTACAACTACCATTAGCCATACTACTTCTGTTTCATCCCCATTACCAAGCTCTTCAAGTACATCCATTGCAGTAACTAGCACTATCCATATCACTACTACTGTACCTCCCAGTTCAGCTAAAATCCAAGCCATGGCAGCCCGATATTCTCCCTTGGTCTTACCTCAGAATCTCCATGACATGCCCCAGAACTACCAAAAATATATTCCACTGTTTGATAATCTTTCACAGATTACTGCACAACAACACATTACTATAATGAATTATTTCTGGGAAGTATATGAGATAGATGAGTCTGATGTCCAAATGAGACTATTTTCTCAAAGCTTAATTGGAGAAGTAAAAACCTGGTTTAAAGGTTTAACACCTGGTAGCATAGCAGACCTAGCTGCATTCCATAGAGCCTTCCTTAATAAATGGGAGAAAATGAAGAACCCTATGCAAATACTATCTGAATTTGATGCTGTCAAGAGAGCCCCAAATGAAATTGTCCAAGACTTCTACAGAAGATATAACAGTGTTTACAATGCCATTCCTATAGACCTTAAACCTACCCCATATTCCGTGCTATTGAAATTCCCTGACTGTTTTGACGTAGACATGGCTTACCAACTTAGGGAAAGGGATGCAAATACTTTAGAGAAAATGCAAAAGAACGCTGTAGGTGTAGAAATCAACATACTTGCAAAGAAGGCCAGAATGAGAAATGAAAGAAGGGTTACTATTAAAGAGGAAGCATCTCACTTGGATAGTAAATTTGATTTCATTACTAAATCACTAGAAAAGTTAGTTGATAGACTGGATCAAATTGAAAATAAACCACAATGGGACAATCAATCCCAAATCCGGAATCCCAATTACAAAAAAAACACCAACCCCGGGAAAGGTAAGGAACCTTCCCCTGATCAAAATATAAGATTCCCATTCCAATAAAACTTTGCAGAAATTTCACAAAACAGTGTTGATGAGGAGGAAGACATAAACATTGTTATCGGGATTGATGAAAACAATACCATTTTCCTCACCCAGGAGGACCGGGAACTCTTTGAACTTAAATATCTCAAAGTGGAATATAGAGAATCCTATGATTATAAGCAAGGTTATGATTTTGCAATAAACGAAATTCACAGTCAATACAACCTTAGGAGCAAGAAAAACAATGATCCTGTCATAAAAAATAATGCTCCAAACCAACAAGAACAAAAAAAGAAGAAGACTGAAACTTCTAAATCAAAATTCTTGCAAATTCTTCCTAGAGATGGCAAACAGAGTTCAAATCCAACCAGTCCTAAAAAGTAGAAAGGCACAAAAATTGTAGATATTACTGATGAAGTGGCACAATCTTCCAAAGATGTTTCAAAAGATAATTCTCCCAAAGCCACCAATTCAACAACTGTCATTGAACCAAGAAAAAATCCTACTGATTTTAAAATATCAGACCCTAAACCTGATAAGACTAATAAGACTTCTACTAATCCCCAAAATATTCCTGAAAAAGCAGTTAAGGATAGCAGAAACCAAGAAACTCAGACAGAAGACAAGAGAAAAGCTGAAAACAAAGGAAAAATAGTAGAAACTCAAGAAAAGTCATCACAAACCTCAGTTCCCAAAGAAAAAGTGATTAGATCTCAGCCAACATTTAATATGCAATCTGAAATATCCAAATTGAAAATAATTGTTCCCTTGGTAGAACTAGCTAAAAATGATTTATATAGATCTATGATTTCTGATGTATTGAATGTGAATGAGAATGAAGATACAATTAACATGAATGAAGATAGGCCTGAACTGATTTTTGGTCCCAATGCTGATGGAAAGCATTCAGATGGGTCGGTACCCCCATTTTATTTAAGTCTACTATACATGACCAAATATTACACAATACTATGCTAGATACTAGAGCTTCCCAGAATTTAATGCCTAAAGATATAATGGAAAATCTTAATCTAGACATAACCAAACCCTATAAGGACCTATTCTCATTCGATTCATCCAAAGTCCAATGTATTGGTTTGATTAAAGATCTGTGTGTTAAGCTAGTCCAATATCCTGGTAAGAGTATGATCATAGACGTTGTAGTAGCTGACATCCCGCCAAAGTATGGCGTGCTTCTTTCTCGCTCATGGGGAGCAAAGTTGCAGGGATCTCTACAAGTGGATATGAGTTATGCTACTATCTCTGTATTTGGACAGCCTAGGAAGCTTTATAGAGAAACCTTGATGAAGTACATGATCAGTAGTGCAGAAAAACCTACAAATTATCCAATTTATGCTACTCCCACTAATATTGATTCTTTTATTCTTAGTAACTCTGATCAAAATGAAAATCCAACTGAACTTAATGATAAAAGACTTAAAATCATGGATGATTATATTGATCATGAAGCTTTGTGGCATCTAGATTTTGATGGATCTGTTAATAAATTTGGAGCTGGAGCTGGTGTTTGGATTACAAACATTGAAACAAGTAATTCTGAAGGGCATGCTTTTAGATTAAACTTCAAATGCACCAATAACATGGCTGAATACGAAGCTTTAATCTTAGGCCTGCAAATTATTAGAAAAAAGGGAGGAAAGAGAATAATGGTTTTGGGTGATTCTGAACTAGTTATAAAACAAATCAACACAGATTATTCAGTTCACGACCCCAGAATTGCAAGATACAGAGAAACAGTATTGGAACTGCTTGAAGAATTGTTAGAAGGTAATTTTATTGTCATACCCCGAGATCAGAACATACAGGCCCATTGCTTAGCTACTTTTGCCAGCAGTTGTAAAATTCCTTTTTCACCATTGCAAAAATACACTGCTAAGATTAAATATAGGCCTATTGTTCCTGATAATGTGAAATATTGGCAAATTTTTTCAGAGGATCAACAAATTTATCACTTTTTGAATAATGAACATGAATTTCAAAACTATCAAATCGATAAAAACTGTAACATAGATTCACCTTGTGATATAGATTTAAATTTCTGTCAAATAGATGATTTAGATAATTTATATGTACATGAGTTTGAAAAGCCTACTATTTTTACTCAAAGTGACATTGATGAAATGGAAAAAATAGAAATAGAGGAATTGATTGAAGATGAAATAGATTTGATTGATTTAAAGAATAACATTTTTCCAAGAGGTTTAACTCCTCTAGAAGATTTATTTGCCTCTAATGATGTGCCCATAAGGCGAAAAATGGAGCCAGTTAAATCTGACATAGAAGAGTATAACTTGGGGACAGATGATAAACCAAGAATAATCAAACTATCCAAATCCTTATCATCAGATGAAAGGGATAAATACATTGAAATTTTAAAATAATTTCAAGATGTCTTTGCATGGAGCTATGAAGACTTAAAAGCTTATAACACAAACATTATCCAACATAAAATTCCTTGAAAATAAAATCAAAAACCTTTTCAACAGAAGCTCAGAAGGATTAATCCGGTTTTTTTACCCTTAATCGAAAAAGAAGTCAAAAGAATGTTTGATTCACAGATAATTGCACCAGTCAGATTTCTTGACTGGATATCTAATTTAGTGCCAACCAGGAAAAATTCAGGATAAATTAGACTCTGCATAGACTTTAGGAATCTTAATAAAGCATGCTTGAACGATAACTACCCCTTGCCAAAAATGGACCATATTTTACAGAGGGTAGCAGGTTCTTCCAGAATCACTTTATTAGATGGTTTCTCTGGTTACAATCAGATCCTAGTTCACAAAGATGACCAAACCAAAACTACTTTTACCACTCCATGGGGCACTTTCATGTATGTGAAAATGCCATTGGGTTAAAAAATGTAGGAGATACATTTCAAAGGGCAATGGATATTGCCTTTGCCAAGGAAATCCATGAGTTTTTAGTCATTTATTTGGATGATATTACTGTGTTTTCTAAAACGAATAATGATCACTTGAATCATCTGAGACAGGTTTTTATTAAATGCAGAAAATATGGTATATCTCTTAATCCAAAAAAATCTATTTTTGGGCTAGAAGAAGGCAAATTGCTAGGTCATATCATTTCAAAAGAAGGCATTAAAATAGACACTGCAAGAACTGAAGAAATTCTAAACATTCGACCACCAAGGAACATTAAAGAACTCCAAGCATTCTTGGGAAAGATCAATTTTCTAAGAAGATTAATATCAAATCTGGCTAAAATTATAAAAGATCTTAATAACATGCTTAAAAAGGATTCCTCAATTAAATGGACAATAAAGGCCAAAAAATCTTTTGAATCTATCAAACAGGCCTTAACTAAAGCACCAATCCTTATCAGTCCAGATTGCACAAAATATTTTATAATATTTTCCTTTGCATTCGAACACACCATAGCTGCAGTTCTTCTGTAGAAAAACGATCAAGGCTTTGAACAGCCCATTGCAACTTTTAGTAAAGCTCTCAGAGATGCACCACTGAAATACAACATAATAGAAAAACAGGCTTTGGCTCTGGTTAAAGCTATAAAATATTTCGGAGTGTATATAATTCATTCACACATAATTGCATATGTCCCTAATGTAGTAGTTAAAGACATTTTGACTCAAGATGGACCAGACAATAGGATATGAAAGTGGATAGCCACAATCCTTGAATATGATCTGGAAATTAAACCAACTAAACTCATTAAAGGACAAGGTTTAGCCAGACTGATGGCTGAATCAAATTGCAATGCCCTAGATATTAATTTCATTGCACAAGTAGATGAACAGGAGGAGATGGCGACTCCATCGATCAGTGAAGCCTATCAAGACTCACCCTGGTACTCTGATATAATATTTGTACTAAAAAACTTACAAGATCCTCTTGGACTGACCAAAACCAAGGCAAGATTTATTAAGCAAAAAGAAATGAGATTCTGTATCTTAAATAATGCACTGTATTGGAGAGAAGTACTGGAATTTTACTTAACTGTTTGTTGAAATCTGAGGCTGACAAGATCCTTGAAGAATTTCATGCAGGTGATTGTGGTGGCCATATATACTGGAAGAGCACAGCTGATAAAATACTCAGAGCTAGTTTTTACTAGCCATCTTTATTTTCAAATGTTAAAAAGTTTGTTACCTCTTGCCATCAATGCCAAATATTCGAAGGTAAAAAGAAACTGTTACCATTACCTCTGAAACCAATATCCACTAAAAAACCATTTCAACTATGGGGGTTAGACTTCATAGGTGAAATTCATTGTCCATCCTCAGGTCAACACAAATGGATTCTAACTGCTACTGATTACTTTACTAAGTGGATTGAAGCAATTCCCACTAGGCAAGCTACAGACTCAGTTATTATCTCATTCATAGAAAGTAATATTTTGTCTAGATTTGGGTGCCCACACAAAATTATCACAGACAATACTGCTGCTTTCAAATCTAAAAATATGATTAATTTCTGCCATAAATACCATATTACCTTAGGTCATTCCACAACATACTACCCCCAAGGTAATGGTCTGGCCGAATCCTCAAATAAAAGTTTAGTCAACATCATCAAAAAACTACTCCAAGATAATAAAAAGACATGGAACAAGAAGTTGATCTATGCCCTTTGGGTTGACAGGCTTACTACCAAAAAGTCCATAGGAACTTCACCATATCAAAATTTTTATGGTACAGATGCAATTTTTCCTTCTTCCTTGGGTGTCCCAGTCATGAAGATTATCCAGGAATCACAGGTAGAAACTAATGACATTCAAAGAAGAATCAATGAAACCATACACCTTCAACAAACCAGAGATGAAGTTTATGAAAAGTCACAAGTTTTACAGGACAAGATCAAAAATATTTTTGATAAAAGAGTTAAGGAAGATGACTTTTTCATAGGATATCAAGTTTTAAGATGGGATGCAAGAAGAGAGGTAAGGGTAAACATGGGAAGTTTGACTTTCTATGGCAGGGACCCTACGTCATATATGGTTATAGAGGAAACAATTCCTTTTTTATCAGGAATTTGGTTGGTACAGAGCTTCAAGAAGGACCAGTAAATGGAAGGATGTTGAAACATTACTATCCCTCACAAGTCACTTAACAGTTAGATCTATTTACTTCATTATTGTAAATATTCATAGTAAGAGTGTAGATTGGATTGGATATTTTATCTACAAAGTTGAAGCCGAAGAGAAGGCCCTGAGCTTTGCAATATAAGATATCATAAATATGATTGTTGCAGGAAACATAAGACATTTACAGGATCACCAAGGTCAATGGATAAGGCTACTGATCTCAGAGTTCTTGGTATTTCATAAGGAAAATCCATCCCTAAGTGAAGCCGATGTTAGAACCCTATGATATAGGGGTCATAATTTTGATTTGACTATTGATAATCTTGTAAATATATACATAATTTGCCTTCTGCAAGTTGTATTCACATATTTTGTAAAAAAATAAAAAAAATAGAAAAAATCAAAAAGAGGGTAAAAATTCCTAAAAGAATAATCAAAGGACTTAGAAGAAATAAAAGACCCCAAAAGAAAATGAATAAAACATGAAAGTGAGCAAGCATAAATGCCACTAATTTTTACTTTTTAACTATGGCAGAGTGTCAATAAATGCCATAGTCCATGATGAGTTAAACAGTTTAATCTTAACTTGTCATTGTTTCAATTTCACTTGTTATAGATAGAGAATAATGAGTTGTCATACTGCTTAATCATGAAAATTCTGTAGTTAGGTAGAGAAATAAATGAATCCAACAATTTAATCTTGATTCATGGATGAAATACGTGTATAAATAGATAGTTTTACTTTCTTTCAAAAACAATAATGCTGTGAAGGTTGCTAGCCTAAATGCACCTTACTACAAAGGAAGAAAAAATGTTAGTATGGTAAGCTGGGTAGGTAGAAGAAGGTGAAAATATCTCAATATAAATATCATTCATCATGGGCTGCAAAATAACTAACTTCCCCTTCCCATAGTCATGAAACATTCTAAACTATCAGTAAGAAAGGCTCAAGGCATTTCCTTGACTTTTGTTGGGACCGGACCCAAGGCTCTATGGCTGATTGGTTGAAAGTGTGAATGCCTATATTAATCCCTAAAATCACTACATTACCACTCATGCATTCATCTCCTTGAATAATCCTAAGTAAAACACCATTTTTACTTAAAGTCATTATAATTCCCATTTTATTAACTTCCTACATCATTTGAAAGCATTAAGCCCTCAAAATAACATTATATCATAAGTTAAGTGATTAGATCAATGCAAATTATCTTTTGTAATTCACTTTACTTGTTATGCTTATGTGTTTTAAGTACACCATTTCCTATTTTCATATTAACTCTAATTTATATATTAACTCCCTATATAAAAAACCTTTTCCTATTATATAACTCCTTTTATATAATAAACCCAAAAACCCACTTATTTTAACTTAAGCCAAATTTATTTATTCCCACATGTTTAAATAAAAACCCCCTTATAACCCCTTTGACTTAGTTTATCTATATATAAATATCCTGCCCCCTATGGTAGTTAAGTCAACCCGATTTAATTCACCGTATAATAAAAATATATTCGAAAAAATCTCTTAAAACATATGTTATAAGTGTTTTAAACAAAAATTCCTCGAAGTTTTATTTTCAATAGAAATAAACCCCTTTCTCCTTGTATATTCCCCCCCCCCCCGACTCTCTTAAACTAAGGTTAAATCCATAACCTAACCCCGTCCCCGCAATGTATATTCCATTATATCAATCCCTAACCTTGGTTAAAAGTCCTGTATAACCTTCCCGATCACCCTTTTCCGTTGAAAAAAGTCATTTTTTATATATAAAACGGAACCATATCCCTTTCCCCATCGGATTAATTTTTGACCCTCCGATCCCCAAATCCCTTTTAATCAAATGGTTAGAAATCTACGCGATAGTTCTATACATTTTTATCCCTCCCGATCACACTTGATATCAACTGTCCGATCTTCTTTTATTTCCAAGATCTACAGCCCAAAGTGAACCCGATAACCAATCTTTCCCCGCACCTTCCTTTTTAATCCCGATCGTTTGCTTCCCAAAGCCAGATCCGACGGCGACAATGCATTTTCATGCCCGAAAAGTAGTCGATGGATGTTTTAGAAAAGTCGCGCGAAATGGGTGGTTTTCCCAAACCACCCCTCGTCGACGTGTCATAATCTTATTGGATCGTGTTCGAAAAGCTATTTACTGCTTACAGCTTTTGAGCCGCGCGAATACCACCCAGTGGTATTCCAAAACCACTCCCGTCCAAACTATGAGTTAATATAATTCGACTATGGTTTAGACTATGGTTAATTCATAAAAACTCTTAGTTTTCAATCAAATTTCACTTATTGACGCTTTAAACCTATAAACCTTCTGATAAGCCCATTTTTCATCAAGATATCAGCATTTGTGTGCCATTACACCCTGAGAACCTTTGCAGAGCCTTTTTTCTTCATTTTAAAACCTACCAACTCCATTTTCGAGCTAGTTGCCCTGCAATTCAACCACGAAAAGCCACATTACCCTCTGAAAGACTAATTTTACAGAATTGAAGACTGTGCGCAATTGCGAAACGTCTTCAACCACGATTATACCTATTTCAAGATATTTTTCATCAAAACTTATCCATTGAACTTCAATTTCTAAAGGAAAAACACCAAATTTTCTGTTATTCTCTGAAAATATCCTGAATTGCCTATATAGAAATTGAAAAAAGCATCCATAGTATAGGGGAAACTTTGTCAAATTTTCCCCAGAATCCCTAATTACCGTTTTTTGCAACTTTTATCCATACCATGGTCTTTTCCACTGCTGGGATTGATCGTAACTTATTTTCTGAGCATGAAAACCTTCTTTCAATCCAAAACCCTGCTTAGAACCCTATTTTACCAGAGAAATTCTTCAAGAAGCCCTTGTTTCCAAAAAAAGAGCTCAACAAATAGTCTAAGCTTGCTCTATTCAATTAAAAAATGATAAAGAAACAAGTAAACCCTAAAGCAGAAGGTCCAAAACCTCAAAAGAAACCCTCTGCTAAGATTCCTCAGCCTGAATCTTCTAAAATTGATAAAACTACCCATGTACTCACTGCTGATTCAACAGAAGTTGTCAGGCCTGTTCAACCTCCAGTAATCTCACAAGAAAATAGCCCTTTGGTTGACCTTAACTACAGAATAATGGACCCTTCATTAGAGTTCAATTTGCTTGATGTATATAACTGGTGTTTTGGTAAATCAGTAGAGAAAGATGACAAAGACATACCAGTCTAGGATTCCAATTTGCCAAAATACATTGTTCCTCAAACTCATTCAATCCCTGATTTTGTCAGATTGTGTCAGTCCTATTATCTTCCAGACCAAAGGTGTATTGTGAATAAAGACAGAGAGGTCTTATTTTACATCAATGAAGAATATATAAACTCTATGCTGCAACTGAACCTTGATCCCAATGCTGCTTCCTTGTCCATAGAGGAGTTAACTCAGAATTACCTAGAGCTTGATTTTGCTTCTAAGTTCAAAGTCTTCCAGAATTTTTGTCCCAAGCAAGTTGATATCCCCAAGCTTAATCCTCCATTTGATACCTTTGATTTTCCAGATGAAACCAGGCAAATTGTCTCAATGCTATCATTCATACTAGGATACACCAGTGATGAATTCACTGATGTGGCTATCTTAGGTTTTTTGTCAACTCTGAGTCCTGGCCAGTCACCATCCATTGTGTACAAATTTTCTAGATTCATTGCAGAAAAAATGCATTATCAGTTATCCAGATTGTCAGAAGAAGGAGTCTTTAGATATACATCATATCTACTTCACCTCTTTTTGTATTATCAAGCAGACAAGTTTCCCATTGAATTTCAAAAAGTGGATCCAGAAGGAAATGTTCTTTCAATTGTGTTTTGGTCATCAATTCTAAGAAAATGGAACAGATAATATAGCTTTGCAGATTTCAATGACCTGTTTTTAGTGCCTACTATGAATCTATTGAATAAAGAGTAGACCCCTAGAATCAATGAAGAGACAAAGAGAATTCTACAGCTATCTGAGAGCTGTAAAACAGGGGACTGATATTTATACAAAAGTTACACAGAAATCAGAGTATATGGTGCACTCCTGGCCCCATATAAATTGCAAAGATTTGTTACAACAAGAATATTTGCTTTGGAATATTTGAGGCAGCTATTGAATGCAGATGAAATTAATTTCATAGCTTCCAGGAAAAATACTCAGTTCTGTTGGGGTCCCGTGTTTTGATAGTTTGGAAAATAAAAAGACAAGGCAACATCAAAACCAATCTTTAGAGTTCCAGGATCTAGTCCTCCTATTCTCAGAGAGGGATCTCTCAAATGTTTGTTTGCAAAGGTTTATCTTGTGTGCTTAGCATATGGATTTTAGACTAGTTATTAAGTGCAGGTGTTTGTTTGTTTGTTTGGTTGGGTTGACATAGCAGAAAATGAAAGATCTAGGAAAGATATATAGAATGGAGAAACATCTGGTTCATTGGGCAATGGAGTCAAAAAGAGGTCATAACATACTCATAAATGGATATGGGATATCAGAGGGAAAATCTAACTTGGCCACAGGATCCTTTGGTTTTTGGAGTGAGATGGACATCAATGATTTGGAAAGAGAAGTTTAATTCTCAACAAAGGGAATTGGGAAACACAATTTGAACAATAAAGAGCTTTCTGATAGACAGGGCTAACCATGAATTCTACAAATCACACCTTTAAGCAAACAATGATTCCAAAACAAATTTTTAAAATGAAATCTAAGATTCGGGGAACACCCTATTTCCTCAAAGATTTTATTTCAAATGACTTAGAAAACATAAAAGATTCACTGATAATTGTGGTCATAGAAGAGGGAACACCTAACACATCTATGATTACAACTATAAAGACCTTCAAGGAAACTGTTTAAGCAAGAACAAAGGGCAATATCGGAACAGACCTCCTTGATTCACTGTAAACAAGAAACTTCAAAGGGAGACTTCAATAAAAGTTTTTAAGTGGCAGCAGACAAGCAGGGAAAACAATAAATCATGTTGAAACCAACTATTCGAACTATTAAGGAAATAAATGAGCATGAAGACTAAAGAGAGAGATTAAAGACTCTAAAATAATTCAGCAGAAGAAAACATAAAACAGTGAAGGATGAACAGGTCTAAGGTGCTTCCAGGAGTCATTTCTTAGCCTAAAAATTTCAACCTACTGTAGTAAGAAGTTATGGAACATAATGAAAACAAGGGAAAAACATTAAATAGTTCAGAATACTTCACCAACAGCCAAGCTCATGGATCCAATGATAGAGCCTTCTCAGTCACAAGCATGCAACAACATCATCAGGGCTTCCAAGACTTCAATTTCTTCTTCAACTTCAACAGACTATGTATTATTTCAGAGAGTTTCAGTATTACAACTAGTGATCAACCAACAACCAACCCCTCTCTCATCTTCTGCAGTAGTATATATAGAAGAATGAGGAGGCGAGATCTGATAAAAGATCTCCAATTACAATTAATACAGACTTAATGGCTTCTTGGCCTTTGAGGGGCTCAATGAAGAAAATTTCATACATATCCTCTGTATTAAATTATTTTCATAAAGATTTAAGCTCGGTGGGAGATTTTGTTTACCTTTGAGCTTCAGTGTGGCGTCGAAGTAACTCTGCAGATATTTGTCATAAATTTTCTTGCAGAATTTACCTTTTGGCTGTATTGTGAGGCAGATATCTAGTCCTGATCAATAAATTCTCTGATTGAATACTTTGAGGTACAAGTGGCATTTCAGTAGCTGGGAGGAATCAATTTGCCTCAGATGTGGCAGTGGAGGTGTTCCTGTTGATAAAACACTTAAGATCTTCTTTAAACTGTGTTTTAAATCAGGGATTAGGCTTTTGATAAAAATTCTTAGCCGCGATCCCCGCAAATATGTCTTCTATTCTCTGTCTTGGTTCATTTTGATCTTCGTCATTGATACTCTCTAACTGTGCCCGATTATGGTTTTTTCCAGTATGCAGGGCTGCGCAGGGTTATTTGGCATCAATGCTTTATGAATTATTGATAAAACGTGAAATTTGAAACCTACGAATGATTTCTCTAGTGGATCAAAGGTGGGAGGATCGTCACCCTCTGCTTCTAAATTTTCTTTTGACATGGAAGAAAAACCATTGAAAACCCTGCAAAATACAAACAAAAATTATAAAATCCATGCATATATAGGTTTACTGTTTCAGAAGGCACGTGGAGAGAGCAGGGCCGTTGGGTGGCATCATCCAATCGATCGAGATTGATTGGGAGAAAAGAAAAGGAAGGTGGAAGAATAATTTAAATCAGAGCCGTCGATCACGCAGAGATCGACGGTTGGGAGGGCAGGTGGAAAGTCAAAACGGAGAAAACGGGCGATGAATTTTGGGCCGTCGATCTGCAGATCAGATCGACGGTGGAGATGCTGTTTTCACTGTACCGGGGCCTGGTTAACTATAGGGCATCTTCGATGAGCGGTAGCCATCTGATGGGCGGCCTCAGATCGGACGGTGGATGCCAATATTGCGCGGGGTCCATGTCCGATGTTTAACGCGCGATGGACGGTGGTTTCATTAACGGTGCCCAAGACACGTGTCGGCCATCATATGGAATCGCTGCGAAATGGAAGAAACTGCCGCACGCTCGAAGGCGGTGCGATGGATACCGCCGGTTTTGGCAACGACGAGTGGATGGCGGGGACCACCGGGGTGATGGACTCCGCGCTGTCGATCTGCAAATCAGATCGACGGTGGGGATAGACTGGGGCTTTGAACTGGCAGAAATTTAGAAAATAATTAAAAACCCAAAGTTTGAAAATAACATAAGTTTTTAATATTTTCGGGGGGCTGGGTAT
Organism: Pinus albicaulis; assembly: GCA_034641835.2. NCBI lineage: Eukaryota > Viridiplantae > Streptophyta > Pinopsida > Pinales > Pinaceae > Pinus > Pinus albicaulis. Next base: position 1,294,448,392 of record CM076581.1, on the reverse strand, counting down.
ATATATAATATGATCAGGCGCCCGACTGCGGGGTCTTTGGGCGCGTGGAGAATTATATGACCGAGGGTCAAAGGAAAAAGGGCTAGGACCCATATATGTCCAAAATGTGGGTTTTTATGGTTTTTAATGGTTTTCAAGGCTAGTAATGGGCAACGATAGAGGGAAAAGGGGAAAAAGGCTAAACAAGGGGTACTTTGAGTGAAGGAAGGGGGTTTTTGGGAGGATTTAGAGGGTAAGAGGGGAAATTTTTCAAGGGGGAAAAGGGTTAAAATGAGGTAAGTTTGGAAGAAGGGGAAATGGGAAATGGTTCTTGTAGCAGTATTCTTCCTTGGGAATCAGCAGGATTTTTGAGTGTAAAATAAACCAGCAGTTAAGATTACGGACAGAGGCAGGAGGCCTCCAAGAGCCTTCAAGAGCCAACACTTTTTAGTCATAAAATTTGTTCCTTGAAGGCTTAAAAAGTCTTAGCCACCTTTTGCTATAACAAATTTTATAGGTGGCTAACAGTGGTTCCACTTGGGGATGGTGCCTTCTTGAAGGCATCAAGAACTTCAGACTTGCATTCTCTGGGAGGCTGACCTGTGCCTGATCCATTGGGCTGCCTTTCTTTCTATGGATGATGTTCTTCGAAAACCCATTAGCAACCATAAAAATAGTGGATCTCTCATCAACAAGATTTCTACCTACCCAATTTTATTGATCTAACATTTTGTCTCCCTTAGAGTGCACTTGGATTGGAAAACTCTCTTTCAACATTTTATTCTTTTTTAAAGAAAAAAGTCTAATATAGTTCTAATTCTTATTTCTCCATGGACTCAAATTAAACAGTTGAGCCCATGTGCTTCTCTACCTAATCTACTAATCTGTTAGGATTAAACAGTCTAACAGATTTTTATTCTTCTAATTTCTACATCAGAAAATTAAAAAGCATACAAGTCAGGATTGAAAGGTCTAACTTGATGCTAATCTATGGCATAAGAACAGGCTGCACATAGATTATTATTTGCAGAAAATTAAATCAAAATGAAGAAGGCTTTTTAAGATCTGAAAGTTTTAAGAACATCCTTCTCTTTTCTTCAACTCTGTTTTTAAGCTTGTTTGAGCTGTTTTTCCTTTGTTATCTGGTTCAGGTTTTGAGATGATTAGAACCAATTTTACCCTGTTTTGACTCAGAAATTTAAATAGATGTGAGTCATTCTTTGTTTGGAAACTTAGGTTCATATTTTGAGCATGTTTGAACCTTTAATTTCTAGCCTAGTCTACCTGCTGATAAGCCAATATTAAACAGTTTGGCAAATCGAATTCACTATCCTATCAGCAGAAAATTTAAAGCTAGCTAGTCAAGATTAAACTGTTTGACTAACTAGAAGTGTGTTTTTTAGGAGTGGCATTTAGGCTTGCACACTTTTAGATCTGTTTCTCTTTTTGGTATGGGGCTATACCTTTATTGTTTTTGACAATCTGCCCTCTTTTATTTCTTTCTCTGTTTTTGTATTTTTGATTTTCATAACTTTGAATGCAATGTTTCAGACTATGATATTTACAATGAAAAAATAGAATGCTTTTAAATTATGATTCTTGGCAGAAGTAATGTTTGAGCATCCTGCCATTGACAGGACCTCCATATAGATCTTCCCCATTCAATTCTTTCAAGAAAAATGCATTGTGACCCCTCTCAGCATGAATAATATAGGGCCCTTTCCACAAGTTCTCAAACTTGCCATGTTTTCCTTTCTCTTATCTTCTTGAATCCCATTTAAGAACAACATTTCCTATTTGGAAATGGTTTTACTTGGTCCTTTTGTCAAATAGCTTCTTCATATTTTCTTGGACTAACTGTGTTCTTTCATAAACTTCTTCTCTGGTCTGCTGCAAATGGATGGTTTGATTGATTCTCCTCTGCATATCATTCTCTTCAATCTACACTTCTTGAAGGAGTTTCATAATTGGAACTCCTAATGAGGTGGGAAAAACTACGTCTATACCATAAAATAGATGATAGGGGGACATGTTTATTGATTTCTTTGTAGTTAGCCTATCAGCCCATAAGGCATGAACCAGTTTACTGTGCCATGATTTTTGATTATGTTCCAACAGTTTTTTAATGATATTGATGAGGCTCTTGTTGGAAGATTCAGCTAATCCATTTCCTTGGGGATAGTAAGCTATAGAATGGCCCAAGGTTATGTGGTATTTGTAACAGAAATCAACCATATTCTTAGATTTAAAAGCAACATCATTGTCTGTTATGATTTTTATGGGACAACCAAATCTGGATAGGATATTTGTTTCAAGGAACTTGATAATGACAGAGTCATTAGCATTTCTGGAAGGTATAGCTTCTATCCACTTGGTAAAGAAGTCAGTGTCTGTGAGGATCCACTTATGTTGAGCTGAGGAGGATGGATGGATTTCCCCAATGAAGTCTAAACCCCATTGTTGGAAAGGTGCCTCAACTCTGATAGGATGTAAGGGTAAGGGAAGAATTTTTATTTTTCCATCCAAAATTTGACACTTGTGGCAAGACATGACCAACTTTTGAGTGTTTGGGAAAAGGGTAGGCCAATAGTAACCAGATCTAAGAATTTTGTTTGCTGTGGCCTTCCAGTAGAGGTGACCTCCACATTCTCCATCATGCAACTCATGCATGATTTTTCCTGCATCATCTTCAAGTAAACATTTAAGAAAAATTCCAATAGCATTTTTCCAATATAATATCCCATCCAAGATACAAAAACTCAAAGCCTTTTGTTTCAAAAATCTAGCTTTAGTTTTGGACAAAGAAGGAGGGGAATTTAAATATAAAAGCACATAAATAATGTCAGCATACCAAGGAGAATTTAGAAATGTTTCTTCAATAAAAGGAGCATTAGATTCTTCTATTTCTTCCAACACATCTACCATGTTGATGTCTAGTGCTTGGAAGTTAGACTCAGCCATAAGTTTTGCTAATCCTTGCCCTTTAACTAGTTTGGTGGGCCTAATTTCTAAGTCATATTCAAGAATAGTTGCAATCCATTTTCCCCTTTTACCATCAGGGTCTTGACTTAGAATGTCCTTGACAACAATATGTGGAACAAAAGCAATTATGTGAGTGTGTAAAATATATACCCTAAAGTCTTTTAATGCTTTCACTAATGCTAAGGCTTGCCTCTCCATGATGTTATATTTGAGAGGAGCATCTCTTAAGGCCCTACTAAAGAAATATATTGGTTGTTCTTGCCCCAAATCATTCTTTTGAAGTAAAAGTGCAGCTATTTTATGTTCAGATGCAAAGGAAAAGATGTAAAAGTCTATGGTAAAATCTGGACTAATCAGGACTGCTGTTTGAGTAAGAGCTTGTTTGACCAGTTCGAATGATTGTTTAGCTGGTAAGGTCCATTTTACACTGACATTTTTCTTAAGCATGTTTGTAATGTTTTTTAATAGCTCAACAAGATTAGGAATAAACCTCCTCAGAAAATTAATATTTCCGATGAAAGATTGCAATTCTTTGAGGCTCCTTGGATGGCTGATCTGCAATATGCCATCTGTCCCTGTAGGGTCTATTTTGATTCCCTCTTCTGAAATTATATGGCCAATAATTTTACCTTCTTGGAGACCAAAGAGTGTCTTCTTGGGATTCAATGATTAGCCAAATTTCCTACACTTCTCAAAAACTTTTCTTAGGTGAATCAAATGTTCTTCATCAGTTTTTGAGAAAACGGTTATGTCATCAAGGTAAATGATTATGAAATAGCCAATGTCTTCATAAAAGGCTATGTCCATGGCCCTTTGGAAGGTGGCCCCTGCATTCATTAATCCGAAAGGCATTTTGACATACATAAAGGTGCCCCAAGGTGTGGTAAAAGCAGTTTTGATTTGATCACTTAGGAGCACTAACACCTGGTTGTAACCCGAGAACCCATCTAAGAGGGATATCCTTCTTGACCCAACTACCCTTTGAAGTATATGGTCCATCTTGGGCAAGGGGTAGTTGTCCTTTAAAGAGGCTCTATTTAAATTTCTGAAGTCAATACAGAGCCTGATTTCCCTTGTTTTCTTTCTAACAGAAACTAAGTTTGATACCCACTCTGAAAATCTAATGGGTACTATGATTCCAACATCATGCATTTTTTCAATCTCTGCTTTAACTAAAGGTAGTAAGAGAGGATTTATTCTCCTTAGTTTTTGTTTAAAAGGCTTTTGATTTTCCTTGAGGGGGATCTTGTGCTGAATGATGTTGGTATCATAAGACTTCAGATCTGTGTATGCCCAAGAAAACACATCTTTAAACTCTTTGAACAACTCTATATATTGTGATTTTATGCGAGCTGGGAGAGTGCTGGATAGTTTGATCATCTTGGGTTCTGCTAGACTACCTATGTTATGCTCTTCTATGTTGGTTTCCACAGGCTCCATTCTCGGTTCTTTGGCTACATCGTTAAAATCGAAAAGGTGTTATAAAGGTGTGAGACCTCTTGGAATTTGATCATTTTTGCATTGTAAAACTTCCAAGTCTTCTTGGTCTGCATTGTCAGTTATCTCTGATTCAAAAGGATTCTCATAATGATTTATATTAGCAGTATATGTCATTTCAACTTCTCGGATTTGTTCAATATACAAACAATTTTCTTTATAGTTGGTTTCTGATATTGGTATGCTGAAATCATTTTCTGATTTCAAGAAATCATCTATGTGCTTTTCAGAATCAAATAATTGCCAGTGAACTTCGTTATCAGGCACATCAGGCTTGTGTTTTACCTTCACACCGGGTTGTTCATTTATTTCAGGTATTTGGCAATTGCTGGCATTGAAAGCGAGTTCATTTGCTAGATGATTTAGTTCTCTTGGAATGAAAAGAAGTTCATACTTTTAAAAGTTTTTCAATAGGTCAAGGGAAGCGTTTCGATATTCCCTACGTTTTGGATTTTTAGCTGAGTATTCTCCTTTGATTTGTCTTATGATAAGTTCAGAATCTCCTAAGATTGATATCCTCTAGGCTTCTAACTGTTTAAGCAGTTGTAAGCCTAGGAGAAGTGCTTCATACTCAGCAATATTGTTAGTGCATGGGAAATCCAATTTGTATGAAAAAATCTGTTTTGTATTTTGAATCCACACACCTGCTCCTGCACTTTTTTTATTACAAGATCCATCAAAGTTTAGGATCCAAAGTATGTCATTCCTATTTTCATTTTCTTGTTGCTGTTGATTGGTAATGTTTTGAATTTGATTGAAGGGAAGATTTGATTGTTCTGGGGAACTGATTAGGTCCATGTTTTCCTTATCTGGTTGAGTGATTTCATCTTCGTTACATAAGATAAAGGAGTCTAAACTTGATTGAATAGAATAGATTGGAGAGTTGTTTGGTTTGTCTATGTTTCTCACCATGTACTTCATGTGGGATTCCTTGTATAGTCTTTTGTTTTGGTTAAAAATGGGAATGGTGGCATAAGACATGTCCATTTGAAGGCTTCCCTGAAGTTTGGCTCCCCAAGATCTGGATAAGAGCATGCCATACTTAGGGGGAATGTCAGCTACAACTACGTCCATGAATAAACTCTTAGCAGGGATTTGGGCTAAGTTAACACACAGATCTTTGATTAAACCCAAACACTTGACTCTGCTTGAGTCAAAGGAATACAAGTCTTTGTATGGCTTAGTAATTTCTAAGCCTAAGCTTTCCATCACTACTCTAGGCATTAGAGTGTGAAGCTCTTGAGTCTAACATAACATTGTGTAAAATTTTCTCATGTATGTTCAAGCTAACATAGAAGGGAGGGACAACCCCTTCTTAGTATTTTCCTTCAACTTTTGGACCAAACAACAACTCAGGTTTGTCATTTGTCAAGTTTAAAGTGTCAGTATCACTTCCTAAGTTCAAAGCTTTCAAAACTTGGTTTTTATAAACCTCTTGGGTTACTAGTTCAGCTAGGGGGATGGTAATTTTTATCTTGGCAATCTCTCCCTCAAGGCTGAAAGGAATAATTGACTTGTTTGTATTTACATCTGTTTTTTCAATTGAATTCTTTTCAGCAACTTTAATTTGCTGAACCTTGTTTGGACTGGTAATTGGGACAGTTTTACTAGGACCACTAGCTGAAGTGCTAGGGGTACTCTGTTCAACATTTGGCTGGACACCTTTATCTCTGTTTAAGTCTGGTTTTTTAGCCAAAATGCTGGTTTTCTCTGCGGTCTTTTTGGGCTGGTTTTCTGCGTTTTTTTTGACAGCAGTGCTAGTGTTCTTATCCTTTGAATTATCTATGTTTCCATTGCTCCTAAGATCATATTGTTTGTGTACCTCCATGATTGCATTTTCAAAACCCAATCTATAGTCATCAGAATCTTCATAGGTGTTCGTATTTTGATCAGAAGAGAAGAAATATTGTTCTTCCTCAGTGAGGAAAACATCATCCCCACTGTCAGATGCAATCAAGTTTACATGAGATTATTCCAACCTTTCCAACTCCCTATCTTCCTCATATTGATCTACATAGTTCTGTTGAAGTGGAGGTCTAATCTGTTGGTCAATTTCTTTTTGCTTATCTTGATTGTTGTCTCTTCTATAATTTTGATTTCTATTTCTGTTTTGGGAGTTGTTCTGATTTTCTCTTGGCTGTGTTCTCTCAAGTATGCTCATCCTTTTCATGATCTCTTCCAACATCTGTTCTATCTTCGAGCTAGATGTGGAGGGTGTAGTGTCATCTTTATAAGTTACCCTCTTCTCTGATCTCAACCTATTTCTTTTCTCAATTATGTTTGCTTCTACGCTTACAACTCCTTTCTACATGTCCTCTAAGGTTAAGTAATCCCTCTCCCTTAACTGATACATCATATCAACATTAAGGCCTTCGGGATATCTTACTAAGGCCATGCCTTGAGGAGGTTTCATGTGAGGTGGAAGAGCATTGTAAATGCTATTAAACCTAGTGGAGTAGTCAGGAATACTCTCTCCTTGATTTCTCTTGAGGCTGCTATATTTTTCTAGTATTTGGAGAGGATTCTTTTTGAGTTCCCATTTGTTGATAAATGTTTGATGCAAGGTAGGGAGATCATTTATGCTATTAGGAGGTAATTTTTTGAACCATTTCTTTACGTCTCCTCCTAAACTCTGTGCGAAGATCCTCATCTTCACAGTTTCTTCTTCTATCTCCATGTAATCAAATGCATCTTCCATCCTATCTACATGATGTTGGGTTGTTGTAGACTCTTTTCCAGTGAAGTGAGGGATTTTAGATTGGTAATCATTTGGTAAGGGAAGTAGAGGTTGTGGTAACACTAATGGGGCATACCATGTTGCCATGGCTGGAAATAAGGGTGGATTTACAGTAGTGAAAGTGGGCTGAACATGAGTGTTTTTCACAGTGGTAGTATGAATTGGAGTGGAAGAAATACTTGGGCCAGAAAACTAATTTTGAGCAGACTTGTTATGGAAAAGAATAAAGTGATGAAGAAGCTGGGAATTAGGAGGAGTGGAAGGTGAGGCTTCTCTACTGAAGCTTTGTTGCAAATCTGCAATATGAAGATTAGTTTGGTTTAAGTCACCTTGAGATCTGGTTCTAAGGATGTTCTTTGTATGATTTAAATCAAAGTGTGAATCCTCTAAGACCACAAGGTTTTTAGGGACAAAATTTGCTCTTAAGAGGCTCCTATTAGCAGCTGAATTTCGAGAGTTAGAAGTCTGCCACAAAATTCTCTCAGGATTGTCAACGATTAAAGGAGGATTTGGGTCTGGACGGGATCTAGTGTTGATCCTATGTGAAGCCAGACTGTTTTTCAAAAATGAGAGAGGTGGGGGTTTTAGGGACTGTTTTTGGAAGCTTCACCTCTCAGGATGTTTTGTCTAATATGGGACTAGGCTTCTAAACTTTCTTCAAGGCTGGTTAACACAGTCTTAAAGAGATTTGGGAACCTAGACGAGTAATAGGCCTATTGGGGCCAGTGGAGTCGCCAAGTGGAAACTTTTAGTTTCTATGAAGGTAAGATAATGGATGGTTCCACCACCATGTTTATTATGAAGCCAAACTGTAATGTTTTCGGGTTTTTTTGAGTTTCTTGATCTTATAGGTTATGAGAGTATCCTAAATCTGACTTAACACTTAGCTAGGGTGTCAAAACATACAAAGTTCACTCTTATGGCTTGGTAACTGAATCCTTCAAGGTTTGATAAGGCTTTATGAGACTCCTAAGGGTTACTTAGTTTGTCACTGATTCAATTAAGTCCTGTCATGATTACCATTTGTTAGGTAGTGCTTGAGGGAGGTTACTTATGTTATACTAGACAGTGAGTGTTTAATTTTGAAGATTTTACTCAGTGTCCCACCGTGATCGCCATTATGTTGGGGTCCCGTGTTTTGATAGTTTGGAAAATCAAAAGACAAGGCAACATCAGAACCAATCTTTGGAGTTCCAGGATCTAGTCCTCCTGTTCTCAGAGAGGGATCTCTCAAATGTTTGTTTGCAAAGGTTTATCTTGTGTGATTAGCATATGGATTTTAGACTAGTTATTAAGTGCAGGTGTTTGTTTGTTTGTTTGGTTGGGTTGACATAGCAGAAAATGAAAGATCTAGGAAAGATATATAGAATGGAGAAACATTTGGTTCATTGGGCAATGGAGTCAAAAAGAGGTCATAACATACTCATCAATGGATATGGGATATCAGAGGGAAAATCTAACTGGGCCACAAGATCCTTTGGTTTTTGGAATGAGATGGACATCAATGATTTGGAAAGAGAAGTTTAATTCTAAAAAAAGGGAATTGGGAAACACAATTTGAACAATAAAGAGCTTTCTGATAGACAGGGCTAACCATGAATTCTACAAATCACACCTTTAAGCAAACAATGATTCCAAAATAGCTTTTTAAAATGAAATCTAGGATTTGGGGAACACCCTATTTCCTCAAAGATTTTATTTCAAATGACTTAGAAAACATAAAAGATTCACTGATAATTGCGGTCATAGAATAGGGAACACCTAACACATCTATGATTACAACTATAATGACCTTCAAGGCAACTGTTTAAGCAAGGAAAAAGGGTAAGATCGAAACAAACCTCCTTGATTCACTGTAAACAAGAAAATTCAAAGGGAGACTTCAATAACAGTTTTGAAGTGGCAGCAGACAAGTAGGGAAAACCATAAATCATGCTGAAACCAACTATTCGAACTATTAAGGAAATAAACGAGCATGAAGACTAAAGAGAGAGATTAAAGACTCTAAAATACTTCAGCAGAAGAAAACATAAAACAGTGAAGGATGAACAGGTCTAAGGTGCTTCCAGGAGTCATTTCTTAGCCTAAAACTTTCAGCCTACTGTAGTAAGAAGTTATGGAACATAATGAAAACAGGGGAAAAACATTAAACAGTTCAGAATACTTCACCAACAGCCAAGCTCATGGATCCAATGATAGAGCCTTCTTAGTCACAAGCATGCAACAACATCATCAGGGCTTCCAAGACTTCAATTTCTTCTTCAAATTCAACAGACTATGTATTATTTTAGAGAGTTTCAGTATTACAACTAGTGATCAACCAACAACCAACCCCTCTCTCATTTTCTGCAGTAGTATATATAGAAGAATGAGGAGGTGAGATATGATAAAATATCTCCAATTATAATTAATACAGACTTAATGGCTTCTTGGCCTTTGAGGGGCTCAATGAAGAAACTTTCATACATATCCTCTGTATTAAATGATTTTCATAAAGATTTAAGTTCGGTGGGAGCTTTTTTTTACCTTTGAGGCTCAGTGTGGTGTCGAAGTAACTCTGCAGATATTTGTCATAAATTTTCCTGCAGAATTTACCTTTTGGCTGTATTGTGAGGCAGATATCCGGTCCTGATCAATAAATTCAGCCTTTGATTGAATAATTTGAGGTACAGGTGGCATTTCAATAGTTGGGAGGAATCAATTTGCCTCAGATGTGGCGGTGGAGGTGTTCCTGTTGATAAAACACTTAAGATCTTCTTTAAACTGTGTTTTAAATCGGGGATTAGGCTTTTGATAAACATTCTTAGCCGTGATCCCCGCAAATATGTCTTCTATTCTCTGTCCTGGTTCATTTTGATCTTCATCACTAATACTCTCTGATTGTGCCCGATTATGGTTTTTTCCGGTATGCAGGGCTGCGCAGGGTTATGTGGCATCAATGCCTTATGAATTATTGATAAAACGTGAAATTTGAAACCTACGAATGATTTCTCTAGTGGATAGAAGGCGGGAGGATCGTCACCCTCTGCTTCTGAATTTTCTTCGGACATGGTGGAAAAACCATTGAAAACCCTGCAAAATACAAACAAAAATTATGAAATCCATGCATATATAGGTTTATTGCTTTAGAAGGCATGTGGAGAGAGCGGGGCCGTTGGATGGCATCATCCAATTGGTCGAGATTGATTGTGAGAAAAGAAAAGGAAGGCGGAAGAATAATTTAAATCAGAGCCGTTGATTGCGCAGAGATCGACGGTCGAGAGGGCAGGTGGAAAGTCAAAACGGAGAAAACGGGCGATGAATTTGGGCCATCGATCTGCAAATCAGATCGACGGTGGAGATGTTGTTATCACTATGCCGGAGCCTAGTTAACTGTTGGGCATCTTCGGTGAGCGGTAGCCGTCCGATGGGCGACCTCAGATCAGACGGTGGACGCCAATATTGCGTGGGGTCCACGTCCGATGTTTAACGCGCGATGGACGGCGGTTTCATGAACAGTGCCCAAGACACGTGTCGGCCATCATATGGAATCACTGCGAAATGGAAGAAACCGCCGCACGCTCGAAGGCGGTGCAATGGATACCGTAGGTTTTGGCAACGATGAGTGGATGGCGGGGACCATCGGGCTGATGGACTCCGCTACTGGGGCTTTGAACCGGCGGAAATTTAGAAAATAATTAAAAACCAAAAGTTTGAAAATAACATAAGTTTTTAATATTTTCGGGGGGCTGGGTATATATATAATATGATCAGGCACCCGGCTGCAGGGCCTTTGGGCGTGTGGAGAATTATATGACCGAGGGTCAAAGGAAAAAGGGCTAGGATCCATATATGTCCAAAATGTGGGTTTTTATGGTTTTTAATGGTTTTCAAGGCTAGTAATGGGCAACGATAGAAGGAAAAGGGGAAAAAGGCTAAACAAGGGGTACTTTGAGTGAAGGAAGGGGGTTTTTGGGAGGATTTAGAGGGTAAGAGGGGAATTTTGTCAAGGGGGAAAAAGGTTAAAATGAGGTAAGTTTGGAAGAAGGGGAAATGGGAAATGGTGCTTGCAGCAGTATTCTTCCTTGGGAATCAACATGATTTTTGAGTGTAAAATAAACCAGAAGTGAAGATTACGGACAGAGGTAGGAGGCCTCCAAGAGCCTTCAAGAGCCAACACTTTTTAGTCATAAAATTTGTTCCTTGAAGGCTTAAAAAGTCTTAGCCACCTTTTGCTATAACAAATTTTATAGGTGGCTAACAAGTTCAAGATGAAAAATCAAATTGGGCCATTTATTGTGAATAACAGAGAAGCTGCCAATGAAATCAATGTCAAGTTGAAAGAGTATAAATTCCCATATATTTTTTTGTGGAATTATGATCCACAAGGTATTTTAAGCACGCTGAGAGTGAAATGCAAGTTTCCCGTCTTCTTGCATGATCATAAGCCCCAAATTGAAAAATATGAAAAAAAACTTGAATGGGAGCCAAACACTCTATTTGATGATGATTCACAGGAAATGCAGGGAAACAGTGGCAAAGGTAAGCAATTTGATCAAACACAGGTATTGACTGTGAATAAAGACTCTGGCATTCTTCATAACAGAAGCAGAAAGGAAGATAGTTTCATTGCTGAAACTATTCAAGACAAAAGATTCAGAATTCCTTATAATAAGAAAAGCAAATTGACCATTGAAGAAAGGGACAAAGCCATCAATATTGAAGATAAAAATGGTCATGAAACTGATGATGAAGCTACAAGGATAGTAACTGAAACTCTCAAAGAGCTTCAAAATGTTCAAATTGGAGCCGAGCAAAAAGATACAGTTATGGTGGATATACAATCTAAAGTTGATAGGCCATCTTCTTCTAAAGAAACTGACAATATAGAGTCAGACATTCAAATTAGGTTCAGGCAAATAAAAGAAAAGAATGAAGAAATAAAAAATGAAGCATATTCCAAATTTATCAAAGAAAAGCCTGGGAATAAGGATAGACTCCTTTCGGCTTTTGACTATTCTTCTAATAAATTGGTGATGTCATTTCTCAAGCCTACAGTGACTGATCCAAAATCCATTGCAGATTATTCAAAAATAGATCTTGAAGTTGATGCAGATGCTGTCCATGAATTGGACCAAATAGAATTTCATAGAAGCAACACAGAGATGCTATATTCTAAGATAGTCAATAAGACTATGAATTCTATCAGGATTGAGAAAACATTGATAAATCTTCAAACTCAAATGAAATTAGATAAAGCCTCACTTTATGCCAACAATTTGAAGATCAAAGAATTAGAAGACTTGGTGATTGAAGCAAGAGCAGATCCAGCTAACATTGAAGTTGCAAAAGCTTTAATTAAACAGAAAAATGAAGATATAGCTGCCCTCAGAAAACAACTGAAATTGCCTCAAAGTGAAAATTCTCAAGCAAAAGAAATTATTCAGCAGAAAACAGAGAATGATGAATTGAAACAAATTGTTCTTAAAATGATAGGTCATATAAAAGAAATGGAAAGCCAAATAGAAGCTTTCATGCAAGAGAATGAAAAACTAAAGAAAGCTCAACAGGTTGTCATTCCTACAGTAATCCAAACTGTAAGCACAATTGTTCCATCCACATTGGCAGAACACTTAGCAGCTCAAGGAGTACTGGCAACTGCAGTGCCAATAACTTCTCATGAAATCTCTGCCCCTTCTTCCTCAACTTCATAGGTAAACATAATACAAGATAAAGCTGCCATAATTAGAGCCATGGAAGATATGTCAATTAAAGAGAAATAAATACTTAGTTTGAAAGGTACTATTAAAAATCTAGAAACTTCCAAAAGAGATGCCTTGATTACTTCCAAAGGGCATGAACAGAGGGCAGATAGACTGCAAGAACAGGTGAGAATTCTTCAAGCACAGTTGAATCTTACAGATCAGGTTGCATATATAAAAAATCATTTATGGATAAAAATAATTGAAGGCATTCACTCTCAATGGCCTTCAATTCAAATAATTTATGAGAAGAAAGAATTACTACAGGTTGCAAATGCAAAAATTGATAAAACTAAGAAAGAGATTGAAAATAAGCCAGCTCAAGCAGTTCAACTCATAGCATTTTTGAACAGCAAGAACAGGGAAGAATTAGAAGAGTTGAAAATTGCTGACAGGACAGAGGCCATCCTTCAAATTAAGAAAGCCCTGAATAAGAGGAACATGATGAATAACTTGGAAGACAGGTGTAAAGATATGAACTTCACCATCTCAAGATTTTGGGCCAAATACAAAGTATTATCAGAAGCAGGTTTGCCAGACAGTCATGCATTAAATGAAAAATTGATGCCACAGAAATATTATGATAAAAAAATCAGAGCTCATGCTAAGGAGCAAGCCAAACAAACACTGCCACAAGGATCACCAAGTGGCAAAGTACTTCTTCAATATTTTGAAAATCTATTCTTTTTGGAAAATAAAATCAAGCATATATTCACTGTAAAGCCTAACTTTTCCAAGTATACAGAAGCTGATGAAAGTTATAGGAAAGTGAAGAATATGAAGATCCCCACTGCTGAATAGTGGCAAGAATTCATAGATCTGCTGTGAATTTGATAGATAAAGGATAGGAAAATTACTTGGAAATTCATATTTTACTTTTACCTTATGGTGAAAAAATCAGTGTCAAAGTGTATCAGTAAAATCAAATTATTACTGTTGGTCATTTTTTATTACAACACTGAAACAGTGAAAAGCAAAGATAAAGAGTATCAGAGCAGAATATGAAAAGGAAGAGTATTCCACAAGCTATCATCCACGAGAAGATGTGACTATTGCTAGCAAATACTCACAGCACATCAAAAATCAGTTTAGATAAGATAAAACAGTTCTATTTTTTCTTGTAAAAGAGGACAACTTGCAAACTGTTTTGCTGTTATCCCTCCTCTTATGCTCTTTTTCCTATTTTTCTTTAAAACATTATCTCAATTTCTGAGATATTTTGTAAACAATTTTTGTGTATAAATACTTCATAATTCGAAGTATTCAGTGTGGAATAAAATTTCTGAAGACAATTATAGTAATTTTACTGGACATATTGAAGTTGGTGTGAGTCAATTAGCGAAGCAGCAGTTTGGAAACAAGATTAGAGACATCATAACTAAAGATTCTCGTGGTGACAAGATAAGTCTCGTATTTTTCATGTTTTCAGTGTTATTCTTTAAAGTTTACATACATTTCATTTGATGTGTTTCTATTATGTAATGATCAACTAAGGAGAAATTAAATAGAATTAGTGATAATAAGCTCTCTGTTTTAAACTAGTTGGCATTTTTATGTTTTCTGCTTGATAACCAGACCATATAATTCTTAATTTCTCTGGGTCCCAGTTTGATCCCCTTCTTCAATCCTCTTATCAGTAACTTAAGGATTCTTAAGTGCCCTTTTGTTCAGATTTCATCCATTTCATCCTCAAAACCTATTCAAAGCCTTAGAAGGTCATCTATCCCACCCTTGGTACATTTGCATCTTTAAGTCTTATTTCCTAGCCCTGCTTGTCTAGAGAGTTGACTCCATTTCCCAATGTTCTGGTAGATCCCTCTGGTTTACCTTGAAATACTTTTATTCCTACCACATTTCAAAAAATCAATCCTATTGCTCACTAATAGCTAGCCTAAAACTTTTTACTAAAACAAAGCTAAATCTTTAGGAGAGATCCCTCTTCAGAGCTCAGGAAGGCTAGATCCTGAATTCCCAAAGCGGTTCTTGGTTACCCCTGGTTTTCTTAACTACAAAAATCCCCATCCCACAACTTGAGAATTACTAGGGTGATAACACTATGTACATTTGTAACTTATAATCCGATAGTCATGATATGTAGTGATCCGACGGTTCATTCTATTTTTGGTATTACTGACACTTGATTCGTGGATTAACACCTGATTGGTCCATGATCTCTATTTAAAGAGCATGGAGGGTCATTTTTCTGGTAACCGTTTATGAGATAAGCTTATGTAATTTTTCTTTATTTATATTAATAAATTTCTTGAAGTGGTCACATTGGCTCAGGCCATGGAATGTTTCCCTCTTCGAGGGTTTTAACCACGTCAAATATTGGTGTACTGACCTGTGATATGTTTCTGAGCGGTGACCTTTGGTGTTTGATTTAAGGAACTTACCGTATAAATTCCTACATCAAACCCAGTCTAACCACGTAGGGGAGAGTACCTAGCTTAAGGTATCAAATTGTATTTTCTTTTAAACCATGGTGAATTGATAACTTGTTGGATTAACCTAGGTAATTCCCAGGATCAAATATTTCAACTACCACTATAACAAAAAGAGTATATCCAACAACCTACAAAGCTAGATATACTAATAACTTATAAATAATCAAGAGACAAGATGTTCTGACCCAATGAAAGTGGACTCTATCTTAGGAGGCACCTACTCTTTAAGCCTTATCATAATGGGTGAAACATGTCCCTTTGAACTGAAGACAAGTGTGTCGGAGAACAAACCATGCTCCCAACCAATCTAGCTACTAACCCAAGGGAGTATCGAATTCTATTTTAGAATCTCCTACGATAGTGAGTTTAGGGATGTTGAGAGATGAGGGGTGATTTAGACATGGGAATAAAGCATAGACTTCAAATTAATTGTTGGAGGCTAATTGTAGATTCCATGAAATTGGAAGTTTAATGTTTCTTGTTGAGTCATAAAGTACCCATCCGACAACTTCCTCCACATAAAAGAAAATTTAAATAAATTTAATTATTACATTAAAATAAACTTAGTCATTCCCTGGATGCGGGTGATCGACACACTCGATTCAGGTTTCCACCTAGCTATTAAAAGTAGGGGCACCTGGTGAATCCTCATGATGGCACATTCCTCCTGTGTGCAGACTTTAAATCAGGATGATAGGGGAGGATGCCGACGCTTCACGAAATTCCCTCCCCCTCCCTCAACCTTTACTCATGTGAGTTGGCCATTAATGGTTGATTGATCCCAACATTCTCATATCAGTTTTTAGATTTCATTTCCTGCAAAGTTCCTTTGTCGCGCCTCCGCTGATAGTCATTCTTTTCATCTCCTTGGTCACGCTTCCTCTGCTAGCCATTATGCTAATTGCCTACCTCCCTTTGTGCATTCGACCTCTACCTAGCAAGCGCTCCTTCCTGCTAAGACCATGACGCAATGCCATGAAATGAGGTGTCTTCAAGACGGTGGTAGAGGCACCCCCTCCCACGCTCCTGCCCTTTGCTCATCTGCTCGCAGCCTATCCGTCTTTGTAACCCTTGAAAACTCGAAGGTACTCGACCCTTTCTCTACCCAGCTCCTGGTTCGCCTCTCAAACGAGAAACAACAAGATATGGGCTTGAGAGGCAAGAAAATACCTCATAAGTCAACCATCTCACGCTCCTCTTCCCCTCTGACATGAAAATCTGTTGAAATCCTTGTAAAAAACTCAAAGACGACTCAGACAATGCTTGGAACAACCCTTTGGATGGTACCTAGAAAAAATATGCAGCTACAGACAACATGGCTCACTCAGCTAAGGCCAAGCAGACCAAGAAGGTCTCCTCATCGACTCCGGAGCTGGACCCACATCTCCCAAAGGAGGAAAGTGAGAACCTGTCTAATTACGGGTGCTTCGTGATTGAATAAAATCCACAAAAAGTGGTCAATGATACCCAGAATCGGTAGATGTAGCTCCTTGGCCCTCTTTTATCTATGTTTACATAGGTTCAACTATGTTTTTTATGCTTATTTTTGCTTTTTCCTGCAAACTCTGTTACTATTGAACTCGTTAATGGCTTGTTTCCCCTTGAAGGGCAACCCAATTTTTGATTTTTTGAATGGTCCTCATCGGACAAGGGTTGGCTAGTCCAGCAATCACGTGTCCTGAAGCATGATTTGTATTTTTGTATATTTTAATAGAAATTAGCCTAATTTAGAAAAAAAAACTTAGTCATTATATCAAATTGGATATCACTGTATAGGCACTTTATAATGTAGTGAAAATATATTAAATAAATATTCAAACTTTATAAATATATTAGATAAATATTCAAATTTCAAATTTGTAATAAAAATAAAAATTAATATTAATTTTAATGATTTTTAAATTAAATTAAATATTTTAATTATGTCAATTTTATAAAATTTGATTTTAATTTTTCATCAAATTAATCTTTTTCCAAATTGAAAAGTGACTCAATAATAACTACAACCACTGGTACAAAAAACACCATTTTTTAAGATGGTGTTCAAAGCTAGGGTTTCTTTCAAAAAATGGGTTTGTGATGGTCTAACTAGTGTTTCCCGTGGCCTTGGGGATGTACAAAGTGGTAGTCGCCCATAAATTTTCTTTACTGGCTGGTATGGGAGCGGTGGGCTTCATTGTTATTTTTGTTTTAGTCCTTGGGGTCACAAGGAGTTTTTGGGCATGGCTTGGATATTGCCTTCTCAAGGTTCTACCTTTTATCTAGAGTTCTCAAGCGGTAGCATGGTGTTTTTTTGTGTGTTTGTGTTGGGGGGATCCTTTATAGTGTGCTCCACTTCGTTTTTGTTTGTTGGTGGTGGAGGGGGATCATCAACTCCAATGTGGGCGACATTTTGTTGGATCCGCCTAGGAAGACCTCCTCTCTTTTGTGAATTTCATTTTTCTCGACCCCTTATATGCATTTGGTCCCGTTTTTGTAGCTTTAGTCCCCTCTCCATGGTTATTATGGTTTACATGTTTAGATCCTCAAGTTTTCACCTTCTGATCTCCACATTTCAGAGCGGACCATATTGAAAAAACCCCTTTTTCCTCTTCATCGAGGTTGGTGGGAGGATGAGAAGATTCTGAATAGGTGGAGGGATTTTAAAATTTTACTAAGTCACTTAGTGGGAAGTCACTCCTTATTTTTGTTTCTATATATGAATCTATGTTAGATCTAAAGAATATTATAGAGAATTGCTCGGGATTTCCTATAGCCATGCAATGTCTTTATTACGAAGGAAAATAGTTGCAAGATTTGTCTTAGTAGCAGGACTATGACATCTTCATGCTTTTAAGGTTGTGTGGGGGTGCTTCAGGATCCTAAAAACCAAAAGGTTTAGTGACTTGCAATGAAGTGGCACGAGGTAAGGGACCCACAACAACATACCAGGCACAATATTGTTGATCAACGATTGTCATTGATGTCAACCCAAGAAGCACCAGGGGATAACCCAATATTGCATGGGAATTTTGACCTACCAAATTAATATATTGTAGGTCAATAATTCTTTTGATGGTTTCTACTTGTCGATATTTTTCCGTTGATATATGGCATGCCATGTAATTCTTCACGGTTTGAGAGATATTCATGTTTGATGTTTGTACCCCCAGTTAGTGGGCTAAAACCCCATGGGGTTGGGGCATGGGTCATTGAAAAGTCATAATTAATATTTTTAAAGCTTCTAAAATCCCTCCCATGTTCAATTGTTTAAGCCCCTCTCATCTTAAGCATTTATATAAATTGTGATCTTCATTTCCTCCTTAGGCAAGGGATTTCGCCATCTGAAACAGGTCATCGTGGAATTTTCGCTCTAAATTTTTTTCTACGAAGGTTCAGAAGCTAAAAGGTTTATGAGGGAAAGCCAAAATCCCGAGGAAGCTGCTTTAAAAATTTCAGATCAAGATGCGCAACATTTTTGGAGATATGATTTATGGAAGTCAGGGTTTTTACAGGCTCCTGAAATTCATCTCAAAGAAGTGACCTAGGTAAAATCATCACAACTCTCTCTCTAAGTATCAGATTGGAATTACGTAAAAAGTGGCAGATAGTGAAAAATCTATAGTTTTTTCTCTATCAATTTCAGAGACAAATGAAGAAACAATGAAACGTGGCACGCCGTACAAGTGCACTTTGCTGAAATAGTCCATAATTAGGGCATTGTGAGAGATTGGATCTAAATCTCTCTTGAAGAATCCAAATTGGGTCAAACCTGTGGCATTGGAAATATGACTTAGAGGAATACTACAGGACCAAAAATCAGATATTGAGGATCTGAAAAACAGAGATACACCAGATTCAATATCGAGCTCCTAGAAGGCAAGAAAAATCTAGATCATGTGTTGTCAAGGGTTGCAAAGGACCATAATTTCTACGGTGGAAAAGAAAATAAAGGTGCAACAGAGGGTAGCATGACAAGAGCAGAAACCAAGGTGCATAACAACAACAATAAGTTCATCATATGAAGTCTTCAAGTGGGCAACACTGCATACAATCATTGTAAAGGTATCTTTGTACTAAGTCATTGTAAATACATTATTGTAAAAATTGTATTAGTGTCTATCTACCAAGGGTTGAAGAGGAAGTGTTGGGAGGTCTAGGATCATAATTAGGTGGTTGTGTTAAATTTGGGGTTATGGTCTAGTATATCTTCTTCTTCTACATCATTCTATATCATTGTAAAGTGGACCATTTTCCCTGGTACGAGAGTCCATTCTTCTATAGGGTGGTAGGGTGGTGGTAGGGTGAGTTGTAGCTGATTGGGTGTTGGGGCATATGTTCAGTTGACTACTAAAGAATCTCGGGCGTTGGAGCATCCATCCAGTGGGAGCTGGAGAAGAATGCTTTTCTAGATTCTAGGAAGTTGGAGCTTTATTTTCAATTGGAGTTTAATATTAAAGAATTATTAGAAAAGCATTAGGTGGTTTTTGTCCCAGAGTGGGTTTCCACCTTAAAAACTATGTGCATTTGTGTTCCTCTTTTTTTTTGCTATCATTGTACAAACACTGATAATAATTGAAGATTAACTAATTCTCTAATTGAAAGGAATACTGATTCACCCCCCCTCTCAGTATTTCCAACAATTGGTATCAGAGCTTGGTTCCTTCAATAGCAGTTTAACAGCTGGAAGGAGGTCATGGAGCATACCAAGAATGGTGTACCTCTATTAAATGAAAATAATTATGCACTCTAGAAAGGAAGAATGGAGGTCTATCTCTTGGCGCAATGTTATGAAGTATGGGACACTGTTCAAAATGGATTTAAATCAACTACGAATGAACAAGGTAAGAAGAATTTGGTAAATGATGCAAAAGCAAAGAATATTATTATCAGTGGACTTATTGAATCTGCTTATCATAAGGTGTTGGGTTGTAAAACTGCCAAAAATGTATGGGACAAGCTTGAGAATATATATGCAAGTGACTCAAATGTCAAAGAAGCAAAGCTTCAAATATATAGAGCAAAATTTGAGCAACTCAGAATGAAAGAAGATTGCAATATTGCTGCATACTTCCAATACGTTGATGAGATAACCAATACTCTGGAAGGATTGGGAGAGCCAGTTGACGAGAAGACTCTTATACGGAAGATTTTTAGAACGTTACCAGGGAGATTCAACCCAAAGGTATAGGTCTTAGAATACAGTGCAAACCTGGACAATCTCAGCAAAGAGGAATTACATGGAGTTCTCATAGCTTATGAAATGAGACTTGATGAAGAAGAGGGTACTTCGCATCTAGAAACTGTGTTCATTGAATTTAAGAAAACCAATAAGGATAAAAAACCTTCAATTGAAAAGACATGCACCTACAAGTGTGAAGAAAAGGGAGATGATGAAGAAGGTCTTTCAGATGAAGAATATGCTTACTTCACGAGAAAACTAAAATTGGTAAGGGATAATTCAAAGGTAAACTTCCATTGATATGTTTCAGCGGTAATGAGGTTGGGCATTTTGCAGCAAAATGTCCAAACAGAAGTAATGGCAACTCAAAAGGAAAGAAAGGCTTTAAGAAATTCAACAAGCAAGGATCCAAAAGGAACGTTCTCTCTAAAGAAGATAGCTCATCATCCGATGAAGACAATGACAGTGAAGAAGAAGCCAATGAGAGAGTATTGCTTATGGCCAAGCACAATAAACCCAAGCACAATAAACAAGAGGTATAAAACAACGAATAAGAAGGATGGACCATAGAGGAATTTTATGAGGAAGAAATCAAGCTTATAAAATATCTCAAGGCGGAGAAGATCCGTTCCAAAACTCTTGAAGAACAAGTTCAAGGTCTCAAAATTGAAGTTAAAGAACACAAATGCATTGAAGAGTCACTTCAAAAGAAGTTGGAAGAAAGCAACCAAGAAAGGGAAGAATTAGAAGCCGAAGTAGTCTCACTGCATGAGGAAGTGAAAAAAGGAAAAACTATCCAAAACTATGCCAACATCGCAAGGGCATTGGAAGAACTCATCAACAATCAACGATCTTACAACGAAAAAACTGGCATCGGTTACAAAGAAGAAGAAGCAGGACCTTCTACAACAAGATACAATGAACCTATGAGATCTGAAATGCATGTAGACTTCATTGGACAAGATTCGCAAGAACAACCTTGGAAGACAATTCCTCGACGGAAATTTCCATCCAGGTACCAATACATTTTTTATGGCTATTGTTATTCATGTGGAAAATTTGGTCATAAAGCCGTAGAATGTCGCACGTACCCTAGGAACAAATACAATTCCAGGATATCTATCAAATATGAACCTCCCAGGGCTCAGCGAAACATCAATAGATTTGAAAATTTAAGAAATAATATTGAATGTTACAAATGTCGAAACTTTGGACACATAGCCAAAGACTGCAGACTTGAAAATCCTCCAGAAGAATCTTCGAAGCCACAGAACGAACGAACATGGAATAAGAAGAAGAATGATAATTGTTCTCTCGCTTTCAAGGCTCAAAAGAACAAAGATGTGTGGTATGTTGATAGTGGTTGCTCAACGCATATGATTGGAGATAGAAATAAATTTGTATCTCTGAAAGAGAAGAAGGTCGAAACCGTGTCCTTTGGAAATGATGGATCTTCAAATGTTATAGGATCAGGTACTGTCACTCTCGGAATAAAATATGCTCTAGCCAAGAATGTTCTATTGGTTGAAAACATGAATCACAATCTGCTCAGTGTTGGACAAATGTGTGATTAAGGACACACAATACTATTCAACTCCACGAAATGTGAAATCAGGAAAGGCGTGTATGGTGAAATTGTGGCTACAACAAGTCGAGCTCCAAACGACATATATGTTTTGGATGAAGCAACTAAATCATGTCTAATAGCTAAAGAGGATGATACACTAATTGGTAGAAATGATGATTGACTAAGTAAGAATTTTGCTACAAAGGTGCAAAGTGATTTTTAGATGTCTTTATTTGGTGAGCTGACATACTTCTTAGGGATTCAAATATCTCAGCAAGAGAAAGGAATATTTATATGTCAAGCCAAGTACATCAAGGAAATGCTCAAGAAATTTGAAATGGAAGATTGCAAACCCATACTTACTCCAATGGTAACAGGTTGCAAATTGGGCATAGATGACTCGTCTAAGGATGTCGATCAAAGGTTGTACAGATATATGATTAGTAGTCTTCTATATGTAACAGCCTCCCGACTAGATGTTATGCAAGCAGTTGGACAAGTAGCAAGATTCCAAGCAGCACCAGAAGAATCACATATTAAATATTCACCAGCATTGGAATATCTTCGCCAGAAGCTTGGGATTCTCCCAAGTTCTCATTAGATTTTCCTTTTTTAGAATATAAAGGGGGAGTGGAAGTAGATTACAGGTCTGCAGGATGGTTGTGTGTCAGGGGGAGTGGAAGTGTGTACAGGTCCGCAGTATGGTTGTGTTTCAAGGGGAGTTACCCTTTTCCATTGATGTTAAAGGGGGAGAGAATGTTGTAGGAAGAGGTGTCATGATCACAGGGGGAGTACTTGAGTTGCCATCAATGCCAAAGGGGGAGATTGTTGATCAGCGGTTGTCATTGATGTCAACCCAAGCAGCACTAGGGGATAACCAAATATTACATGGGAATTTTTACCTACAAAATTAATATATTCTGGGTTGATAATTCTTTTGATGGTTTCTACTTGTCGAGATGTTTCCGTTGATATATGGCACGCCATGTAATTCTTCACGGTTTGAGAGATATTCATGTTTGAAGTTTGTACCCCCAGTTAGTGGGCCCAAAACCCACGGGGTTGGGGCATGGGTCATTGAAAAGTCATAATTGATATTTTTTAAGCTCCTAAAATCTCTCCCACGTTCACTTGTTGAAGCCCCTCTCATCTTAAGAATTTATATAAATTGTGATCTTCATTTCCTCCTTAGGTAAGGGATTTCGCCATCTGAAACAGGTCATCGTGGAATTTTTGCTCTAAATTTTTTTTTGTACGTAGGTTCAGAGGCTGAAATTTTTATGAGGTGAAGCCGAAATCCTGAGGAAGCTTCTATAAAAATTTCAGATCAAGGTGCACAATATTTTTGGAGATATGATCTGTGGAATTCAGGGTTTTGGCAGGCTCCTGAAATTCATCTCAAATAAGTGACCTTGGTAAAATCATCATAAAGCTCTCTCTGAGTATCAGATTAGAATTCCATAAAAATTGGTAGATAGTGAACAGTCTGTAGTTTTCACTCTATCAATTCCAGAGACAAATGAAGAAACAGTGACACGTGGCACGCCGTACAAGTGCGCTCTGCTGAAACAGTCCATAATTAGGACATTGTGGGAGATTGGGTCTAACTCTCTCTTGAAGAATCCAAATTGGGTCAGACCCGTGGCATTGGAAATATGACTCAGAGGACTACTACAGGACCAAAAATCAGACATTGAGGATCTTAAATAACAGAGATACACCAGATTCAATATCGAGCTCCTAGAAGGCAAGAAAAATCTAGATCATGTGTTGTCAAGGGTTGCAAAGGACCAGACTTTCTACGGTAGAAAAGAAAATCAAGGTGCAGAAGAGGGTAGCATGACAAGAGCAGCAACCAAGGTGCATAACAACAACAATAAGTTCATCATATGATGTCTTCAAGTGGGCAGCACTGCATACAATCATTGTAAAGGTATCTTTGTACTAAGTCATTGTAAATACATTATCGTAAAAATTGTACTAGTGTCTATCTGCCAAGGGTTGAAGAGGAAGTGTTGGGAGGTCTAGGATCATCATTAGGTGGTTGTGTTAAAGTTGGGGTTATGGTCTAGTATATCTTCTTCTTCTACATCATTCTATATCATTGTAAAGTGGACCATTTTCCCTGGTACGAGAGTCCATTCTTCTATAGGGTGGTAGGGTGGTGCTAGGATGAGTTGTAGCTCATTGGGTGTTGGGGCATCTGTTCAGTTGAATACTGAAGAATCTCAGGCGTTGGAGCGTCCATCTAGTGGGAGCTAGAGAAGAATGCTTTTCTAGATTCTAGGAAGTTGGAGCTTTATTTTCAATTGGAGTTTAATATTAAAGAATTATTAGAAAAGCATTAGGTGGTTTTTGTCCCAGAGTGGGTTTCCACCCTAAAAACTGTGTGCATTTGTGTTCCTCTTGTTTGTTACTATCATTGTACGAAAACTGATAATAATTGAAGATTAACTAATGCTCTAATTGAAAGGAATGTTGATTCACCCCCCCCTCTCAGTATTTCCAACAAATAAAATCCAAGAACATATATTGTCAAACAATTGGAAAAAGTGTGTGAGGTAATTCACGTTTTTCTGTTCTTTAATCTAAGGTTGTGATTTGTAGATTTATTAGTTTCTAGCCTAGATATAAATCTTTGTATAAATGGGTATTCTCAGCATGGATAAAAAACTATGATATACATTTTTGTTCAAAGGGTTTTTTTATTGTTTAATTTGTAACCCAAGAAGATTCGGAGAAAGTATTGAAAAAAGGGCCTTGGTTCTGGGGAAGAGCATGACTCTTCATCACCCCTTGGTTCCCAAATTTTAATTATTCAACAATGGTGGTGTCAAATATGTTAATATGGATGAGACTTCCAAACCTTCCTATTCCCTTCTCACATCACATCGTACTTGAAGATATTGGGAATGCTTTGGGGTCATTTCAAAAAATGGATGTTGAAAGAATGGAGAAATGGTTATCACATTTACTTGAATTTTCGTAGAAATATATCTAAGAAAAGGTCTACCCGATCATATTTTGTTAAAATATAAATATTTTCAAAGGGTCCAAATATGAAATTGAACATATAACATTCATATGTCACACATGTTACCAAATAGGACATCTGCAAGATACATTTCCATAGGCAAAAAATCACCCAAAAAAGAAAAAGGGGCAAGCTTGTAAAACAAATTGTTGACAACCTTTTGATCCCTTTTCTCTTGAGGAAGAAGATGGGGAAATAAAAGAAACCCATCAAATCAAAATGATGTGTGTACACAGGTTCAATATGACATGCATCCCATATGTGGAATGTTATATAAGTAGAAGCTATCCATGAATCATAATAGATTGGAACTATGGCATGAAAAGAGGAAGCGATGGCAGGCACAAAGAGAGTCCATGTATCACAAATTTCATATTCATACAAAGAACCCACACTATTGGTGATTGTGAGTGAATTGGAAATGATGCCTATTGATCCCCCTTTAAGGGGATAACAGAAGGTCTAAAGAAAGAAAGGAAAGAAAGAGAAGATAAGTGATTTTTATAACATTGAACTTCTCCCGTGTGCTATATTATTTTTATGTTTTTCTGCTCTTAAGTCGAGAGACTGCTCATACCAAATTCTCTTAGCATTTGAAAAATTTAATTTTGTTCCTTTGTTAAAAATTACAATAAAATTACAATTTTTTTCTAGGAAAAAAATTCGTTTCCCAAATTATTTAGTCATACATTTATAAAATCATAAAAAAATTATGCTTACAACTATCAATATTAATAAAAAATATAATAATTATATCTTTTATGAAATATGTTTCATGACTATTCTCTCTTTTAAAAATAAATTATAAATTCACATGTTAAAAACCTAAAGGAAAATATTTTTATTTTTTATTTTTTTATTTCTAAAGGAAAAATCATAATTTTATTCAAAGAACAAAATTACATTCTCAAGATGCTAAAAAACATTTGATCATACCACTCCATCGGATGATGCCTAAAAAAACAAATACTAAAAGAAAAATTATCTATAAAAATATATATTTTGGGACTAAGTGTGAAGAAACTTAGCTACCCTTTTTTGCCTTTCTTTTTCTCTACTTTTCACCAAACTCCTTGATTGGGAATGTCAATTACAATTGCAAGTTGATTCTCTTCCACCTTCAATGATACCTCTTTGTCTAAATCCAAACTTTCAAATGCATGAGATATTTTAATGCCTCACATCTCCTTTTTAGATGGAGTTTTCTCGTTCTATTGTGTTGGAACTTTAGTTTTTTGCTACTTCAGTAACTTTTTGGCTTTGAACCATTGTTCATGCCTACTCAACCCTGTTGTCCACTAATATTCCTTGTGGATTTTTAACACACATGTTTGTAGAATTCTCCATTTTTTCTTCGTCCTCCTCTTCTAAGAGATGTTTCTCTAGGATTTTCTGATCTCAAATGATTTCTAGTTAATGTTGTGCTAGTATCATTTCCAGATATAAAATTCTCTTTGCTTTGGTTTGCTTATTCATCAAGAGTTTTTCCATGAGCATGTGATTATCAATTCAATTTACTTGGTGAAATTTAGTGTTTTTCATAAACTTAAAAACATAATTTTAAAATACTGAACAACAAAAAATATAAACACATAAAACACACATAACAAAGTTCAATACACAGAATTTTGTTGAAGGAGTTCACCCCTCCTGGGCGACATCTCCTTGGTCCAGCTTCATAGTGTGGGACTCTATATTAGCTTCAAATGTGCTCAAATTGCTGTTACAAGCTTAAAATTCTATTGGAACATATTCTAATGAGTTTAAAACATTGAAATCTACCAAAAATGAATGTTTGTTTGCTCAATTTGGATTATGGATGCTGTGGCAATGCCTCCAACACATGGTGGCCCTAGCCTTCAAAAATATTCAAATGCACAAAAACACCTATATATGACCTTTTCTGCCTCTGCAACCTGCTTCATTGAGTTCCTAGCTTGTCAATTAGCCAAGAATGCCACTTTTTGAGCTTTGTTTAGGCGAAATTGCCTCAGTTATGGCAAAAAATGTATTTCCCTGAATTTCTCCACCATTTTTGGAAGAATGCTAGTTAACTTTCTAAAAAATAGCCATCCCTCCAAGTTTGGTGCACTCCCCTAAACTTCTTCTAGATTAATCATGCTTAATTAAGTGATAAGTGTGAATTAAACATAAGATAAGCTCTTCTTTAATGTTAAGTGCACTTAGCGCAAATGATGTTTTAAACATGGCTTAGTGATAATTAACCGCAGATTAGTGGTAGAGCTCCGCCAGACCCACTGCTAAACGGTTAAGTATATGTTGGCAGCTTATGTTTTCAATTTTGAGCGTGGTTGCTCATTGATTAGAGTGATGGCTTTGTGCAGCGGAGGTCTTCGGTTCGAAACCCGACCCCCCTGCATACCTTTTACCGTATCATATAATATAACGTGACCTTTGAAAATACATATCGGAAGTGTCTTTCGTTCGACGAATTGGAAGCCGATGGGACAACTCCGAGCAGCACTCGCCGGCGACTCCCGCAGCTTTCAGGAAACTCGCGAATCGTGGACCCCTGCCTCCGCCACTCATTCCCTCCGCACCGCTCCTCCTGGCCTAGCATGAAGCGTCCATATCATACCATCAGCCCCACCCATGCATCATCAATTTTGAATTTATAATTGGGCGCGATTTGAATATTTGTAATTGGGTGCGATTCGAATTTGAATTAGGGGCTGGGTGCCGCAGGTACGTATTCTCTCGCACCCGTCGGTGGGTGGGTATCTGAGCCACCGAGGGTGGAGCTCTGCCATGGAGGCGCTTAGCTGTGGATTGCCTCTTATTCTGCTGCCCATAAGACTTGAGCAAGGTTTGAACGCCCGCCAAATAACGACAGAATTGGAGGCGGGATTGGAGACCGAAAGGGAAGAGGATGGCTCTTTTAGCAGAGAAAACGTATGCAAAACCGTGAAAGGGAAGAGGATTGATCATTGCCAAACAACGTGCCCTCTCTGCAGATCTTCTCTTATGCCGGGGTCAATACTCGATGCGGAGGAGAAGAAATCCTTGATCGTCGATCGGATTGCTTATATCTTTGGTGAAGATATAGCAATTTCTTCGTAGCAGAGCTATTACAAAAAAATTATTGTGAAAGATAATTTTCAAGGTAAATGGTGAATCAGGTTATAATGTATTTGTAAAAACGGACAAAATGGGATGTACCCTGGGCCGGTTATGTCCTCTGCCCAAACACGCTTTCTGTTCATATAGGCAAAAGCTTATAATTGTTTTTAAAAATGCACCAAGCTTAAATAATGCTTCCCAGATATTCTAGGGCCTACTGGTGACCAACAAATTCGAGCTTTCTGTATGTGAATGTTAATTATTATTACATTTCTGCAGCTCCATCATATATTTGATCATATTTTTAATTGTAGCTTCCGGAAGGTCTCGGATTTATATGTCAGACTTTTCATCTAAGCAATAGGGCATGTATCTATGGCAGAATGTGTTTGATCAAATGTGGTTAAAAGTGCCCTTAGTGTAATAGTGATATACCTCTTTATCTCAACATCAACTTTTAAAAAAAATCACCATATTTTGTATCTTGTATTGCTACTTATTTTCTCGCATCAACATTGTAAAAGATATCAAAATTAATCTCAATATTAATATTAACAAAAAAATATTACTCATATATTTTCTATATTTCGTTGTTAAGAAGAAAAAACACATCATACTTGAACCCTATATCCGCGCTCTAACGTGATCTAGCTATGATATGGAGAGGAGGGAAAGGGCATGAGATCGAAGGCGGTGGAGGCCTGAGATATTGTAGTGCACAATATTGGGGGCCAGTAGAGTTACATCCATGACTTCAGGCAACAGTTGACCAAACGAGGCTCTAAGGAAAAAATACGTAGATTAGATTTCTTGTTTTTCCTAATTATAGGTTATGGGTTATGGTCTACTAAATGGATATATGGTTGTGTTTTTTCAGAAATGGGTTAGATAATGTATAGTTTATTTTGTTGTACAAATTTTGTAGTTGAGTCGATTGCTCTATGGTGTGCTATGTAGTTAGTTTTTAAACTGAAATGTGGATTAATTTAATTGAAAGGTGGAACTAGAATATTACAAAGAAGAGGATTTGGATGTTGATATCTGTATTTTTTGGGAATTTTGCAAAGGTATCTAATTTTTTATTTTATCTTTTAATTTTTACTTTCCAACAATAAGTGTAAAGAATACTTTTCTTTGTGATTTCCCAAAAAAAAATTATAAATAATACTTTGGATGTTAAAATAAAATCTTTATTATAAAATCAAGTGAGTTGTTATACACTCAAAAAAAAATTGTATTATTTATTTATTTATTTTATTTTTGTTTAAATATATATATATATATATATATATATATATATATATATATTTTTAAATATTTCATAAAATATAATTAAATTTATTTTTCATTATTTTCAATCAATTAAATTACATACTTTTAAAATATAAAAATTAATTTACAACAACAAAAGAGATCTCTTTTACCATTGGTGTATTCCGTGGACAATGATCATAAGATAGACAAATGGTAAAAGGGTGAAAATAAGTGTTTGTAAATGAATGTAAAAATTTGAATAATTTCTAAGTTAATATTACTAGCAATTGTACCACATGTTGCAAAAAAAACGTGATTAATAATCCTCCTAAACAAGCATGAAATGAGCATGTAACTCAAATAAGATATTTTAAATACATTCAAGTACAATCTATCTTAGCATAGATGTAAATAAAGAGAAATTTTATTAACAAAAATAGAGTTTACTCTAAGTTCATCTACATATCCTAGCCCCAATTGCATGCTTGTCAGAAATTGTATATGAAGAACAATAATCTTGGTATACAAGAAAGTGAATGTTATTTTAATATGGAGATGTTTTTGGAAGGAGATATTGTTCTTTATCTTATGGTTTATTTTCTTAACTCCAAACTTGGTTTATTCTTTTTCTATATACATAATAAAAATGTAACGTACATACAAAAAAAAAAAAACTTTTCACCATACGGATAATTACACTAACCAAACGTATTACATTAAGTTAAATTTACAACACCTATGGTTAGTCTAACACATAATTACAATGAGTGAACTACGGTCTTTATGAAAGATCTAAACCTCAATCGTTATATGATTGTATTTAATTACAAAAACAATTCCATTTACCATGGAATACTTTATCACATTATATGCCTTGTATTAAGGACTTCATATAGTTTTCACCGACACTAACTTTAATGTTATAAATGATTTTTAACATTTGCCAACCCACCAAGTGTATCATCCGTATCAATGATTCTACTGAGGTTATAACTGGCACGTCTTGGATATTAAAGGTAGTAAGTACTGGCAATTAAACTTTTGGACAGCTGTAAGATTTGTCATTACTCTTCGTGGTTTTCAATGATCCTTGCTCGGATATTCATTGTCGATTTTTGGGAGATCGATGGTTATTATTTCCAGCAAGAAATGACTTGGTTAACCTTGCAAACCCTAGCTAACACCATCATTTGTCACTGAGTCTTCATCGAGAGGCTTCCTCTGCTCCGAGGGTTTGATCCGTGTTAGCTTCGAACCATGTATCTTCTGCTCGGAAGGTTTGATACCACCTCAGCTTCGAACCTTGCTTTCGACAGCTAGGAATTTCAGTCGGGTTGGTGAGGTCAATAGAGTTGTAATGCTCCATAATCTTGCAGCATGGTGGAGTAAAGGTTCCGTTACGAACATTGATGAGTTTCAGGTGGAAATTTTCCCTCTGCCACCTTGGCAACTCCTTCAACTCTGGTTCACAAAATGCAGCTAGGTAATCCATCCCGAATCCATTGCAATTTGTGTTTTCCTCCATTTGTTTTGATCGAATTTGGGATTTTTGTCTTTTAGCATATTATCATTTTAAGTTCTAACTCTTTTATATTTACATGAACTCCAGTTTGATGCTCAGCATAGTCGAGGCAAACCTCTTTACAGGTTAACTCCTCACTGTTTTCGCACTTTTGAATATTGTGTTTCTTTTTGTCTTGATTATATATACTACACCGTAAAACCTATCTCACAGAGCCTGTTCCATGTTTTCCGATGTTCGCAGGTCAGTTTTCCTCCTACTCAATGGCAGAGTCTTCTGCACCCAAGAATTTTCATGTCGCTTACTGGGCTTCTCAGCCTTACTGCTGATGCATTCAGTTCTCCTTGCAGGTGCTCGTAAGGATCTCGCTTCATAACAGAGGTCTTTCGACCAGTTCAGTTTAAGGGTTTATTGACATACGTTGTTTATCTATTTTGGGTTATATTCTACTATTATAATATTTTTTTTGGGTCTTCCTCATATCATTATTGTGTAATTACAATTTTAGACAGAGCAGTTTTATTTACACTACTCATTGCAAATGTGAAGTCTGTAAAATTTGAATTGTTCGATTCATTTATTAATTTTCATTTGCGTTTAGCATATATCCCTATTGATTCGATTACGTGTTTATATGCTCGGTATTCAAGATTTATACTCAGGTTTGGATAAACTTTACATGTCTTTAATATAACTTTAATCTCCAGTATTACTTTTTTTTTTTTTAAAGATACTAGATTTGTCTACTAGTTATAAATTCTTACTATTTCTTGGTGATCGGACCACCTAAAATCCAGTCCGTGTATAGAAAATAGGGGTAGCGATGCGTATTGGGTTGGGGTTTCACCCCCGTACCGAGTACCAACGGCTCATCCCGCATTATCTTAGATAGAAAGTTCTAGTTCTTATATATTTGCACAGTAATTTATAATTACAGTTTTTACATAATCTTCATTTAAACTGTTTTGTCACAGTTTCTTCTAGATGCATCGTGACGGATAAAAAACAATTCCTATAATATATTACCGTGTACAGTTAACCAACTTATGCTAATAAATTATTGTGCACGTTTAACCAACTTACGATTAATCGGGTTTACTCCTGACAAACATCTGTTGTATTTTCCATATATCCTTAAGGTAATTTGTAAAGTTTACAAGTTTAATTTATAAATCATACAGAAGTAATACACAGAACCCTGCAAGTATTTGTTGAGTTATTTAATTATCATAAATTATCCCTTTTCTAACATAAGATAGGTTCCAAGAAAATAATAGCATTTCTCCTGAAATTAAGTAACAGATATCTATGAATAATAACTTGAAAATAATATTTCTGTCTAAATAATATTAAAATAGACAGTCACTTATATGAAAATGTATTTGGTTGTTGGTGTCCACCCAACCTTCAAGAGAGGCAATTACGTCCTCCTCTTGCCCTCATGCTGCACTCCTGAAGAGGTACAGGTTTATAGTAGATTTTATGTTGTGACCTCAGGACTCCAAGTCCAGTCAGTGCCAGAAAACTTCAGGAATTTATTGAATGATTTCCACTGGTCTCTACCAGCTCAGGAAAATATTCACCCTTCCTTAGCCCATGAACAGAACCCCTATTCTTCACTGGGACCAGTCTCTTATCCCCAGAGGAGCAGGTAACTGTTTAAACTATCCAACCACCTTTCAGTTCTTGGAAAACATTTACCTTCAACCTTTTACTTTTTATGGAATTAATTTCCATAACTAATTTTATTATTCACCATTAAAAAAAATAAAAATTTTTTTCCAGCAAAACATTATTTGTCTCAGTATTTTCCTTAAACAAATAATAAAATGTCATTTAACTAGTTAACAACTAGTTAACATTAAATGTAGTTGTCACAACTTCCCCCCTTGGAAGTAACACCGTCCTCGATGTTTCACTCCAGCTCAGAAAATAGCTCTGGGTAAGCCTCGCGCACAAACCCTTCGTCCTCCCAAGTAGCCTCATCTGGGCCGAAGTGCTTCCACTGCACTTTAACTTGGGTGATGATTAGCTTTTGGGGCATAGTTTCTCTCCGGTCAAGTATGTGTTGCGGCTCGACCAGAAACTCGTCGTCCAGCTCTATCAGCAAGTAGAAAAGTTCCGTGTCAATTTTTTCATAAATAAATCATATTTGAAGTTAGGATTTTGAATTCTATCTTGTCTGTATATTCTGCCAATGAATTACGCGCTTCGAATCATGCACATAACACTTCAACAGGGAAACATGAAACACATTGTGTACTCGGATGTGACTCGTTAAAGCCAATCGATACGCCACATGTCCTACCCTTTCCAATATTTGAAAGGGTCCACAGAACCTGGGAGCCAACTTGGCATAAGAGGCCCATCGCAAGGTGCTCTTCTTGGGTTTGATCCTCACATACACATGATCACCTACTTCAAATTCTTGATAAGTCTTCTTCTTATCTGCATAGATCTTCTTCCGATCTTGTGCAACCTTCAAATTTTAACTTATCTTCTTTACTTCTGATTCCATTTCAGCCAGCATTTCTGGTCCCAACATTAGTTTTGTTTCGGGGCTGCTCCAATGTATGGGTGTGCGACACTGCCTCCCATACAGGGCTTCGAAAGGATTCATCTTAAGGGACTCCTCATAACCATTGTTGTAAGAAAATTCAAACAGATGCAAGTAGTCTTCCCATTTGGTTGGTTGTTGCATCACGTACATGCGCAACATGTCCTCCAACACTTGGTTTACTCGCTCTGTTTGACCATCTGTTTAGGGATGATAAGCTGTAATAAAGTTTATTTGAGTCCCCAGAATTGTAAATAGAGTCTTCCAGAATGCAGAAGTAAACTTAACATCCCTGTCTGAGATAACAGTCTTTGGAATTCCATGTAGCCTGAATATTTGTCTCATAAAAATATATGCTATCTGTATAGTCTTGTATGTTGACTGTACAGGTATGAAATGTGTAGATTTACTCAATCTGTAAATTACCACCATGATGGAGTCATTGTGCATTTTTGACCTCGGCAAACCTGTAATGAAGTCTGGGGATATGACCTCCCACTTCCATTCAGGTACTAGTATGGGCTGCAACAATCCTGTGGGATGTAGATGCTCCACCTTGACCTGCTGACACTCCAAACATTTATTTAAATATTCAACAATGTTTTTACGCATACCAGGCGAGAAATATACTCTTCTAATAGTAGTTAACATTTTCTGGTATCCTGGGTGTCCTGCATAATTACTCTAGTGGTACTCATCCATGATTAACTCCTTAAGTTCCACATGATTTGGTACATACAACTTTCCTCTAAAGGTTACCATTTGTTCTTGGTTAACTCCATATTCAAAAGTATTTCCTCTCTTTCTTGCCTCTTCCATTTTCTACCATAGGAATTTATATTCTGGATCCTTCTATGCTTCTTCTTTTACTTGATCCAAGAATTTACATTCAAGTTGATTGTAGTAAAGCTCATACAGATAATGCAGCTTTCTACTTAAAGCATCAGCCACCCGGTTTTCCTTACCTTTCACGTGTTGGATGTCCATATCAAACTCACTTAGAAAGGCATTCCATCTTGTCTATCTGGAGTTTAAATCAACTTGTTTCAAATAACTAGTCAAGCTGCTATGATTCATCTTTAGCACAAATTTCTTGCCCAGAAAGTAGTGTCTCCATACCCAAAGTGCATGTGCTATTGCTGTTAACTCTAGATCATAGGTTGAATATCTTTGTTCATGTTCCTTCAGCTTCGTGTGCCTTGTGCACGTTCGTGCGGCCAGTTTCCGATTTTCTCCCTTGTGCCTTCGTTCGGGCGGGTCGGGTCGGGTTGTGTGAGGGCGCCCAAGGAAACGTGTTCGGGTCGGGTCGTGTGAGGGAGGCCGTATAAAAAATGCTAAGTTGTGATTGCTTATGTGCCTTGTGCACGTTCGTGCGATCCATTTTCCATTTGCTCCCTTGTGCCTTCATTCATGCGGGTCGGGTCGTGCCGTGTGAGGGCGCCCAAGGAAACGTGTTCGGGTCGGGTTGTGTGAAGGAGGCCGTATAAAAAATGCTAAGTTGTGACCGCCCCTGTGCCTTGTGCACGTTCATGTGACCCGATTGTCGTTTTCTCCTTTGTGCCTTCGTTCGGGCGGGTCAGGTCGTGCCATGTGAGGGCGCCCAAGGAAACGAGTTCGAGTCGGGTCTTGTGAGGGAGGCCGTATAAAAAATGCTAAGTTGTGACCGCCTGTGTGCCTAGTTGTCACGCCCCCATACCTTCGGTGTCTTTCAACCACGCTATAGATGGGTGTGGCACTACCGTACTTTTTCTTTTTCCAAATACTCAAGTATATAGACTACGCCTTTAGCAACACTTGTTATTTTTTAACCAAATGTTATCTCGATATGTGGAAATAAACATAAACATCATTATCAATCCACAAGTACACCCATACATACAAGGGAGGGGCAAATCCCTATTAATAATGAGTCCAGCCGATAATACGTTTCATAAATATGAAATAATAAGTTCCAATCCAGCAGAAGCCACTTCTGCTCCTTGGCAAGGCAAGTTAGCCTTTTAACCAAGCTCTAAGGATTTTCAACCATCAAACTAGCCTACAAAAATCATTTACAATCATCAGAATTCACCTTGGGAATATCCTTCACAAAACTGCCCAAGGGCTATCGGGTCACCCGGGTCACTCAAATCGGCACTACAAATCAGTTTAGACGGTCCTTCGAGCTTCCTGTGTGTCCAATCCACTTCCTAACTATATGGTTAGATGTGTCCCATTAATACGCACATTCTACAATTTACGGCACTCAATTCCGACTCCTGACGCTCCCGGAATGGCTTCCGCACTGTCGTGCAATTTGTGCAGAGGCTCCCAGTCATGGGTCACCCGACTCGCTCGGCCAAACGCGTTCGGGTTGGGTTGGGCGCGCTGTGTTGCGTCGGGTGAGGGCGCCAGGCCAAACGCGTTCGGGTCGGGTCGGGTGCACCGTGTCGCGCTGAGTGAGGGCGCCCGGCCAAACGCGTTTAGGTCGAGTCGGGCGCGCCGTGTCGCGCAGGGTGAGGGCACCGGGCCAAACGCGTTTAGGTCGGGTTGGGCACGCCAAGTTGTGTCGGGTGAGGGCACCCAGACAAACACGTTCAGGTCGGGTCGTTTGGGCCGAGGGCGCTCGTATCAGATTTGCTAAGTTGTGACCACCCGGGTGCCTTGTGCACGTCTGGGTGGCCCATTTTCTGTTTTCTCCCATGTGCGTCCGTTCGATCCGTTCGGGTGGGCGTGCCATGTCGCGCTGGGTGAGGGCGTCCGTTCAAGTCGGGTCGTTTGGTCCGAGAGCGCTTGTATCAGATTTGCTAAGTTGTGATTGCCCAGGTGCAAAGGCACCCGAGTGGCCTGTTTTCTGTTTGATCCCATGTGCGTCCGTTCAGTCGGGCGCACCGTGTCGCGCCGGGTGAGGGCACCCGGCCAAGCGCATTCGGGTCAAGTCATTTGGTCCGAGGGTGCCCGTATCAAATTTTCTAAGTTGCCGCCCGGGTGCCTTGTGCACGTCTGGACGACCCGTTTGCCATTTTCTCCAATATGCGTCCGTTCGGTCGGGCACGCCGTGTCGCGCCGGGTGACGACGTCTGTTCGGGTGGGCGCACCGTGTCGCGCCGGGTGAGGGCGTCCGTTCGGGTTGGGTCATTTGGTCCAAGGGCGCCCGTATCAGATTTTCTAAGTTGTGACTGCCCAGGTGCCTTGTGCATGTCCGGGCGGCCCGTTTGCCATTTGCTCCCATGTGCGTTCGTTCGGTCCATTCGGGTGGGCGCGCCGTGTCGCGCCGGGTGAGGGCATCCATTCAAGTTGGGTCGTTTGTTCCGAGGGCGCCCGTATCAGATTTGCTAAGTTGTGACCGCCCGAGTGGCTTGTGCACGTCCGGGTGGCCCATTTTCCGTTTGCTCCCTTGTGCCTTCGTTCGGGCGAGTCGGGTCAAGTCGTGCCGTGTGAGGGAGGTCGTATAAAAAATACTGAAGGAACATGAACAAATATATTCAACCTATGATCTAGATTTAACAACAGTAGCACATGCACTCTGGGTATGGAGACACTACTTTCTGGGAAAGAAATTTGTGCTTAAGACGAATCATAGCAGCTTGACTAGTTATTTGAAACAAGTTGATTTAAACTCCAGATAGACAAGATGGAATGCCTTTCTAAGTGAGTTTGATATGGACATCCAGCACATGAAAGGTAAGGAAAACTAGGTGGCTGATGCTTTAAGTAGAAAGCTGCATTGTCTGTATGAGCTTTACTGCAATCAACTTGAATGTAAATTCTTGGATCAAGTAAAAGAAGAAGCATAGAAGGATCCAGAATATAAATTCCTATGGTAGAAAATGGAAGAGGCAAGAAAGAGAGGAAATACTTCTGAATATGGAGTTAACCAAGAACAAATGGTAACCTTTAGAGGAAAGTTGTATGTACCAAATCATGTGGAACTTAAGGAGTTAATAATGGATGAGTACCACTGGAGTAATTATGCAGGACACCCGGGATACCAGAAAATGTTAACTACTATTAGAAGAGTATATTTCTCGCCTGGTATGCGTAAAAACATTGTTGAATATTTAAATAAATGTTTGGAGTGTCAGCAGGTCAAGGTGGAGCATCGACATCTCGCAGGATTGCTGCAGTCCATACTAGTACCTGAATGGAAGTGGGAGGTCATATCCCTAGACTTCATTACAGGTTTGTCGAGGTCAAAAATGCACAATGACTCCATCATGGTGGTAATTGACAGATTGAGTAAATCTACACATTTCATACCTGTACAGTCAACATACAAGACTGTACAGATAACATATATTTTTATGAGACAAATATTCAGGCTACATGGCATTCCGAAGACTGTTATCTCAGACAGGGATGTTAAGTTTACTTCTACATTCTGGAAGACTCTATTTACAGTTCTGGGGACTCAAATAAACTTTATTACAGCTTATCATCCCCAAACAGATGGTCGAATGGAGCAAGTAAACCAAGTGTTGGAGGACATGTTGCGCATGTACGTGATGCAACAACCAACCAAATGGGAAGACTACTTGCATCTGTTTGAATTTTCTTACAAAAATGGTTATGAGGAGTCCCTTAAGATGAGTCCTTTCGAAGCCCTGTATGGGAGGCAGTGTCGCACACCCATACATTGGAGCAGCCCCGAAACAAAACTAATGTTGGGACCATAAATGCTAGCTAAAATGGAATCAGAAGTAAAGAAGATAAGTTAAAATTTGAAGGTTGCACAAGATCGGCAGAAGATCTATGCAGATAAGAAGAGGAATTATTGAGAATTTGAAGTAGGTGATCATGTGTATGTGAGGATCAAACCCAAGAAGAGCACCTTGCGGTGGGCCTCTTGTGCCAAGTTGGCTCCCAGGTTCTATGGACCCTTTCAAATATTGGAAAGGGTAGGACATGTGGCGTATCGATTGGCTTTACCGAGTCACATTCGAGTACACAATGTGTTTCATGTTTCCCTATTGAAGCATTATGTGCATGATTCGAAGCACATAATTCATTGGCAGAATATATAGGCAAGATAGAATTCAAAATCCTAACTTCAAATATGATTTCTTAATGAAAAAATTGACAAGGAACTTTGGTACTTGCTGGTAGAGCTGGACGACGAGTTTTTGGTCGAGCCGCAACACATACTTGACCGAAGAGAAAATTTGCTCCGGAAGCGAGTCATCACCCAAGTTAAAGTGCAGTGGAAGCACTTCAGCCCGAATGAGGCTACCTGGGAGGACGAAGGGTTTGTGCGCGAGGCTTACCCAGAGCTATTTTCTGAGCTGGAGTGAAACACTGAGGACGGTGTTACTTCCAAGGGGGGAAGTTGTGACAACTGCATTTAATGTTAACTAGTTGTTAACTAGTTAAATGACATTTTATTATTTGTTTAAGGAAAATACTGAGACAAATAATGTTTTTCTGAAAAGTTATTTTTTTTTTTTTTAATGGTGAATAATAAAATTAGTTATGGAAATTAATTCCATAAAAAGTAAAAGGTTGAAGGTAAATGTTTTCCAAGAACTGAAAGGTGGTTGGATAGTTTAAACAGTTACCTGCTCATTTGGGGATAAGAGACTGATCCCAGTGAAGAATAGGGGTTCTGTTCGTGGGCTAAGGAAGGGTGAAGATTTTCCTGAGTTGGTAGAGACCAGTGGAAATCATTCAGTAAATTCCTGAAGTTTTCTGGCACTGACTGGACTTGGAGTCCTGAGGTCACAACATAAAATCTACTATAAACCTATACCTCTTCAGGAGTGGAGCACGAGGGCAAGAGGAGGACGTAATTTCCTCTCTTGAAGGTTGGGTGGACACCAACAACCAAATACATTTTTAAATAAGTGACTGTCTATTTTAATATTATTTAGACAGATTATTTCAAGTTATTATTCACAGATATCTGTTACTTAATTTCAGGAGAAATGCTATTATTTTCTTGGAACCTATCTTATGTTAGAAAAGGGATAAGTTATGATAATTAAATAACTCAGCAAATACTTGCAGGGTTCTGTGTATTACTTCTGTACGATTTATAAATTAAACTTGTAAACTTTACAAATTACCTGAAGGATATATGGAAAATACAACAGATGTTTGTCAGGAGTAAACCCAATTAAACGTAAGTTGGTTAAACGTGCACAATAATTTATTATCATAAGTTAGTTAGCTATACACGGTAATCTATTATAGGAATTGTTCTTTATCCGTCACGATGCATGTAGAAGAAACTGTGACAAAACAATTTAAATGAAGATTATGTAAAAACTGTAATTATAAATTACTGTGCAAATATATATGAACTAGAACTTTCTATCTAAGATAATGCAGGATTAGCCGTTGGTACTGGGTACGGGGGTGAAACCCCAACCCAATACGCATCTCTACCCCTATTTTATATACTCGGACTGGATTTTAGGTGGTCCGGTCACCAAGAAATAGTAAGAATTTATAACTAGTAGACAAATCTAGTATCTTTAAAAAAAAAAAATTAATACTAGAGATTAAAGTTATATTAAATACATGTAAAGTTTATCCAAACCTGAGTATAAATCTTGAAGACTGAGCATATAAACACGTAATCGAATGAATAGGGATATATGCTAAACGCAAATGAAAATTAATAAATGAATCGAACCATTCAAATTTTGATATTGATGTGAACAATGATGGACTTTGACTATGATCACAAACTTAACATACTTGATGACTCAAACAACATAGATCATCCAAGACATACAAAAAAAAAATTTTCCTTTGTGTGACAACTTGACGACCAATTATAACAAGTGCGTTACCGTAGATACACTTTATGACAATTGTGACAACACTTGTGCAATGGTGCTAAGAACTTTGGAAATGAGTGCGACAGATACTTACAAGGTTAGAAAAACTCATTTACGTAAATATTACCTATTGAAACCACTAGGGCAAGGTCATAAATTCACTACAACAACCAACATGCCAAAGTAATGAAAATGAACTTCAAAGTTTGCGAAAACCATGAAAAGGACCAAGGAAGGCTCTGAAATTTGGTATAGGCTAAAATTTTGGAGGGGGTTGTAACATCTACAAAACCTGGTGACACATTGGTAGGATTCCAACTTCTTTGTTTCGGTTAACTTATTTTGTGCAGGGCCTTGGTTCTTTGAAGAGTATTGATTCATTGTGCAAATCACTTTGGTTTCCCCACTTACCCTGTGGATAGACTAAGTCCCCATCATGCCACTTCGGTTTTACTCGACCTTTGCAAATATATATCTCTACGGACCTTTGGAATTAATAAAACCAATGAACCTTATAAAATATGGACCTTGGGTTAATACCTGGACTACGATATATTTAAATATAACCATGAACCACGCAATATTGAAATGTGGATTAACCTTGGCACTTAAACCACATGCGGATTGAAATTTAGATACGTGGACCTTTGGATTTATTGTTTTAATTTTGATATTTGATTTAATATAACATATATATTATATAATATATAAAATATGTTAAACATAATATCTATATATATATATATATATATATGTCGTAATTAAATAAATAAATAAATAAAATACAATTCCACTTTAGATTGATTAGACAATTTTCATCCACATAGACCAAACTGGAGAATTAGAAAGTGCCACTTGTCACAGCATCATTGGCTGAAACCTAAAGAATATTCCTAAAGATTCCTTTTTGCTCACTCGGCTGCCATGTCAGTGACCTGTCAACAACTTGCAATTTTTTTAGCTGTTTTGGGAAGCGAACAATAGGCCATAACTTACGCATACAAACTCAGATTTTGATGAAACGGGTTGCATTGGAATCCTGGAGATGAGCTATATGCTTTCATCCTGGTCTAAACCATTTTTTAGAACTTTGAATTTTTAGCTAAAATATTGATCCCTGATCATTTTCCATCCCTTTGGGTTTAGGGGCTATTTATTTTTTCTTATTGGATCTTTCTTTGCTTGTGGACAGATATTGTGCAAGTGTCTTGAAGTTTCAAAGTACATAGTTTAGGGCGGGCTGGAGGCCATGAATGTGAAATTATGAAGGTCAAGGTCGGGTCTTGGTCACAAAAATTGTGCAATGGCGCAGTCTTGGGAGGCCAATATTTCACACTGTGCAGTGCCAAGAAACAAGGTTACAACCAGAGGACTGAGACTGCACAGTGCGCAGCTTAGGGGAGGCCCAGTGAAGCTAAGTAGCTCGGTTGGGAGTTTTCTAGGAAATGGCTAAGTGTCGGATTAGTGATATTGATGTGAACAATGATGGACTTTGACTATGATCGCAAACTTAACATACTTGACGACTCAAACAACATAGATCATCCAAGACATACAAACAAAACATTTTCCTTTGTGTGACAACTTGACGACCAGTTATAACAAGTGCGGCACCGTAGATACACTTTATGACAATTGTGACAACACTTGTGCAGTGGTGCTAAGAACTTTGGAAATGAGTGCGACATATACTTACAAGGTTAGAAAAACTCATTTACGTAAATATTACCTATTGAAACCACTAGAGCAAGGTCATACATTCACTACAACAACCAACATGCCAAAGTAATGAAAATGAACTTCAAAGTTTGTGAAAACCATGAAAAGGACCAAGGAAGGCTCCGAAATTTGGTATAGGCTAAAATTTTGGAGGGGGTTGTAGCATCTACAAAACCTGGTGACACATTGGTAGGATTCCAAATTCTTTGTTTCGGTTAACTTCTTTTGTGTAGGGCCTTGGTTCTTCGGAGAGTATTGATTCATTGTGCAAATCAGTTTGGTTTCCCCACTTACCCTGTGGATAGACTAAGTCCCCATCATGCCACTTCGGTTTAACTAGACCTTTGCAAACACATATCTCTACGGACCTTTGGAATTAATAAAACCAATGAACCTTATAACAAACGGACCTTGGGTTAATACGTGGACTATGATAAATTTAAATATAACCATGAACCATGCAATATTGAAATGCGGATTAACCTTGGCACTTAAACCACATGCGGATTGAAATTTAGATACATGGACCTTTGGATTTATTGTTTTAATTTAATATTTGATTTAATATAACATATATATTATATAATATATAAAATATGTTAAACATCATATATATATATATATATATATATATCTCGTAAATAAATAAATAAATAAATAAAATACAATTCCACTTTAGATCGATTATAAAATTTTCATCCACATAGACCAAAATGGAGAATTAGAAAGTGCCACTTGTCACAACATCATTGGCTGAAACCTAAAGAATATTCCTAAATATTCCTTTTTTCTCACTCGGCTGCCATGTCAGTGACCTGTCAACAACCTGCAATTTTTTTAGCTGTTTTGGGAAGTGAACAACAGGCCATAACTTATGCATACGAACTCGGATTTTGATGAAACAGG
The DNA here is from genome assembly GCA_034641835.2 of Pinus albicaulis. Taxonomy (NCBI): domain Eukaryota; kingdom Viridiplantae; phylum Streptophyta; class Pinopsida; order Pinales; family Pinaceae; genus Pinus; species Pinus albicaulis. The sequence continues at coordinate 1,294,405,447 of CM076581.1, read as the reverse complement.
TTGCATTGGAATCCTGGAGATGAGCTATATGCTTTCATTCTGGTCTAAACCATTTTTTAGAACTTTGAATTTTTAGCTAAAATATTGATCCCTGATCATTTTCCATCCCTTTGGGTTTAGGGGCTATTTATTTTTTCTTATTGGATCTTTCTTTGCTTGTGGACAGATATTGTGCAAGCATCTTGAAGTTTCAAAGTACATATTTTAGGGCAGGCTGGAGGCCATGAATGTGAAATTACAAAGGCCAAGGTCGGGTCTTGGTCACAAAAATTGTGCAATGGCGCAGTCTTGGGAGGCCAATATTTCACACTGTGCAGTGCCAAGAAACAAGGTTACAACCAGAGGACTGAGACTACGCAGTGCGCAGCTTAGGGGAGTTCCAGTGAAGCTAAGTAGCTCGGTTGGGAAGTTTTCTAGAAAATGGCTAAGTGTGGGATTAGTGATATTGATGTGAACAATGATGGACTTTGACTATGATCGCAAACTTAACATACTTGACGACTCAAACAACATAGATCATCCAAGACATACAAACAAAACATTTTCCTTTGTGTGACAACTTGACGACCAGTTATAACAAGTGCGACATCGTAGATACACTTTATGAAAATCGTGACAACACTTGTGCAATGGTGCTAAGAACTTTGGAAATGAGTGCGACAGATACTTACAAGGTTAGAAAAACTCATTTACGTAAATATTACCTATTGAAACCACTAGAGCAAGGTCATACATTCACTACAACAACCAACATGCCAAAGTAATGAAAATGAACTTCAAAGTTTGCGAAAACCATGAAAAGGACCAAGGAAGGCTCCGAAATTTGGTTTAGGCTAAAATTTTGGAGGGGGTTGTAGCATCTGCAAAACCTGGTGACACATTGGTAGGATTCCAACTTTTTTGTTTCGGTTAAATTCTTTTGTGCAGGGCCTTGGTTCTTCAGAGAGTATTGATTCATTGTGAAAATCAGTTTGGTTTCCCCACTTACCCTGTGGATAGACTAAGACCCCATCATGCCACTTCGGTTTAACTCAAAAAATATTTAGCTTTGTCACAAAGTTTCAAACAAGGGAGGGTAATGAAGCTCGCGAGTTTAAGATTTTCCGAGTATAAGTTGTCATCTCTGGTGTTGCTCCGCTGCGAGCAGGCCTAGACAGTACCCTGACTGAGTCACTTCAGGAACAAAAACATTATTCTACTGCCAGCATGCCTGAACAATACCCAAACATAGTTAATTTCTTTACCTCTCTGCATAGGAAGCCTTTCTCTTCTTTCACCTTTATTTTTTTTTGAAAAAAGGATTGTGCATTGGCACTTATTTATTTTGGGCAGAAGAGGGATCCTGAATTATTGAGAGAATGAGAGGTTTTTTCTTCAGAGAATTATATAGGCTCCTTTGATTTAGTTTTACTTGTTTAGATGTTCCCCTTCTTCCTTTTTACTGATTGGATAAGCACGAAAACACCCAAAAAAAACAACCGAATATGGGCACGAGGTTTCCTAGATAGACACAAGTTCATGATTTTCCCAAAACTCTCCTTATGGATAGATCGTATTTTATGTCGGAACTTCATCGGCCAAAAGACATAACAAATACAAGGAATATGAACCAAGCACTAACCAAATTTTGAAGTGTCATAAGGCTCCTTAGACTTTAGCCATATATTATCTCAGAAGCCAACACATGGGCGAGAACAACACTTATTCACATAACAATAAAAGAAAACAAGAAACAAGGGAAACAACAAGAACAAGAATGAAGAAAACAAAGAAAACTATGTACATAGTGTAGGGAACATCCCATAATTTTCATTGAAAATAGTGTTTGAGGTCTTGGTCATTGATAGGGAGAGAGTTAGTCTTATCATCAAGTGATTGAAGGTGATAGGTGTGTTGGCCAAGCTTCTCATGTACTGTGAAAGGTCCAATCCACATGGATTGAAATTTAGTGTGTTTTTCTTTGTCGTCATGGGATTTATCCCACTTTAGGACTAAGTCACCCACACTAGAATTGTTATTTCCTGAAAAATTTCTATCGAACCACCTCTTGATACTACTTTGGTGAAGAAGGAATTTTTCTTTAGCTTTCAACCTTTCTTCCTGGAGCTTATGAAGGGCATCCATCCTACATTGCACTAAAAAACATCTCTTGCCTCAGGACTCTTTGGAAAGTTGGAGAGTAGGCAAGTAGATATTGGGGGGGTGGATGGCTTATTTTCCATATACTAGGAAGTAAGGGGAGGTGTTTAGGGAAGGATTAGGCATGACTTGGTCAACCCATAAAGCATTTACAAAAGCAGAGTGATCATTCCTATACTCAGAGAATATGGTATTCTCAATGATACATATCAAGTTTTTGTTTGTGGATTCAACAATACCATTCCCCTAAGGATAGTAGTTAGCATAATTCTTCAATACGATTTCTTTTTACAATGAAAAATCATAAATCTTCAACGATGAAAAATAGGTTATTGTAAAAAACAAGTGACATAGGAACGCTGAACATGGAAATCATGCTCTGTTGCAGAAAATTGATGACTTCCTAATCACTTTTTTGAGTGGAACTACTTCTATCCACTACATGAAGTAATTTTTAGTAGTGAGAATGTAGTGAGGTTGCTGTGATGAGTTTGGAAATATTTCACCAATAATATCCAAGCTCAACTGTTGAAATGGTTCTTCCACTGCGATATGTTGCAGTGGGGCGGCTGACTTCTTATTTCTGTCGGCACACATATGAGATACCTAGAATTTGTGGACATAAGCATGAGAATCTTTGAATAGTGTGGGCCAATAGAAACCGGCTCACATAACTTTATATGCCATTCTGTTTCTCCCAAAATGCCCCCGGCTAATCCATCATGGAGATTGTGCAATATCTTCTCTAAATCGTGTGCATCCAGAAAACCTGAACAATACTCTGTTATGGTTCTTTCTGAAAATCACCCCATGCACCAACTGATAGGATAGATCTTTTAGCATTAGTGCCCTCCTCCATCGTGCATAAAAATGGAAGGGCATGGTTCCATTCTCAAGGTATTGGCACACATCTGTGTACCAAGAGTTTGTGCTGGTAGTGGGGGAGGTTCGCTCGATGTCATACAACTCAATTTCTTGCTCTCACACGAAGGGGTATTGTTCTTCCATTGCGCCTACCGCTTCTGCTACTAGTTGAGAGAGACCATGGCTCTTGATTGTGTGAACTAGCTTGATTTTTAAGTCATATTACTGCAAAATAGTCATCATGTTCACCCTCCTTTCACCCAACTCTTGTTGAACAATAAGTGATATGACTGTTGGGTGCAGAACAAAGATAATAAAATGATTCTTCAATAAATAGGGCTGGAAGTGCTTCACTTCCTTGTACACTGCATAAGCATGTTTATCCACAGTGGGTTAGTTTAGCTCAGGTCCTTGTAGACTTGCGCTCATGAAAGAAATAGGTCACTCATTGTTCAGATCATCTTTCTGTGTAAGTACATCGACAAGACATGTGTCAGAAGTGAAGGTGTAGAGGAAAAAATCCTTATTGAAATCTGGGCTGTATATCACAGGTGCTTCTTCGATTCCTTGTTTGATACGGGAAACCACATCATTTTCCCTTTTGTCCCATTTATAAACAACATCATTATTTACCATCTCTTGTATTGGTTTTACAATCTGAGCATAGTCTGAGATGAATTTACATAGGAAATTAATATTTCCCAAGAAGGATTGCATGGCCTTATTGTTCACTGGGTATGGAATCTGTGTGATTGCTTTGAACCTGTCCGGGTCTACCTTAATACCACTTTTTGTGATAATGTGGCCCAATAGATTACCCTCAGACACTAAAACGATGATTTTATTAGGATTGAGAGATATCCCGTACTTGCGACATTGCTCGAAAATTTTCATCAACTGGCATATGTGATCTGACCTCTGTTTGGAAAATACAGTTACATCATCCAAGTATACCACTACACACTACCCAATCAATCTGTGGAATGTGATGTCCATATCTTGTTGAAATGTAGCACCAACTTTAATCAACCCAAATTGCATTCGCTTAAAAGCAAACGTTCCCCGCTTCATTCGAAAACTAGTTTTTAGCTTTTCAAGTTCCGCGACCAGAACCTGGTTGTATCCTAAATACCAGTCAAGCAAATGAAACACCTAGGATCCCGATACTATTTGTAAATTTTTTTCCATGGAAGACATAGGGTAGTTATCCTTTTCTGGGGTACAATTAAGATTTCAGAAATCGACACACAAGCGGATTTCCCCAGACTTCTTTTTGTCTGGAACCAAATTTGACACCCAAGTTGAGTGTCGCACCTTGTAGATGATCCGAGAATCCAACAACTTCCTTAATTATTTCTGGATAAGAGGTTCAAGCGTGGGATGCACTTTTCTTAGTTTCTGCTAAAATGGCTCAACCCCTTCCTTTATTGGTATAACATGCTGGATGATTCGCTTGTCATAAGTTTTCAGCTCATCATATGTCCACACGAATACATATCAATACTATTTGAATAGGTGGATGAAGGCTTGCCGCTCTTGTGGTGTAAAACAAGTACCAAGACTAACATATTTTAGATCCTTTTCCATCCCAAATTTAATCTGTTCATGTGACAACATGGAACTATGATTTTTGGTGTTGATAGGTCCTCAAAAGCGATTCTGCAAGTCATATATGTTTTCCAAGGATACCACATCCTTGGGGATGAGGTTTCATTTATTCTTTTTAGCCGCATCTTGCAATGCTTCTTCATGCTCGTTGATGAGCTCCATCATTAGACATATTTGGAGGGGTTAATATTCACCTTTTTGCTTTCTTAGATCTTTTTTTCTTGCATTTTTATTATTATTTGGGTTTATGATGCTAGTATAGGTGGTGATTAAGGCTAACATACTCTGAGTGTCTAGTATAAGGTTGAGTGCAGAAAATCATGATTTATTAAGCATTTTTATAAAGATTTTATCCCAAAGAATTGGAGGAGACAACAAGGAGAAATTATAGGAGGATTGTCTACCCTTAAAGGCAGCTGAAGGATCCCAAATATTCTCTCCCGAATTCCACAAGCAGCCGAAGTGTAGTAGATCTAACAAGAAAATGTATAAAAATGGAAAATATGCCCAAGAAATAACACCATTGAATATAAAACTTCAGATCTTCATTAATATCAAAACTCTTAAGGTAGGGCAACACCATACATTCACTCCTTAAGGAAGGAGATCACTCCACAAGCCATATGCTTGCCCATACAATAATCCTTGACATCTGTCAATGGAGAGACTTTAGCCTCTATATAGGTTTCATACATGCAATACCATGGGTCGTTACCATGGGTATCTCAATACCATATATCCAATACAATGGGCTTATCACTTTATTCCCTAACTACATGTGGTCCCTTACATAATGTGGGTTAACCACTTTATTTATTAACTATGGCCCAATTATTTATCATTCTTATATTATTACATCATATTATTCCCTTGGGTACCTCCCTCTGTACCCTATATTATCCCCCTTAGGTATACTACATTACACCCCCCTTAAACATGTTTCGTCCCCAAACCATAAGAAGAACACAAATAATAAGATCTACTCAAAAGAGTATTCCACTGGTACCATTCACGTGCATCCAGCCATCCCAAAGAAAGGTGAACACTCGATCTAGTCGACGTCTCACTCGCTTGAGATGGAAGTGGGTTCTGGTGGTTCTTCTGTGTTGATGTGTTGTGGATGGATCGTCGCACCTCTCTATGTGTCATCCAGGGGTTGTTGTCCTTGTTGCTAATTCGTTTCCACCTTCCTGGTTGTTGTCTTTCTGGGTGATGCGGGTGGTGATATGTTGAAGCTTTAACTGATGGAACATCTTTCATTAATTCCTCCATTATTGGTGATGGAGTGGTGTCAGGTTCTTTTGTTGGTACTTGCTTTGATGTCTGTGTTTGGCTGTCTACCATCAAAGGCTCATCATATAATGTGTCTGTGTCGTTAGAGATTTGCACTTCTTCCTCCCTAGTCTCTCCATGTTTCCTAATGCAAATATCGTGCAATGTAATTTTCTTCCTTTTATACCAGAGCTTCATGAATTTCTTTTGCACATTAAAATTGACAGTACCAACGGATTCCATCCAAGGGTGTCCCAAAACAACATCCACAGCAGCCATATCTGAAGCATAAAAATCAGAATGAAACACATACTTATCCATAGAAATCTTCAAATATTTATAAATTTGAACATCTTCATTATCAACCTGTGTGTTTTCAATATGTTTTGCTCGAACTTGCAATTTTTTAGCCAAATTAACATTGATACAATTATGTTTGCAACTAGGAATGATAGACACAATGATGTTCTCTTTTTGAATACTTCCATTAACCTGTAATATGGAAATATTAGTAGAAAATAAGTCTTCATGTCTCTTAGTGTCCTTCTTTCCGGCTTTAGACCACTTGTCCAAAATGACTTTTTCAAGTTTTTTCTCGGGAAGTTTCCTCACTGCGCTGTCAAGTGAGGTCCACCATTTATTTGCCTCATCTGTCAGATGAAGCCCTATGGAGCATATCCAAAAACTTTGGTATTGAGCTTTGAGATTTTGTAAAAAATCTTCAATAGTAGGGCCATCATCTTTTCCTGTAAACTTCATCTTGTGAGAATCCATAAAATAAAGTAAGGGTTTTGAAGAAAATCACTTACTTTGGCAAAAATTTAAAATGGACATTACTCGGTCAATATAATTCAGAATCCTTAATATAGCCTATTTTTGAAAATGGAATATCCATTCTGCATCTAACTATATGACTGAAATCCCGATCTAGGCACTCTGGAAACACAGATTTGCGCTGCAACTGTCCCGCCGTCACAAAATTTCTGAAAAAATGGCTGATTTTAAATCAGTGATAACTCCCTCATCCGGACTCCAATTTGACCGATTTTTTTTTTGAAATCGGGTGATTTTTCAAGGGGAGCTCACATATGTAATTTTTTCTCTGATATTGTGCACCATAATCTACTAAAAATGTCAGGAGATCCACCGTACACAAATTTCCATCAGAAACATTTCTGCAACACAACTGAATTTAAATCAACGATATCACCCTCATCCGGACTCCAATTCGACTGATTTTTTTTTGAAATTGGGTATTTTTCCATAAGGAATCTAGATATGATATTTATTTCTGAAAATATTTTTCCAAATTTTTCAGATCTGGTCTACAAACTCACTGACCAAAAATTTCCTGCAAAAAAATGAAAAAACAAATCTCCAAACTTTGCCCAAGAAAGTGCTTTGATACCACTTGTAGTAGATCTAACAAGAAAATGTATAAAAATGGAAAATATGCCCAAGAAATAACACCATTGAATATAAAACTTTAGATCTTCATTAATATCAAAACCCTTAAGGTAGGGCAACACCATACATTCACTGCTTAAGGAAGGAGATCACTCCACAAGCCATATGCTTGCCCATACAATAATCCTTGACATCTCTCAATGGAGAGACTCTAGCCTCTATATAGGTTTCATACATGCAATACCATGGGTCGTTACCATGGGTATCTCAATACCATACATCCAATACAATGGGCTTATCACTTTATTCCCTAGCTACATGTGGTCCCTTACATAATGTGGGTTAACCACTTTATTTATTAACTATGGCCCAATTATTTATCATTATTATATTATTACATCATATTATTCCCTTGGGTACCTCCCTCTGTACCCTATATTATCCCCCCTAGGTATACTACACGAAGGATCCCCAAGGATTCTCTCCAGCAATTCAAATTCTAGAGGCAGTCGAGCAACTCAAAGAGGAGAGCACTCAATTTTGGCTTACTTGGAGTCTAGTGGACTCAATCACCCTTTTCTAGGGAGCTGTTGGTAGCTGCCCTATAGAATAAATAGAGCAGAGCTAGAGCTAGGAAGAGTTAGTCTATCCTAGTCTCGTTTCCATTCAGAATTATTGTTGTGAACTATTAAAGCTTTTTGTTTTATTCAGGGATCAAAACTTTCAGATATGTGTGCAGTTATTCTTTTATGAAATGAGCAAACTGATTTCATTTGATTGATTTAAGTTCAAAGGGCTAGGCTCATGGGTTACGGTCCAATCCATGTGCCTCAACTCCTCTGCTGTTATTATCTTTTCCTTTCTATCATTTAGCTAATTTTGCCTCTATCATTTAGGTTAGATCTGCTTCTGATAAGTTTCATTGCTATTTAGTTTTTTTGCTACTGTAGTTTTAATTTCTTATAGATAGTGAAATAGATGAAAAACTCCAAAACTATGGTCAAGTCTCCCCCTTCTCATCTCTTTCAATGGAGTTTGAGTAGGGGAAGACCTTCCCATAGGCCAAAATTGCTTTCTGTTCGAGTTCGGGGAAGAATTTGTATTATGAAGTCCAAGCCTTTCCTTCACTATTTCATGCCTCATTTCTGTCTGTTTCCCGTACATGAATCCGCAGTTGTGCTTCACTTCTGAGCATTGTTCTTATGATTCCATTTCCCCCCTTTACTTCTCACCTTAGTGCTACACTTACCTTCTTTCGAACACCCTTAAGCTCTTCAGCCTTATTCCTCTGTTTTTCTCCATTCATGGTCGCCTTACCCTTTTTACGAAAAAAACGTGAAAAACCATATAGAACCACTGAAAACCCAACCTCCGCCTTTTCTCACCGAGACTCTCGCTACCATACGTCGCACTTCGCAATCACGATATTTCGAAATCGCAAATCGCACTTCGCACTGGTTACCATCTACCGTTAACACTCACCTCTCATTCTTTGCAATTGCAAAATCGCAAATCACAACTCTTAGCTTTTTCCACTGCCACTTCATCCCCATCGCACATCACATCCCACAAAACTTACTACATTGCAAATCGCATTCTGCAAAACTTATCACATTGCAAATCGCCGCCCACAACCTTTAGCGCAACGCAAATCGCACTTCACACCATTTAGTTTATTCCCATTAATACTTACCGCTATCCTTGTAATCTTGTGATATTGCGATTCGTGACCCACCACATCACTCTTCTCACTTCGCACTGCGCACCATTTAGTTTATTCCTGTTAATCCTTACCACTATCCTTGTAAACTTGCGATATTGTGATTCAAGACCCGCCACATCACTCTTCGCACTTCATACTATGCACCATTTAGTTCATTCCATTAATTCCTTACTGCCATCCATTTAAACTTGCGAAGTTGCGATTACGACATCGCACATTGCAACTTTTGCTATCCATCGCATTTCTGAGTTCTTCTTGCTCCGAAGTCATTTCTTGCATTGTAATAAGGTTTCCTAAGGGTTTAACACCCTCTGTCCGCTCCAAAGTCATTCATCACGCTATCATAAATTTTTTTAAGGGTTTAACCCCCTATTTTTGCTTCCAAACCTCATTTCATGTGTTAAACCCCCCATTATCTCTCTTAGCCCTTTTTCTTCCCTCTAAGTTGCAAATTAATTATTTTTAATTAAAAATAAGGCATGGATAGTTTAGTTGCATGGATAGGAGTATGGTAGATAGATCATAGGATAGGTAGAGTGCATTTAGCCATTTGGCCAAGTTAAGTGTGGTTTAGAATTAATTTTCTTTCTACTATCTGTTTTCTGCAAATTACGTTAGTTTCATTCTTGGCATTCCTTTCCAGCAATTTAGTTCAATTTCCTTTTTGTCATTTCCTTCCAGCAATTTACTTTCCAGTTGTTCCCATAGTTAAAGAAATAGCACCCTTTCGTGAAGCATAAGAGGATGACATGAAAAAAATGCATCTACTGTGTATATAGCACTGTCACCTCAAAGTTTGTATGAACCTTGGGTTGATAAAGTAAAGTAGGGCAACCCCTGGGAGTTTTAGCACTCTTGGTGCAATACCAGGGCTCACCACTTTTTGGCACCGTTGCCGGGGAGGTATCTAGTAGATATTTTAATTTTGTTTTAGCATTATGTTCCACTTTCCTTTCTTTTCATGTCACTTAAGAAATATTGAAAAAGCACAAAAAATATATGATTTTCATGCCTCATAGGACTAGGAATACTTAAAGAAAAACCTTACCTAAAACCCCCACATCACCTCATAGCCACCCTTCACTCTTCTTCAATGGCAGTGATATTGAACCCCCTATAGGAGAGCCTTCTGAATATTTTGAGGATCCTATTGGGGAAGAATATGAAGAACTTGTTTCAACTAAGGGACCTGCTTCACCTATCTTAGCCATGTCTAGGACCTAGAGATCCTTTCCCATAAGAGAGGCAGATGGGGACACTAAGATGAAAACATTAGCCCCTCAGCTCTTTCACACTTCCATGGACTTACCTCTGAGGATCCTAACACATTCATGTTTGAATTTGCTGTTGTATGTAGGATTTATGACTACACCTCTGATGATCAGAAGTTGAAGCTATTCCCATCCACCCTTAAGGATGAAACCTTGCACTGGTTCATGGGTCTGCCTGGGGATAACATCACTACCTGGGCATAGATGGAAGAGACCTTCAACAACAAGTACAAAGACTACTGTAGGTCCAAGGAAACTAAGGATGAGATATTTAGGATGAATCTAGGGCTTGATAAATCCGTAGAGGATTATGAAGAGAGGTTTCAATCGAACTACAAGAGAGCGAATTGGACTCTTGATCTTGACTCACTTACACTTTTACTTCTTCGAGGGATCAATGAAGAGATGATAGAAACCTTCAATATGTTAACAGGAGGAGATATCTACCAAAAACCCTATGAAACAATAAAAATTGTCTTCTGGAACCATTCTAGGGCATTTAGGAAGAATGGTAGAGCTAGCCAAAGTACATCCAATACCCCTTCCTCTTCCACCTTCATAAAACATGAGTTTGGAAACAAGCTAGAGGAATTCAAGAGTGACATGCTACACACCTTTTCTTTGCAAATGGACATAATGCAGGTCAAAAGGAAGCAGGAGGAAGTAGAGAGATACCTGGCCATATTTTTTCCTAGATGTACCAGGAAACACACAAGAAATGAATGTCCACTGAATGTCACATTGGTTTTCTTAGTCTGTGAAGAGAATCATGCCACAGACAAGTGTCCCTCCTTACCTAGACTTAAAGCTATATATCAAGGTGGGGAAAAAATTCCAGACCAACTCTGTTTCATCAACCAAAGAAGGCCTCAGGTCCATCGTCCATATTAATAAGGTATGCAAGGTGCACCTCACTCTTACTATTACAAAAATCAGAGTGCACCCATGCAGCCTTGGTACACCCCCACTCCTCCATCCTGGTTTACACCTCTTACTTGGCCTTCCAACCCTTCATATCATCCTTAACAAGTAAACCAACCATTTCAGCAGTATGTTCCACAACAACCTCAGTGGAACAATCCATCCCAAGGGTGGAGGCCTCAACAAAATCAACTACTTGCTCTAATGCCTCTAGCCCAACCTCAACCTCAGCTTAATCATGCTGCTTCACCTAGGCTACCTATACCTGCACAACCTAATATGAACTCAAACAACTAACAGGCAAACAGGCTCCTAGTGGAGAAACACCCCATCCAGCTTATGCTATGGAGATACAGGAGGTTAATCTTAGGTCAGGAAGAGTACTCCCAGAAAACCATCCCCCATCTCCACCTGTAGAGGTTGAGGAGGAAAAGGAAGAAGATAACACTCAGATCCAACAACCTCCTTTTCCCCAGCACTTGATCCACCCTAGTGAGCACAACCTAGAGGAGACTGAACTCCAGGGAGAATTGGAAATTTTGTGTGTAAAGATACTACTTCTCCAGGCCATTAAGGATGTACCTATCTACACTAGGCTCATAAAAGAAAATTTCTTCAAGAAACCTGGAAGGAGGAAGAGAGATACCCCCACCATCAATGTGGTAGGACAACTGTCTGACCTGATGCTGGGGAAGGTGATATTTCCAAAATACCTGAACCCTGGTAGTTCAGTTGTTGATGTACATATAGATGGTGACATAGTCCCCAAGACTCTGATTGATTTAGGGGCTGCCATAAATATCATGACCAAGGAAAATATGTTGAAACTTAATCTCCAAGGGACTTTGAGGAAAACCATAGCAGTTCTGCAACTTGCAGATCGGTCCACGGTAACTCCGGAAGGAATTGTTGAGGATGTTATGGTTACCATTGACTCTTGGGAGTATCCTACAGATTTCTTGGTCGTGCAGCCAAAAACCAAGTTTAATGGTTATCCTCTAATCTTAGGGAGACCTTGGTTAGCCACTGCAGACACTTATATTAGTTGTCAAGCCGGAAGCATGACTATAAAAAAAGGGCCTTTGTCTAAACAACTAGTGTTATATCCTCCACCCCAGCCTTCCATTGATCATGATCTCCCTATATGGTTGGAGGATGAAGAAGATGAGTTATATAACACTGCCCCTATGTGTACCATACCATAGATGCTATCCTTAGAGGGGCGAAGCTTGATGAAGATGAAATCATCAACCATGCCATTCAAAACGAGTCCTCCACTAACACTCTTATCGAAACCCTAGTCAAAGACTTTGAAAACCAACCTTGGATGGAAGTGCAATTAGTTGAGACAACCTATGAAACCACCAAGGCTGTCAAGTTTGGCCCATCCAGATCTCTGAAAATCAACCTAAACCTCTCAAATGAAGAAGAGAAGCAGTTATGCCATCTTTTGAAAGGAAATCTTGAAGCATTTTCTTGGGATTACAAGGACATGAAAGGGGTGCATCCTTCAGTATGCAGACATCACATTTACATCAAAGAAGGATGCAAGCCTGTGAGACAACCCCAAAAAAGAATGAATCCGACTCTAAAGGACATAGTCAAAGAAGAGCTGCAAAAACTATTGGATGAGGGGTTCATATATCCTATATCCGACAGTGAGTGGGTATCTCCTCTTGTCCTAGTCCCAAAGAAGAATGGGAAGTGGAAATTTTTTTTGATTATCGAGAACTTAACAGAGTCACCAAAAAAGACCATTTCCCTTTTCCGTTTATAGACCAAGTCCTAGATGGCCTTGCAGGGAAGAAGTTCTTTTCCTTCTTAGATGGGTTCAGTGGGGACAATCAGATTCAAATTAGTTCTAAAGACCAGGATAAGACTAATTTCACTTGCCCTTGGGGTACCTTTTCTTATAGAGTCCTACCCTTTGGGTTATGCAATTCCCCATCCACATTCCAAAGAGCTATATTGAGCATATTTTCTGAGTTAGTCCATGACTCTATCGAAATTTACATGGATGATTTCACACCATATGGGGATGACTTCCAAGAAGCTCTCCCCAATTTGGGTAAGGTAGTAAGAAGGTGCATTGAGATGCATCTCTCCTTGAGCCCAGAAAAGTGTGAATTACCTAAGAAAACAAGGGTTGTATTAGGACACTCCATATCCTAAGTAGAAATACAGGTAGACCTGAACAAAATCACTATCATCAAAAGGGTACCTTCTCCTTAAAAGAAAAAAGATGTCAAGAGTTTCTTAGGCTTAGCTAGTTACTATAGAAGGTTCATAAAAGATTTCAGCAAGATGGAATTTCCATTATTTGGGTTATTGGCCAAATATTCTAAGTTTATTTGGTCCGATCCTTGTCAAGAGGCTTTTGAGCTCATTAAGAAGCAGTTGAATACTACCCCCATCCTCCGAGGTCCAAATTGGACTCTGCCTTTCCACATCCACATTGATGAATCCGAAAAAGTTGTAGGGGAAGCATTAGGACAATTAGAGGACAAAATCCGTTATGCCATTTATTTCATCAGCAATAATTTGTCCAAATTTGAGCTGAATTATACTGTTACTGAGAAGGAGATGTTGGCCATTGTCCATGCATTGAAAAATTCATGCATTATGTCACTAGATATCAGACCTTTGTTCACACTGACCATGCAACCATAAAGTATTTAATGAAAAAAACATATGTTAATGCTAGAATAATTAGATGGTTGTTACTTTTGCAACAATTTGATTTGACTATTGTTGATAAACCTAGAAAGAAAAATGTTGTTGCATATTTTTTGTCCAGGTTAGTTCTCCCTGCAGGTGAAGAAGGAATGGTGGATGACCAGCTGCCAGATGAACACCTCTTTTCCATATCAGCACTCTCACCATGGTTTGCTGATATAGCCAACTACTTGGTTGCTGGAAGACTCCCTCCTAATATCTCATTCAGGGAGAGGAGTAGAATCAACAGAAAAAACACCCCTTTCACATGGAATGGGGGGAATCTCTTCAAGATAGGCCTTGATCAAATCCTAAGAATATGTGTGAGGGAGGAAGAATTTTTTGATATCCTCTCTGAATGTCATGAAAACCCATGTGGAGGCTGTTTGCCACCTATAAAATTTGTTCTATCAAAAGGTGGCCAAAACATTGTTTAGCCTTCAAGGAACAGTTTCATTGCAGAAAGTGTATCTCTTGAAGCCTCTGGAATACATCATATCCTTATTTCAATCTTCATTGATGTTCCCATTTCAAGCTCAGAAAATTATGCTGAATTCCATGAGAAAGACTGCTACAAAATCCCCTTTTTTCCCCTTCCTGCACTTAGAAACTAACCTTCATTTTTACTCTCTTGTTCCCCATAAATATCCCTCATTCTCATAATTTTTCCATCTCCCCTTCATCAAAATCCCTTTCATAAGGTTTTAAGATCCTTTTTGGCCTTATCGAAACCCCCAAAACCTTTAGAAAACCATTGAAAATCTATGAAAAAACCCATTTTCTTATTATTAAGGGTTTAAGCCCCCTTGGGCTAGGTCTCTAACCATTTCCTTCCATACGCCCTGGTGCTGGAACCAGGTGCTGAGCCATTTGGGCGCCTAACCTTATTTTATATTATCTCGCCCGAAAATATTAAAAAACCTTATGTTATTTCTGAAACTTTGGGTTTTTTTAATTATTTTCTGAATTTTCGTCGGTTCAAAGCCTCAGTCGATCTCCGTCGTCGATCTGATCTGCAGATCGATGGTGCAGAACCTATCGTGGTCGGTGGTCCCCGCCGCACCAAACACTGTGCAGAAACCAGCGGTATCCATTGCACCGCCTTCTGAGGGCTGGTGGTATTTTTCATTTCGGAGCGATTCCATACAACGATTGACACGTGGCACCAGCACTATTTGAAAACCGCGCCCCCATCACGCGTTAACGTTCGTCCATAGATCCGACGTGATATTGTTGTGCACCGTCCGATCTGGGGCGGGCCATCCGACGGTAGTCGCTCCTTGAAGATGCGCGGGAGTTAGCCTAGGCAAACAGTGCCCCTGGCCCACTGTCCGTCACCCTCCGACGCGTCCTCAACCGTCGATCTCCTCCTGAAATCGACGGTCCAGATTTGATTGCATGCCCCGCCATTGCCCGGTCCCAACGCCACATCAACATCCATGCGGCAGATTTCTATTGGGCGGGTCTCCGTGTTTTCTTTGTCCAGTCAGCATTTACGGACCTGGGAGCTTTACTTAACATGATTTAATTGGATTTTTGATGTCCGAGTGTATTTTCTAAAGTTTATTGGCACCCGATCTCCACCGTTGATCATGTGGGCCGATCTCATCCGACGACCCACGATCATCCCGAACCCCACACACTAATTTTAGCCAAAACAAAGGTTTTTTAACCGATTTTCTCCAAAAACTGACTTCTCCACGTTATTTTTCGCCTCTGCTTCCCACCGTCGATCTCTGTGCGATCGACGGTTCTGATTTAAACTTTTCTTCCGCCATCTCTTTGACTTTTCATGAACAATATCGACTGTTGGATGATGCCATCCAACGACTATGCTCCCTCCACATGCCTTCTGAAGCAATTAGCTTATATATGCAGGATTTTTTAATAGTTTTTCGTATTTTTGCAGGGTTTTAAATGGTTTTTTTCGCCATGCTGAATAAAAATTTACAGGTCGAGGGTGACGATCCTCTCGCCTGCGATTCACCACAAAATCACTTGCAGGGTTTTAAATTCACATTTTATCAATGAATTCATGAGGCATTGATGCCATTCGACCCCTGTACAGCCCTGCACACCAGAAAACATAGTTAATTGAGCACCGATCAAAGAGTATCAGTGTCGAAGACAGAACACACCAGAAATAGGAGATTGAAGACCTAAAAAACAGTTCTCAAGTAAATTAAAGGTGTTTTAGGGAAAGACGAAGACATCTGTCAAGCTAAGAAACCCTCCACCACCATAAGAAGAGGCCAATTGAACCCTCTCCAGCTCCTAAAGACACCTGCAGCCTCACAGAAATCAATGAAGGTTCAGTCATTACCAGAACAACAGGTGTTTACCTGAAGACAACCGAACAATTAATACAAATCAAAGAGTCTCATCTCTAATTGTCGGCAGAACCATTTTAGAAGATTAGAACAGTTCAGAAGCACATCTTTCGATCATTATGCCTCGAAAGGCAGGAACAAAAGTTATGGAGCAAAGTTAGAAATGATTACATAATTAATGATATTCGATCCTTGGGAAATCCTCCCACTTCCTCATTTCTCTATAAATACCTCTGTAGAACATAAGCAAATGTTGGTCTCTGGACATCTGAATGCATGTAATGGTTTTCTGAAGCTACTGATGCACTATGTGCAATTTGAAGATAAATAAGCTGATATGAGAAGTTTGAAGTTGTAGAGACCCTCCAGGCTTGCCGATTGTAACTGTTTTGAACATCAAATACAAGCTGCTGATTTATGGGATCCTGATTTGTGTCAATGGTGATGTGTTCCTCACTGTTTATTGTTATTTTCTTTAAGTTTTCACTCTGTTCATTTTCTCTGATAAGGAACAACAAACATAGAGCTAGGAATTACTCTTAGTAGTACCCTATTCTTACTGTAAGCTTTATTTCCTATGTTTTTCTCTTGTTAATATTGAGTATATTAAAGCAGGTTAGTTTCAAAGCACTTTCCTGATCTAGATTGCTCATTATGATGATCATCAGTGTTTTCCTTTAGAATATGCTGAAAGAAGGTTGGTTTCAAAGTAATCACCTGATCTTAAGCTATTCTAACTATTTTTGAATGTTTTTGACTGGAAGTACTTCAAAGAAGGTTAGTTTAAAAGCACTTACTTGATCTTAGAATGATTTTATATTTTGTTTCTCTAAACTCAAAGTACTTCAATGCAGGTTAGTTTAAAATTACTTACCTGATCACAAAATTCTTTTATGTTTTGTCTCCCTAAGCACATGTTGAAAGAAAGATAGTTTAAAAGCACTTACTTGATCTTAGACCGTGCACTGTTTTTCATTTTGTTTTGTTCTCCACTTCCTATCTTTTTCCCTCCATAAATCACCTTAAGATATCCTTTGACATAAGTGACTTGCCCCATGGATCCTTCTTGAACCTTGTTGTCTAATTAAAATCCTCCTATGACTCCATAGCCCAATGGGTTAAAACTATCTTTTCCTTTTTCTATCAGCCAAATCATTCCTTCACTTGCAGAAATATTCACCCTTCATTTTGAACTGCCTTCACCTTCATCATGTCTTTTCCCAACCAAAACAAACAAAATAAAATCCATGCTTTTCATAACTAGCCTAATACCACATTTCAGGCTTTAAAGATCACATCTTTAAACTCATTTATAGAGAGATCCCTCTCTGGATTCAGGAGGGCTAGATCCTTGAATCCCAAAGCAGTTTGATGTTACCCCTGTAGTTGGACTTTTTCCAACCTTGCTAATTACAGAGACCCTAACATAATGGCGACTCCACTGGGGAAGCTTTTGAGTTCATAGTTGCTTGGCCAAATTTTATGAACTTTTTAGTTTTCCATACAACAAAAAAAACTTAGAAAATAACCTAAAATTTTTTTAGGTTGGTATTCAATAAACATGGTAGTGGACCATTAAACCTTTTACCTCCAAAAGAGCTAAAAAATTCCACTTGGCGACTCCACAATCCTTAACAGACCTTAAGACTCCACTGGGAAGAACCCTATCATTGTAATATCATTCAAACTCAGTTAGAGGATTGTAGGATTAAAATTTGTGTAAACAGATTAGTTGACCTTTTAAAGATTGTCATATCTGGTCAAACTATTTTTGTTTAAGTTGGGTCTGAAAAACACAGTATACTAGCTCCTAGAAAGATTCACACTAGAGCCTATCCTGACCCTGGTCCACCTGAGATAATTGATAACCCAGAAAGTATCCTTATGAGGTCTCCTAGGATTAAACTCTCAACTATTTTCAGATCACCCTTGAGAGCTAATTCAGTCCCTGAAAATATTTCAGCTCTACCACAATCACAAGCTGACTTAGTAAATCCATTTAGAACTAGGTCTCTTAGTGACTTGGGTCAGTCAGATTTTGAGTCTTCACTTTCATCTCCTGAAACAAGTGAACATCCTGGTAGCAGAGAAACAACACCTCCTGATTCACATTTTCTTCACAACTCAGGTGTCTCTCATCCAAGATTAGCTCAACAATATATTCCTGGTCCATCCATTTCTGTTCATTCTACATCCACTGTTCAAACCACCCCACTTCAACCCACTTTCCTTCCTGTGAATCCAACCCCACCACATATCATGGCAGCCTGGTATGCTCCCTTAGTTCTCCCTGTACCATTAGTCAATCTTCCACAGGACTATTAGTCTAAAATTCCATTGTATGATGCTAGCAATGCTACCACTGCATCACAACATGTGGATAAGATGAATGACTACTTTGACAGAAATGAAATTGATAATGATTCTGCCAAGCTTAGATTATTTGCTCAGAGCTTAGGGGGAGAAAGCAAGAAAATGGTTTAAGGGTTTAACCCCCCATAGTATTAATTATCTCCAAGCCTTCCATCAAACATTCTTAAACAAATGGGAAGTAAAGAAAAACCTTCTCCAAGTCCTTTCTGACTACAAAAACCTCCATAGAGACGCTGGGGAAAGTGTGCAAGCTTATTGCACTAGATTCAATAGTATGTATAATGCACTTTCCCTAGAACTAAAACCTCCACAGGGCTCAGCTTTAAACAAGTTTCCTGAAGGGTTTGACCCTAAGATGGCCTATTAGTTGAGAGAGAGAGATTTTGCAACTCTTGAAGATATGCAAAAGGGTGCTCTTTCTGTGGAAGTCAACTTGATGGAGAAGAGAGCAAGAATGAAAATTGAAAAGAGAGTGTCCTTTAGAGAGGAAAATGCACCTTCTACTTCCAACTCAAAGATGGAAAAAATGATGGAGGAGATGATGAAGAAAATGAGCATTCTTGAGAGAGCACAAGCAAGTCAAAACCAAACTGCTCCTCAAAACAAAAACCAGAACCAAAATCAGAATTTTAGAAGGAAACAACCTCCAAACAGACCTAGGGAAGATGATCAACTGATCACTCCTCCTTTTCATCAAAACTATATAAGTGAGTTTGAGGAAACCGATGAGATAACAGAGGAAGATGATATCAACATGCTGGGAGTAGATAATGATGAATTTGGGATTCATTATGATAGAAAACAAGGTCTTTATACCCCTTATGATGACAACAGAGATGATGATGAAAGTTATTTTCAAGGCATGGAAAATGTCATCATAGAGTCCCAAAAATAATATGACCTTAGAAGCAAAACCAATCAACAAACTCTCAACACCAAAACCTCTGACAAACCTTCACAAAACAACACTACAACGAAGCCTAAAATTGTCAAACAAAAGGATAAAATAGTGACTGTAAATTCTGACAAAAGTAGAGAGAAGGGCACTCAAAAAAATGAAAAACAGAGTGCAGACATTAGTAGTACTACCACTTCAGTTAGTACTCTTGTTAAGACCATTTTGTCAAATACTAATAGAAAAAATCAGCAAGCTGATGTTGCTGATAGACTGGCAGCTAGTAAAGCTGAGACAAGTCCTTCGAAGAGCCAAATTCCTTTCAACCTTGAGCAGGAAATTTCAAAGATAAGAATCTCTGTTCCCATGACCGAGTTAGCTGCCCAGAGTGTATATAAGACCCAAATTTTTAAGGCTTTAAATATTGAGGACAATAATGATACAATCAATATTAATGATGACCAACCAGAGCTCATTTTTGGTCCTAAGATTCAAGGTATATATCAAGAGGGACTTGTTGCCCCCTTTTATGTGAGTTTAAATGTTCATGACAAGATCTTGCGTAATGCTATGCATGACTCTGGAGCCTCTCACAACCTTATGCCAAAGGTGATAATGGAAAGGCTAGGACTAGAAATAACCAGACCTTACAAGGATTTATATTCTTTTGATTCCAACAGAGTGAAGTGTCTGGGTCTAATCAAAGACCTTTGTGTGAGTTTGACCCAAATCCTAGCCAAGTGCATGGTGATGGATGTTGTGGTGGCTGATGTGCCTCCTAAGTATGGCATGTTGCTGTCAAGATCATGGGGTGCCAAGCTACAAGGTACCATACAGATGGATGGAACATATGCCACTATTCCTATCTTTAGCCAGCTTAGAAGACTATACAGAGAGTCACACATGAAATTCATGGTCAGTAGCCCAGAAAAGCCTGAAAATTCTCCCATTTATTCTGTCCATACTAACCTGGATTCGTTTATATTTTACAATAATGAATCCACAAAGAAGTCAGAGCTAGAAAACAGTGACTTAGATAACCAGTTAGAGGCCCCTAATCTAGAAATGATGGCAGTTCTAGATATGGAAGAAAACGAGAGAGAAACTGTTGAAAAGTGCGCTGAAACAAAAGACCAAAGTGAACAAAGCCAAGATGGTAAACAAAATACTACCCCTCACGCTCAACTCCACGAAAATCTTGAGGAATTAAAACAAATACAACTAAGTGCCGAGATTTCACAACAACCCTTGAGCACGTTGGTTGAAGGAGACAATAACCAAGAAGAAACCGAAAATAATCCTCTGTGGAGTATGTAGTTTGATGGGTCATGCACTAAGAACAATGCTGGTGTAGGTGTCTGGATTACCAACACTAAAAACAACCACAAAGAAAGCATTTCTTGCAAATTAAACTTTCAGTGTTCCAATAACATAGAAGAATATGAATCCCTTCTCTTAGGCTTACATCTATTAAAAAAGTTAGGATCCACAAGAATTAATGTGTATGGAGATTCTGAACTAGTCATTAAGCAAGTCAATGGGGAATATAACGCAAATCATCCTAGACTTAGAGCTTACCGAAATGATGTCATGGACCTTTTGAAAACTTTCAAGGAGTCCAAATTGATTTTCGTTCCAAGAAAAGAAATATTGCCACCCACAATTTAGCCTTTGCAGCTAGAACATGCTTAACGCCAATTGAAACCAAAGACTGTAAAACTCAAATTAAATATAGACCTGCAGTGCCAGATAATGAAAAATATTGGCAGGTCTTCGAGGGCGACAAGCAGATAGAGGATTTCCTGCTTGGCAGGAACGATTTTGAGTTATTTGATTCAATTTCTAAATCTGACGAAAATTTCCTCAACAAAGAGTCCCCTGAAGGAGATAAACTATCTGGTTCCGTAAAAATTGACATGTTAACTAAAAAACTTGGAACTCATACTGAAGAGTACGAGGACACAGAAAACGAAGACATTGAGGTATTGTCGTCAAAGGACAAGAACATATCTTGGGGGCTAGCACCTTTAGAAGACCTGTTTGATTTTAACGATGTAGCAAAGAAACCCACTGTAGAATACACAGAGTCTGATGTCGAGGAATGCAACATAGGCACCAAAGATCAGCCTAAAATGATTAAATTAGCTGGCTCCTTGCCAACATACATGAAAAATAAATTCATTGACTTATTTAAAGAGTTTGTTGATGTGTTTTCTCGGAGCTATGAAGACTTAAAAGCCTATGATACACAAATCATCCAACACAAGATCCCATTGAAAGAAAACCAAAAACCCTTTAGGAAAAAACTGCGTCGAATTAATCCAATACAACTGCCTCTAGTAGAAAAGGAAATCAAGAAAATGTATGAGGCAGGAATCATAGTGCCTGTGAGGTTTTCAGATTGGGTTTCTAACCTTGTAGCTGTGAGGAAAAAGACAGGAGAAATCAGATTGTGCATTGATTTCAAAAACCTTAACAGAGCCTCCCTAAAAGACAATTACCCTTTACCCAAAATGGAACACATTCTACAAAGGGTAGTTGGTTCAAAGAGAAATGAGAAATCATATTGTGCATTGATTTCAGAAACCTTAACAGAGCCTCCCTAAAAGACAATTACACTTTACCCAAAATGGAACACATTCTACAAAGGGTAGTTGGTTCAAAGAGGATTTCTCTGTTAGATGGTTTTTCAGGGTATAACCAAGTTTTAGTACTCCCAGAAGACCAAATCAAGACAACTTTCACCACTCCTTGGGGCACTTTCATGTATGTGAAAATGCCTTTTTGATTAATGAATGCTGGGGCCACTTTCCAAAGGGCCATGGACATTGCATTTTCAGAGGAGACAGGTCACTTCATTGTAATTTACCTTGATGACATAACAGTTTATTCCAAATCTGATGAAGAGAAGATGAGACATCTAAGAAAGGTCCTTGAAAAGTGCAGAAGGTTTGGATTATCTTTAAATCCCAAAATGACAGTGTTTGGCCTACAAGAAGGTAAACTCCTTGGCCATATCATATCAGAAGAAGGGATTAAAATAGATCCAAAGAGAGTTGAGGGAATACTAAAGATTAGCCAACCAAGGAACATAAAATAATTACAGTCCTTTATTGGAAAAATTAACTTCTTGAGGAGGTTTATTCCCAACTTAGTAGAGCTCCTTAGAAACATGACTAATATGCTCAAGAAAGAAGTAGGAGTGAAATGGACTGTAGAAGCAAAAAAATCCTTCGAATTGGTAAAACATGCACTCACCCGGGCACCTGTCCTGATCAGCCCTGACTTTTCAAAGGATTTTATTATTTTTTCCTTTTCCTTAGAGCATACTGTAGTTGCTGTCCAATTGCAGAAAAACCCAAAGGGACAGGAACAACCTATTGCTTTTTTCAGTAAGGCTTTAAGGGATGCACCCTTGAAATATAACATAATGGAAAAACAGGCCTATGCTTTGGTAAAGGCCTTAAAGGACTTCAGGGTGTATATTCTACATTCTCACATCATTGCTTATGTGCCTAACATAGTGGCAAAGGACATCTTGTCACAAGACCCAGATGGAAAGAGGGGCAAATGGATTGCAGCAATACTAGAGTATGATTTGGAAATCAAACCCACCAAACTCATTAAAGGTCAGGGCTTAGCTCAATTAATGGCTGAATCTAATCTACAAGCCCTTAACATCAACATGGTAGATGCCTTGGATGAACAGGAAGAATTACCTGCTCCCACTATGGAAGAGCAGTTTCAAAGCTCACCTTGGTACACTGATATCTTGTATGTACTTACAAATCTTAATGCTCCTCCTGATTTATCAAAAACAAAGGCAAGGTTTTTAAAGTTGAAAGCTAGGAATTATTGCATTTTGAATGAATGTTTATATTGGAAAAATACTAATGGTTTATTTCTTAAATGTTTGCCTGAAGTTGATGCAGAAAGGATCAAGCATGAATTCCATGAAGGAGAGTGTGGAGGTCATCTCTATTGGAAAAACACAACCAATAAAATCCTTAGAGCTGGCTATTACTGGCCCACCCTCTTTCAAGATGTCCATAAAATGATAGTAGCTTGCCACAAATGCCAAGTTTTTGAAAGCAAAAGAAAACTCCTCCCTTTACCATTACAACCTATCATTGTTGAAGCTCCTTTTCAACAATAGGGCCTAGATTTCATAGGAGAAATCCATCCTGCTTCATCTGCCCAACACAAATAGATTCTCACAGCCATTGACTACTTCACCAAATGGATAGAGGCCATACCTTCTAGGAATGCCACAGATTCTGTCATTATAAAATTTCTTGAAGATCATATCCTGTCTAGATTTGGCTGTCCTAGGAAGATTATTACTGATAATGCTACTGCTTTTGGTTCCAAAAAGATGATTGATTTTTGTCACAGGTATCAGATTACACTTGGTCATTCTACTACTTATTACCCTCAAGGTAATGGGTTATTTGAATCATCAAATAAAAGTTTGGTGACCATCATCAAGAAGCTACTTGAGGAAAATAAAAAATCATGGCATAACAAGTTGGTGTATGCTTTATGGGCAGACCGGTTGACCACAAAGAAGTCCATTGGAATGTCCCCTTACCAGCTTGTTTATGGAGCAGATGCAGTGTTTCCTACCAGCCTAGGTGTACCAGTGATAAAATTAGTTCAAGAAATACAGTCAGAAGAGGACAACATGATAAGGAGGATTAAGGGAAGAGGTTTACAATAGAGCTCAGAAGGTGCAAGAGAATATAAAGAAGTTGTTTGACAAAAGAACAAAAGCTTGTGACTTCAACATTGGAGACAAGGTACTCAAGTGGGACTCCAAAAGAGAGGATATGGGTAAACATGGAAAATTTGACTGTTTGTGGCAAGGTCCTTACATTATTCAGTCCACCATTGGTCCAAATGCCTTTTTTATGCAAGAGTTAGATGGCACAGATCTATTTGGGGGTCCTGTCAATGGCAGGGTTCTTAAGCATTACTACTGCTGAGTTCAATTTTGAAGCTTTCATTTCCATTGTAAATACCATTTCTTTGTTCAGTATCACAAAAGGAAAAAATACAAAAACAATAAAAAATAAAAGAAAAGAGGGCAGATTGTAAAAAAAAATAAAAAAAATAAAGGTATAGCCCCATACCAAAAAGATAAACAAATCTGAAAGTGTGGAAGCTCAAACGCCACTCCTGAAAAACACACTCCTAGTTAGTCAAACAGTCTAATCTTGACTAATTAGTTTTAAATTTACTGCTGATAGGATAGTGAATTTGATTAGCCAAACTGTTTAAACTTGGCTTATCAGTAGATAGATTAGGTTAGAAATTAAAGGTTCAAACATGCTCAAAACCTGAACCTAAGTTCCCAAGCAAGAATTGACTCCAAACTATGTTTTATTCTGAGTCAAAACAGAGGTAAATCTGGTTCTAATCAGCTCAAAATCTGAACAAGAGAAAAAGAAAGAACAACTCAATCAAGAGGCAATCAGAGTTGTAGAAAGGTGAAGGAAGTGCTTTGAACTTTCAGATCTTAAGCCTTCCATTTTTTATTTTAATTTTTCTGCAAAATAAATGTCTATGTGCAGCTTTTTTTTATGCCATGGATCACAACAAGTCAAACAGCTTAATCTTGACTTGACTGTTTTTAAATTTCTGTTGTAGAATTTAGAGAATAAAATCTGTTGGACAGTTTAATCCAAACAGATAGTAGATTAGGTAGAGAATCATATGGACTCAACTATTTAATCCGATTCCATGGAGAAATAAGGAGTAGAAATAGATTAGATTTCCTGTTTACAAAAAAAAAAAAAATGTTGTAAAGAGTTTGCCAGTTCAAGTGCACTCTAAAAAGAAGAAAAAATGTTAGATCAGTAGGATTGGGTAGGTAGAAAGCTTGTTGATAAAGATCCATTGTTTTCCATGGTTGCTAATATGTTTTCAGGAAAAATAAGAGCATCCAAGCAAAGAAGGCAACCCAATGGATAAGGCACTGATCAGTCCCCCAGAGAATGCAAGTCTGAAGTTCTTGATGCCTTCAGGAAGGCACCATCCCCAAGTGGAGCCACTGTTGGCCACCTATAAAATTTGTTCTATCAAAAGGTGGCCAAAACATTGTTTAGCCTTCAAGGAACAGTTTCATTGCAGAAAGTGTATCTCTTGAAGCCTCTGGAAGACATAATATCCTTGTTTCAATCTTCATTGTTGTTCCCATTTCAAGTTCAAAAAATTCTGCTGAATTCCATGAGAAAGACTACTGCAAAATCCCCTTTTTTCCCCTTCTTGCACTCAGAAACTAACCTTCATTTTTAATCTCTTGTTCCCCATCAAGATCCCTCATTCTCATAATTTTTCCATCTCCCCTTCATCAAAATCCCTTTCATATGGTTTTAAGATTCTTTTTGGCCTTATCGAAACCCCCAAAACCCTTCGAAAACCATTGAAAATCTATGGAAAAACCCATTTTCTTATTATTAAGGGTTTAAGCCCCCTTGGGCTAGGTCTCTAACCATTCACTTCCATATGCCCTGGTGCTGGAACCAGGCGCTGAGCCATTTGGGCGCCTAACCTTATTTTATATTATCTCGCCCGAAAATATTAAAAAACCTTATGTTATTTCCGAAACTTTGGGTTTTTTAATTATTTTCTGAATTTTCGTCGGTTCAAAGCCTCAGTCGATCTCCATCGTTGATCTGATCTACAGTTCGACGGTGCAGAACCTATTGTGGTCGGTAGTCCCCACCGCGCCAAACACTATGCAGAAACCGGCGGTATCCATCACACCGCCTTCTGAGGGCTGGTGATATTTTTCCTTTCGGAGTGATTCCATACAATGGTTGACGCATGGCACCAACACTATTTGAAAATCGCCCCCCATCGCACGTTAACGTTTGTCCATAGATCCGACACGATATTGTTGTGCATCGTACGATTTGGGGCAGGCCATCCGACGGTAGTCGCTCCCCGAAGATGCGAGGGAGTTAACCTAGGCAAACAGTGCCCCTGGCCCACCGTCTGTCGCCCTCCGACATGTCCTCAACTGTCGATCTCCTCCTAAGATCAACGGTCCAGATTTGATTGCATGCCTCGCCGTTGCCCAGTCCCAGTGCCACATCAACATCCACGCGGTAGATTTCTATTGGGCGAGTCTCCGTGTTTTCCTCGTCTAGTCAGCATTTCCGGACCCGGGAGCTTTACTTAACATGATTTAATTGGATTTTTGATGTCCGGGTGTATTTTCTAAATTTTATTGGCACCCGATCTCCATCGTTGATCATGTGGGCCGATTTCATCCGACGGCCCACGATCATCCCAAACCCCACACACTAATTTTCGCCGAAACAAAGGTTTTGTAATCGATTTTCTCGAAAAACTGACTTCTCCACGTTATTTTTCGCCTCCGCTTCCCATCGTCGATCTCTGCGTGATCGACGGTTCTGATTTAAACTTTTCTTCCGCTGTCTCTTTGACTTTTCATGATCAATCTAGACCATTGGATGATGCCATCCAATGGCTATGCTCCCTCCACATGCCTTCTGAAGCAGTCAGCCTATATATGCAGGATTTTTTAATAGTTTTTCGTATTTTTGCAGGGTTTTAAATGGTTTTTTTCGCCATGCTGAAGAAAAATTCACAGGTCGAGGGTGATGATCCTCCCACCTGCGATTCACCACAAAATCACTTGCAGGGTTTTAAATTTGCATTTTATCAATGAATTCATGAGGCATTGATGCCATTCGACCCCTGTACAACCCTGCACACCAGAAAACACAGTTAATCGAGCACCGATCAAAGAGTATCAGTGTCAAAGACATAACACACCAGAAACAGGAGATTGAAGACCTAAAACATAGTTATCAAGTAAATTAAAGGTGTTTTAGGGAAAGACGAAGACATCTGTCGAGCTGAGAAACCCTCCACCGCTATAAGAAGAGGCCAATTGAACCCTCTCCAGCTCCTAACGACACCTGCAGCCTCACAGAAATCAATGAAGGTTCATTCATTACCAGAACAATAGGTGTTTACCTGAAGACAGCCGAACAATTAATACAAATCAAAGAATCTTATCTCTAATTGTCGGCAGAACCATTTTAGAATATTAGAACAGTTCAGAAGCACATCTTTCGATCATTATGCCTCGAAAGGTAGGAACAGACGTTATGGAGCAGAGTTAGAAATGATTACATAATTAATGATATTCAATCCTTGGGAAATCCTCCCACTTCCTCATTTCTCTATAAATACCTCTGTAGAACATAAGCAAATGTTGGTCTCTGGACATCTAAATGCATGTAATGGTTTTCTGAAGCTACTGATGCACTGTGTGCAATTTGAAGATAAATAAGCTGATATGAGAAGTTTGAAGTTGTAGAGACCCTCTGGGCTTGCCGATTGTAACTGGTTTGAACATCAAATACAAGCTGTTGATTTATGGGATCCTGATTTGTGTCAATGGTGATGTGTTCCTCACTGTTTATTTTTATTTTCTTTAAGTTTTCACTCTGTTCATTTTCTTTGATAAGGAACAGCAAACATAGAGCTAGGAATTACTCTTAGTAGTACCCTACTCTTACTGTAAGCTTTATTTCCTATGTTTTTCTCTTGTTAATATTGAGTATATTAAAGTAGGTTAGTTTCAAAGCACTTGCCTGATCTAGATTGCTCATTATGATGATCATCAGTGTTTTCCTTTAGAATATGCTGAAAGAAGGTTGGTTTCAAAGTACTCACCTGATCTTAAGCTGTTCTAATTGTTTTTGAATGTTTTTGACTGGAATTACTTCAAAGCAGGTTAGTTTAAAAGCACTTACCTGATCTCAGAATGCTTTTATATTTTGTTTCTCTAAACTCAAATTACTTCAATGTAGGTTAGTTTAAAATTACTTACCTGATCACATAATTCTTTTATGTTTTGTCTCCCTAAGCACATTTTGAAAGCAAGATAGTTTAAAAGCACTTACTTGATCTTAGACTGTGCACTGTTTTTCATTTTGTTTTGTTCTCCACTTCCTATCTATTTCACTTCATAAATCACCTTAAGAGATCCTTTGACATAAGTGACTTGCCCCATGGATCCTTCTTGAACCTTGCTGTCCAATTAAAATCCTCCTATGACTCCATAGCCCAATGGGTTAAAACTATCTTTGCCTTTTTCTATCAGCCAAATCATTCCTTCACTTGCAGACATCTTCACCCTTCATTTTGAATTGCGTTCACGTTCATCATGTCTTTGCCCAACCAAAACAAACAAAATAAAACCCATGCTCTTCATAACTAGCCTAATACCACATTTCAGGCTTTAAAGATCACATCTTTAAACTCATTTATAGAGAGATCCCTCTCTGGATTCAGGAGGGCTAGATCCTTGAATCCCAAAGCGGTTTGATGTTATCCCTGTAGTTGGACTTTTGCCAACCTTGCTAATTACAGAGACCCTAACAGAGGCGACTTTGCTACAAAGAGAAATTCTTACAAAGTTTTGCAGGAAGGTTACTATTGGCCTACCCTTCACCAAGATTCCAGAAGATACACCAGCAGGTGTGACCAGTGCCAAAGGATGGGGAAACCCACACAATGGGATGAAATTCCTTTACTCCCTCAGGTAGCTCTTGAGCTAT
Source organism: Pinus albicaulis (assembly GCA_034641835.2). NCBI lineage: Eukaryota > Viridiplantae > Streptophyta > Pinopsida > Pinales > Pinaceae > Pinus > Pinus albicaulis. Next base: position 1,294,376,327 of record CM076581.1, on the reverse strand, counting down.
TTGATAAGTGGGGCATGGACTTTGTTAGACCCATCGATCCACCATCCGGAGAAAAGAAGTATATCATAGTATGCACTGATTACCTGAAAAAGTGGGCTAAAGAAAAAGCAGTGAAGGTAGCAAGCGAAGAAAAAGTAGAAGAATTTCTGAGGGATAATGTGTTTGAAAAATTTGGATATCCTAGAGAAATAGTCACTGATCAAGGATCACAATTCACCTCTCACCTCATTGAGAATATTTTGAGGAAGCACAAGATTAAGCATAGAACTTATACTGCCTATCACCCTCAGGCGAATTTCCAAGTAGAAGTAACTAAAAGAGCTTTAGAGAGAATCCTCACCAAGGTTGTGGGTAAAAACATAAAATATTGGGCAGATAGATTGGTAGAAGCTACTTGGGTCTACAACACCACTTGGAAGACAACAACAGGATTCAATCCTTATGAACTGGTCTATGGTAGGAAAGCTCTACTTTCAGTTGAATTTGAATTCAATACTTTAAGAATGGCAGCTGAATTAAATCTATATCTAACAAATGCCCAAAAAGAGAGGTTGCTGCAACTAAATGGATTGGATGAGTTTAGAATGCAAGCACTTCTTCACACAGAGGTAGTTCAGCTGTAAAGGAAGGTATGGCATGACAAGAACATCAAAGAAAAGACCTTCCAAGAAGGAGATTGGGCATTGTTGTATGATTCAAGGTTTAAAGACTTCAAAGGCAAGCTAATGACAAGATGGTTGGTGCCTTACATAGTGGAGAAATTCTTTGATAATGGTGCAGTTCAAATCAGGACCATAGATGAGGAAGGGATTCCCTTGCTTGTCAATGGTCATAGACTTAAAATTTAGAAGAAGCCTTTGTCAAGGGTAGAATTCATAAATTCAATAAGAAGAGAGGTGTATGTGATGGGAAACTCCATATTTTCCCACAGCTCCTTACCAAAAAAAAAAAAAACCTCGATGGAGGAAGCTCACTTGCTAAAAAAAAAGGGGAAAAAAGAATAAATATCCATGGGTTGAAAACCTCGATGGAGGAAGCTCACTTGCTAAAAAAAAAGGGGGAAAAAAAGAATAAAGATCCATGGGTGAAAACCTCTCTGAGGCGCCCAAGGAAAGTTTGTGGGTTTAAAACCTCCATGGAGGCAACCTACTTTATTTTGAAAAAAGAAAAAGAAAAAAGGAGAAAAATAACAAAACCAAAAAATGCATCTGCATCACTGTGTTTTTCTGTGTTTTCTGTTTTGTAGGTTGTTAATCGTTTCTGGAAAACATAGGGAAGCATTCATATTCTTTTTCCCTTCTTCTATCTTGCTGTCCATCCCATCATTCACTCCATCATATTCATAACTTCCTCCATCACCTCCATACACCACACTCCTCCATTCCTGAGCACAATGTAGCAAGAGAAGCAACACACAAACAAACTGCTACAAACATCAGGAAGTTCCTTAAAAAACAAAGTTGTTCATGGACTGCTAAGAAGAAAAACAAGGGCAATTGCATAACAGATTACAGGAGAACGATAATTCCACCCATGGCATATTAAGCACCCCACGTGACATCCACAACAGAGAGAAACAACAGACAAAGATTAGTAGCTCATTCAGGAAGTTTCTCCTTCAGCAAGCTGCTCACTTAGAGAACAGGAATATGGTGAAGAACACAACATCTAAAAAGGCTTGTCTCAAACCTCTAACTCCTGCAACTTCCTTGGAAACAACATGTAAACTCAGGTATAAGCTCTCACCCCTTGCTACGCATTCATAATAGCCAGAAATAATTAAATTTCAGACTTAGAGTTTGAGGGGCAGAAAGGTGGCCAGTTAACCCGACCGCCATTGTGAGGTATGACTGGAATAAAACTGGGAGTACACGCCACCTGGCCATGCAAAAGGAAACTTTTAAATAAGTGGAGTAGAGGAGAATGAGGGGAGGAAAACGTGTAGTCCATCCTGAATAACAAGGAGGAGGAACCAATTGTCTACGACAGAACTGGAGCTAAGCGGAGTTATATTGGCACTCCAAATTTAGTTGCATCATCTAATAAAAGGAAACCACTGAATTGAAAATTTTTAGAGGGAGAGGACCAACGAAAGCATGCAGTGCTTGAAGAATAAGAAGAAGAACTAGAAAGAAAAAGAAAGAAAGAAAGAAGAAACCCAAGGTAGAACCAGAAGAAACAAGAAGAACCAGAAGAAGAGGTGGAAGAACCAGCAGAAACAAGAAGAACCAGAAGAAGAAGAGAAAGAGACAAAGGGCCAAAGAAAAGCAGAAGAGATGGCCATAGAAGTCATAGAGATATCAGAAAGTGGGTGAGACACAGACTCACAACCCAACATCACATCCCCTCACTACAAAAAGATAACTGCCACCATGGCTCCTCTGAGTGCAAAAATAAAAAGGCAGACCTTTGGGTATTCCAGAGCTGACAAGAATCAGAGAAAAGCAGAAACTTCTCCCATAAGCCTGATCATCTTTGAAGAATCACTAAGGGGGGAGGAAAGAATCAAAGAAATATTTCTGAAGGAGTAGCTGCAAAAGGCACAAGCAAAGAATGTAGCGCTAAAGGAGAAAATGCAGCAAAAAGAGGAGCAAGTAGCCACCATGGTGGACTTATGCATAGAAGCCCTTCAACACAGATTTCCTGTCGACTCATATTCTATGTACCTCAAATAAAAATGGCTTCTATTTCAGTTCAACACTCTAGCCTCCCATGGATCACTCCCTTTCCAATATTGTAGGCAATTCATGGAGTTCTACAAGCAAGCCAACATAACCGATTAGGAAAATATGGCAGAGTATTATATGCATAACTTTGTGGTGAAAAATATGGAGATTTGGGACCCCAATCCTACAATGGGGGATATGAAATTAAAGGATCTAGCATATTGGGTGGTGAATGAGGACAATAGATCCAAAGAGATATGGAAGGTCATGGGAAGAAGAAATAGAGAACCCTTATATCTTAGACTAGAAGTGTTCAGCCCACAAGGAGTCATCCTTAACGATTGAGAGATTGAAAAGGACCCTGCACTAGTTGAAAGCTACCTTCAGACTCAAAACCAGGTGATAGGACACTTTGATGATATTTATAGGCAGGTAGAAGAGGAGTGCATTATGGCCAGCCAGAGGAGATGGAACAACCTCCCACATAGCCTCAAGAACATGGAGTATGATACTCCAGAAAGACTAAGGGGTGCATTGGAAAGGGCACCATTAAACAAGAGGGCCATGCAGGCCAAAAAGATTCGATGGTTAGGACTAAAGCTCAATCCACCTTTGCTGCTGGGGTTGACTAATGAAGAGGACACAGATGCACAAGATAGAGAGTGGGAGAATGAAGAAAATAGTGATGGATTTTACCCCCTTGGGGAAACTCCCACACTTCTTCTTGAGGAAATCAGGGGGGGCTATCAAAGCTTTGAAGGAAATGGAAGAGGAGGATCAGTTTCTCAGAGGATGAGAAACCATTCAGTAGGGGGGTGATGATGAGCTCCATCATTAGACATATTTGGAGGGGTTAATAGTCATATTTTTTACTTCTTAGATCTATTTTTATTGAATTTTTATTATTATTTGGGTTTATGATGTTAGTATAGGTGGTGATTAAGGCTAACATACTATGAGTGCCTAATATAAGGTAGAGTGCAGAAAATCATCATTTATTAAGCATTTTTATAAAAAAATTATCACAAAGACTTGGAGGAGACAACAAAGAGAAATTATAGGAGTATTGTCCACCTTCATTACCTTCTACCGTTAACACTCGCCACTCATTCTTTGCAACTGCAAAATAAAAAATCGCAACTCTTAGCTTTTTCCATTGCCACGTCATCCCCATCACACATCGCATCCCGCAGAACTTACCGCATCACAAATCACATCCCGCAAAACTTATCACATTGAAAACCACTGCCTGCAACCTTTACCGCAGTGTAAATCACACTTCGCACCATTTAGTTTATTCCTATTAATCCTTACCACTACCCTTGTAAACTTGCAATATTGCGATTCGCGACCTGCCATGCCAATCTTAGCACTTCGCATTGTGCACCATTTAGTTTATTCCCGTTAATCCTTACCGCTATCCTTGTAAACTTGTGATATTACGATTTGTGACCCACCACATCACTCTTCGCACTTCGCACTGCACACCATTTAGTTCATTCTGTTAAGTCCTTACCGCCGTCTATTTAAACTTGCAAAGTTGCGATTGCGACATCACACATCGCAACTTTTGATGTCCATCGCATTCCGCCATCACATTTCTGAGTTCTTCTCTCTCTGAAGTCATTTCTTGCATTATAATAAGGTTTCCCAAGGGTTTAACCCCCTCTATCCTCTCCAAAGCCATTTCTCACGCTATCATAAAGTTTTCTAACGGTTTAAACCCCTCTTTCTGCTTCCAAAACTCATTTCATGTGTTAAACCCCCCATTAGCCCTCTTAGCCCTTTTTCTTCCCTCTAAGCTACAAATTAATTCTTTTTAATTAAAATTAAGGCATGGATATTTTAGTTGCATGGATAGGAGTATGGTAGATAGATCATAGGATAGGTAGAGTGCATTTAGCCATTTGGCGAAGTTAAGTGTGGTTTAGAATTAATTTCCTTTCTGCTATATGTTTTCTAAAAATTAAATTAGTTTCATTCTTGGAATTCCTTTCGAGAAATTTAGTTCAGTTTCCTTCCAACAATTTACTTTCCAGTTGTTCTCATAATTCAAGAAATAGCACCCTTTCTTGAAGCAGAAGAGGATGACATGAACAAAATGCATATGTTGTGTATATAGCATTGTCACCTCAAAGTTTGTACGAACCCTGGGTTGATAAAGTAAAGTAGGGCAACCCTTAGGAGTTGCAGCACTCTTGGTGCAATACCAGGGCTCACCACTCATCCTCGTTGATCGATGCATCTTTGAATACATCAATTCTATCCATGAAATGCAGTGTATGTTGGTCATCATAGAAAATGCGTGAGTTAGTGACATTATCAAGGACAAATGGTTTATAAATAATTTCAACATAAAAACCACCCCTTAGTGGTGAAAACCTAGTGACAACATTGGCTAATGTATCTATAGCTACGTTCCGCAGTCTAAGAATAGAAATAATATTGAAAACTTGGAAATGTGAAATTAAATTCCATACCTATTGTTGATAACTCTTTAAATGAGATGAAACATAATGAATGGTATTATGTACCTATAATACCACTATTTATAAATCACCTATTTCTTTTAAGGACACAACATTGAGGTCAATGGCTCTTTGTAAGCCTAAAATGAGTGCCTCATACTCAGCAATGTTGTTTGTGCACTCGAAATCCATGCGGCTTGAGATCAGGTATTTTAAATGCAGTGGGTCTACTAGAATGCAACCGGCTCTAGATCCTTCCTATGTTTTTGAACCATCAAAGTAAAAATTCCAAAAATAATATTTACAAGGGTTGTGAACTACATGAGTACTAGTACTGCTATTGCTACTACTAACTGTACATAAGTAATTTGCACCAGTTGCACTAGGAAGGAGTTCCAACTATGTTTTTGGTGGCACTGGAGATGGTTGTACAAGATAGCACCCCAGTTATGTCTCCAGGAAGCAATTTTTGAACACAAGTTTTGCAAAAGCGGTCGGTTCATTATGTCCGTTCAAGGGAGTCACAATGTGCTTCATGTATATTTTTGATTCTACTGGAATATGGTTGTTTCTACCCTTATATGGAAGCCATAGGTGTGACCAATTTGTAGCAAATTATCCTTGCAACTTACTTGACCATTCTCTATGTAACAATAGTCCATATGCTTCCAGTATGTCCATAATAATTATGTTTATGCACTGGTGAACTCGTCCATAGGACGACAAGAAGATGATCACATCTCTGAGTTCCCCAATCACACAGACAAGAGTTATGTCTAGCTGAATAATATGTGCATCAGTTTTTCTCCATGTTGCATTGATTTTATTTGATATATACAATGACATTACATTTACTGGCGCACCATAATCAACCAAGAAATTGTGTACAATGAAATTGAAGATTTCAAACGTTAAGAGAAAAGGAGGGCAGAGTGTGTTTACTTCAAATCTTAAAGCACGAAGTACTAATTCTAGAGAATCAGAAGATATACCTGATCCCTTGTTTTAAGGGGGAAGATTAATTGTGGAGGTGTGTCCAAGTGCTAGTAAAAGAATGTCCTGTTGGCTTGTGATCTTTGTTAACTCAAATAGTGAAACGTTTGCACGAGCCTTTTTCATGTCTTCAATTATGTTATAGTCCATAACGGGAAGGAAAACTAGGGTGTTTGGGAAAATATCTTGACTTGTTACTGCTGGAGTGATGATCTTACCTTTACTATTTGCGGAAGTAATTTTTGCTGAGACTGCTTTCCCAAAATTTCTCTGAGTTTTTTGTGTTGAGTTGACTAGCTTGATCATTTTCCTTAACAAGGCTTCATTGAGTTTCTGCTTCGTCAACTCTGTCATAGTAGTTGGCCCTTGGCTTCTAAAATTGTAACGGTTTGTCTGCTTCTGAGCTGGGGGGTTTGTTTCTTGATTGTGTTCTTTTGGGATGCAACTACGCAGTTGAGCATGTTTATTGCATGCCCAAAACTTGGAGTCTCATTGGGTATAGCATCTTGTTTCTTTTCTTCTTCTAACTTGGTCTACTCATCAACATGTACCGCATCACAGAAATGTGTATAAATAGAGATCATGGTATGATTCCATTATGGGCATGTTTTCTCAGAATGGTAATCTTGATGATATGAACGATATTCGGTCATGCCCAACTTGTCAAGATTCAATTCTACGTTTGAACTCTGCACGGATTTTTTCTGATTGATTAGTGTTGCTACTTTAATTCATAGTCCTTTTAAACAAGTTGAATCAGGGAGGCTTGCTGTTGAAATTGGTGTCACTTGAACGTTTTTTAAGTTCTGCCAACTCATTTGAGAAACTCTTCACCATGCAGATCAAGTTCTCAAGTTCAAACAATTATTTCTCTTTTTCCTTGTTTACTGAGGCCTAAGACATTTTACATGTATCTTTGGAGTCCTTTGTTGGTTCATCATCTACAATGACTCCAATTACATGCAAGTCTTTCTCAATCACGATTTATTCTTCAATTTTTTTTGTAAGTGACAGTTTTGTAGTCCACTTCACGAACTGCAAAATGCTTGTTGGAAAGGAAGAAGTGTAGTAGTCCTTTGTAATGGAGTCATGACATTTTGTGTCTTCCAGAAATTTGTTCAAGACAATATTGAACCTCTGATTGGAATCTTTCACCTTTTATTTTTGATCCATTTTTAGACTACCTATCTCTTTCAACAACATGGTAGGGGTCTTATCATTAACAAATTTATCAAGAAACATTTTCTTAAATCCCCTTCGTTTTTGGATGGAGTTTGGGGAAATATTGTGGTACCACACATCTACTCTACCATCCAAGGTACATGGAAAAAATCTGCATGAAACGTCATCATAGCATACCTCAAGTGTTTGCAGATGTAGGTAGAAGTTGTCCAAGTGGTCTTTTGCTTTAATTGTTTTTTCAAAGTCATACTTCGTTAAGAGATTTTCTGGGTGCCTTGGAATATTATGTAACACACCTGGAAGTGCGAGTGGGCCCTGAGACATCCAATCCAGATCTTAGTCTGCCATATCTTCGTCTTTGCTCTCCTCCTTTTCTTTTTCAGAATCTGATAACTCCTTTTCCTCTTTGTCACCGCCTAACCTACGGAAGGTTATGCATGAGAGTATCAGGTTATATCCTTCACCACCACTGAAAACTAGAGTTTGTTCTACGTTCTCCACATAAAATGCTAACTCTTCAAGGGTGGAAAGAACCACGTCTTCCAAGGAGGAGAACACTACTCCTGTAGAGGTGGTCTTTTTCTTGTTTGGAGAATATGGAAGACCATATACTCTTGGGATCAATCCAACTACTTTTTTGAACTGACGGGTTATGGGATGGATAACCCAAATCTGATTATATGAGATTTCACAAGTTCGTGTGGGTTGTGTTTTAGAATATTCACCAACTTCAGGGGCACGAGTAAGGGAGGTGAAGTGTATATTGCTGCCTTGGTCATAAGATGTAATGTTGGGGTTGGTGGGTTTATCAACCATAAAACATTGGCTTCCCTCCTTTTAGCACCATACATTTTGATGGTGTTGGAGCCACCAAAAGTTAGGGGATTTTCTTGATATGAATTCCAAATTGGAACTCACATCGTTTGGTGTAGGAGTCCCATCCAGAAAAAAGGCTTGGTTGTCGTATTCTTAAAGATATGCCTTGGATCTTGCTGTCAGCAAGAGAGAGTGATGCAAATGTACTTTCAAAAAGAAAGGGGGTGTGACCGGTGAGTATTCGATAACAAGTATGTCAAGGTTCTTCTACTGCAAAGGGGGAGAGAAATAAAAGTGAGTCTCTAATAGATAGGTAATAGTACCACCCAGGAAGAGACACATGTGAACCAAAATATTTCGTCTAACATCCAACGAAATAGTCCACAAGGTATGTGACAGTCATTACACAAAATTTTTAGAAAGATATTTCTAATATCCCGTGGAATAGTCCACAAGGATGGGAAAAAAATTACACACACAACAATTTTAGAAATATCTTTCTAATATCCCACGGAATAGTCCACAAGGATGGGACAACAACTACAAAAATTACATCACATTCCCAACAAGATAAGCACTAAAATAACCAAAATAGTTCAACTATATTAGTACATGTGAAAACAAACATGAAATATAAACATACACATAATAGTCTGACAAACATTCATAATTCATGCATGAATAATGTGATGGCCTTGAAATGATTTTGTTATTGAGTAAAATTTCCAAGACACATATGTACAATGAACATCACTAGCTCCAATATTGGAGTGTTGGAGTCACTCCTTGCTCCAAAAAAGGACTATATTTTCTCTCTATTGCTTCGCTGGTGGAGCCAAGGTGAAAATTCCTTTGCTCATACAATGAGGGAGTATATATAACCAAGGGTGACTCTTTTACTACCCTCATGATTTTTTGAATTCCCATGAATTTTTGACTTACATGACTCTTTACATTCATGTGTATCCTTTGGACTTCCACTTTACAATATATTTTGAATACAATACAAATGATGCACAATAGTGATGTGGCGTATGCCCACTCATGACACGACATGAAATGAGACTGATGACATGGAATGCTTGATGACACGGAAATGGCAAGCCACTATTGTTGCTGAGAGTTGAGTGTCTTCAGGCAAGAGTTTTCCTTTATTCCTCTTCTTGCCTTCGTGATAGGGAATATTTATTTAAAATTTTTGTGATCTTGACTGTCCTTGAAGCACCATAATTTCTTCCGATTCATATTTTGGTCCATTTGAATGAACTTAGTTAATTTTTTTTTTTCTATTTTTTTCCTTATTCTTCACCAACTTAGGAATCTTCAATGACCTCATGTCCTGGATAGTGGTCAAAAACTAGTGTTCTTTTGCTTTCTCTTGATCAATCATCTTGTAAGTTTAGCTACAAGAGTTTCTTTGAGCATGATTCCCTCCTTCTTATCTTCCTTTATAAGCTCACCATGAATTTATAGAGTACATGTTCCTGCAATTCACTCATGACGGGATGACATCAATCCAAAAACCCCTTGCCTAAGATGATGCATTTTGGTCCATGGAATGAGCCCGGAACAAGTGAGATGTTGGGAAAGGAGGCCCAGTGACTTCACAACTATGCAGTTTAGGTAGGCAAGGGGAATACATGAGCCTTGAAACTGCACAATGTGCAATTTAGGTTGGGATGGGAGGCATGACTGCATAGTTTCTGGAGCAAGTGGGGACAAGTTGTAGGGATGAGAGCCGGAGAAGCTTAATGTACAGTTCAAGAGGTCAAGGAGGCATGGGTGACTACATAGTGTGTATTTATAAGGATTAGGGGATGATCTTGTGTTTTGAAGTTGCGAAGTGTGCAGTTCAGGATAGGATGGAGGCCATGACTATGCAATTTTAGAGGTCAAGGTCAGGTCTTGGTCACAAAAACTGTGTAATGGAGCAATATTGGGAGGCCAGTACTACACACTACATAGTGCGAAGCAACAAGGTTACAACCAGAGGACTGAGACTATGTAGTGCACAGCTCAGGGGAGGCCTAGTGAAGCTAAGGCGCTCGTTCGGAGGTCAGGAAGTTTTCAGGAAAATGGCTAAGTGTGAGACCGGTGATATTCATGTGAACAGTGATGGAATTTGACTATGATCACGCACTTAGAATACTTGAAGACTCAAACAACATAGATAATCCAAGACATACAAGCAAAGCATTCTCCTCCGTGTGATAGCTTTATGACCAGTTATGACAAGTGCGACACCATAGATACAGTTTACGATGACTGTGACGACACTTGTGCGATGGTGCTAATAACTTTGGAAATGAGTGTGAAAGATACTTACAAGGGTAGAAAAACTCATTTACACAAATATGAACTCTTGAAACCACTAGAAAAAGCTCATACATTCACTGTGACAACCAACATGCCAAAATACGACACTTTGCCTATCTCGCGAAAGGGATCACACTACTTTAAGAAAAGAAATGAAATGAATTTCAAAGTTTGTGACAACCATGAACAAGACTAAGGAAGGATCTGAAATTTGGTATAGGCTAAAATTTTGGAGGGGGTTGTAGCGGCTACAACAATAAGGTACTTCCACGCTAGTTGGTTCATTCTTCTCATGAGTGGTAGGTTCTTGAGGAGGGAAAATTATGGGCAAAGAACACATGAAATAGTGCTGGAGTTGGGTCTCTTCTCCGAGTCAGTTTCTAGAAGGTCAGTTGACAACATCTCCATGCAAAAGTTGGCATTTCTCTAGCTCAGGGTAACTCTTATCTTGCCTAGTCTCTTCTCTTTGTTATTATTATGTGGTTTACTTTTTGGGTTGCAATATGAATGCATATTTAGAGTAAAGATGTGTTTAGTTGGCTTATTTCTTGGGCTCTGCGGTACTGTAGAAGTGTATGGTCTTTCTTAGATGTTTTTACTATAATTGGGGGAAGGTATTTATTTTCTATCAGCAGAGCCGAGGAGGAAGGGGACCCTTCTGTTTAAGGTTACAATCTCTTCTAGGACTCTTGTAAAGCTGACTTGTCCTTGTTATTAGTCTCAATATTTCTTTGTGGGACGGGTTTTAATTACCAGGGCTTTACCATTGGATTTGCAATTGTTGGTCAGCCTATGACCTTTTTTGGGAATGTGAGGTACTACCAGATTGTAGAAAATTTTGGTTTGAAACTATATTTGTTTGGAGTTATTGGTATTTTTTCCACATGGATATGGAAGACTATGTATACTTTTGGGCCTATAATTTTCATAGAATTGCATAGGCTTCTGCAACAAAACCCCTCCAATTTCTTTTTGTGTCTTGTTGAGAGTTGGTTCAAGGCTCGTAGGGTTGTTGAAATGAAACATCAGAGGATGTGTATTTAGAGAGGTGGGGAAGGTGGTTGCAGTGGCCCTCAGGGGTGTAACCAGGACCGCTCACAAGCCTAAGCAGTAGCAAAAACCTTTCAAGAGACTACCCTTATGCATGCTAGAAGTGAACTACAAAACTTGGAGGATTTAGCTTTTAGAGATCACCATGCTATGTGAAACTCATATCTCTTGGAATAATTTGGGAATTTGGTTTCAGACCCTTGTCATCATACTAGGGACAGTAGGAATAAATATTTGTAGGCCCTTTTCCTTTACTAGAAAGTGAACACTGTGATGGGTAGAATCCTTATGGAGCAACAAGTGGACTAGTATAGAATTTTCATTAACTTAGTAGATATTAAGAGGGAGTAGCGTATAATGAGGTTTGAAATGGAATATATGGAAAACCACCTAGCCCAGATTGAGCGCCATATCATGTGTATTATTATTCATCAACCCCTCCAAGATCTTGTGCAAGAGACCCTTCCCTAGTTAACTCTTTAAAATCTTAGTTGAGTGATGTGGCCAGTTGATCTATTTTGGTTTGATGTTTCTTTAGACTCTCTAGTTACGTTGCAAATACCACAATTTTGGACTTGTTACTTCGTTAATAGATGGTCAAAATACTCGGTTTCACATTAGGAAGGTTGAGACCATTAGGTGAACAATATCGATGGAAGAAATGGGATGAACGATGTATTATTTTTGTTTTTGTGGTAATGAAAGGTAACACACATTAGCTTAAAAAAATAAAAAAATAATAATGCATTCATGCATAGTATTCACCCATGGAATTAACCCATATTGTTCATGTGGAATATAGATTATTTAGAGGGGGAAAGATCATTCTAGATCCACCTTAATTATGGATCTGCCAAGTGCTGAGAGGGATCAAATCCTATCTTGTCTTGTTATGTAATCATTTTGACTTGGTCAAGTTAAATAAAAATAAAATGCTAAAATAAAATAAAATAAACATTAATAATAAAATAAAATTGAGTTAAAATAGTTAATTTACCATTGGTAGTTTTTGGGTTCTAGGATTTTTGTCAATGGTATTCTTATGTAAGAACAAACACGCACGCACTAGCCTAGATCCATGTTAAATCTGGATCTACAAAGCACTAAGAGGGATAAAATTTCTTGAGGCGTCTTGAGGCGATAACCTCTTTTAGAGTGAAAAGAAATTTGATTCCTCTTGGAACTTCATAGATCGAGAGTTAAGATGGATCTAGATTAGTTAATTATAAAAATATTAATACATAAACATATACACATTTAAAAAAACATGAAACAATATTGTCTGAATCTTTAGGATATGAAATGTGTACAATTTTTCCCTGTTTGACGTTTAGGGTGGGCACTCCACCCATCATCAGGGACTAGAAAGAAAACAGATGGCAAGTGTGAGAGTTTATTAAATATATAAATAATGAGAGGACATAAGGATAAAAATATTAAATTAAGAGTATGAATGGTAAAAAGAAGAAAACATAATTTAATTATTAGAAATTGATTAAAATTTAAAAAAAAATCTAAAGATTAACAAGGTTAAAATACAATTGAGAAAGAAGTCAAAAAATAAAATATATTTTTATTTGAATTTAAATTATTATTATTATTATTATTTAAAAGAAATAGATATATTATATCGATTCAACTAGAATGCGAGCCTGAACCTTTACATACCTAGATATTTCTTCTTCTTCAACAAGAGGCCAAAAATGATCAGTATACATTCTATTTATACCTAGTCGTTTTCATACAAGGATTCTTACAGCCCAGTATGATTGCACTTAGAGAAGAAATCTATAGCCCAGTAAGGTATGTCACGTTCTCAAAAAATAATAAATTTATTTGCATTAATCTAATCTTGAATTTTATATAACTTGAATATTTAGATTATTTTTTTTCCACAGAAAAAATCGAACCATCTATTATCTTAGAAAGGTTACATAGCATATGCATTGCATTTCAGTTTCTCGCTTTGTGGGCAGAGAATATTTAGATTATATATAACTTTTTAAATTTATTAATGGGTTGAGATTAACTATTAAAATACAACTATATATTATTTATATAATTTGAATGGATAGTAAATTATCTCACCCATTTAATAATTGCTTTATTATATACTTGAATGTGAATGGATCATAAATTTACCTTTAACAAAAAAATTTACCACATTAAATTTCCAAATTAAGTAAAATTTTAAACATCTTTACTCTTTACTAAAGTCAATACCATTTCCTAAATCAAAGGAAAAGAGTTAATTCAATGTAAACAATCAAAATCCAAAATCTTTTAATATTTCTTTTAATTAAATATTTGTAAAATAAATATTTAAAAGGAAAACCCATATTCTATGGATAAATTAAAATATTTAAAGACATAAGTATTTCTCCATCAAAGTTGCAATATTTTAAAATTTAAATAAATAAAAATATAAATAAACATGAGGTATGGTAAATAAATAAAACCTATTTTTATACTTACTCCAGAGCTATGGTAAATAAATAAAAATATATATAAACTAGATGTATGGTAAATAAATAAAAATTCTTTTTATATTTACTCCATAAACCTTTTTATATTTAAAAAAAACTTTAAAAAGAGGTTTTATTTAGATGAAGCCTATAGGACGAATACCATGGGACAAATTAATATTGATACCATGGACTAAAAACCATGGCCAAATACCATATTTATAAAATAAGTATGGTAAATAAATAAATATAAAATAGGTATAAAGAGGTAAGGTAAATAAATAACAATATATCAAATAGGATTATAAATAAAAATTAAATTATATAACAAGCCTATGAGCCAAATACCATAGTAAATAAAATAGGTATGGTAAATAAATAAAAATATAAATAAGCCAGAGGTATGTTAAGTAAATAAAACCTCTTTTCATATTTACTCCATAATCTACTTTATATTTACGAATATTTATGTTCATTAGTTTACATAACTAAGAATAAATAAAGAGAGAGAGAGAGAGAGTGATAAGGGAGAGATGGAGAGAGAGTGTGTATGTTTAGGGGTGAGATAAAGAGACAAAGCAGGATGTATGGAAATAAGGGGGGGGGGGGGAGAAGAAGAGATAAGGAGAGAGGGAGGGATATAGTAATGTAGTTGGAGAGAGAGAGGGGCGGAAAGAGAGAGAGAAATAAAGGGAGATGGGGGAAGAGCGAGCGAGAGAGAGAGAGAGAGAGAGAGAGAGAGAGAGAGAGATGGGGGAAGAAAGAGGATTGGAGGGAAAATAGAGAGGGAGGTAGGAGAGAAAGGGAGAGAGAGGAAGGATGAGAGAGAGGAGGAGAGTAATGGGGGAAGAGAGAGTATTGGAGAGAGAGAGAGAGAGAGAGAGAGAGAGAGAGAGACGAAGGATGAGAGAGAGGACTTGAGAGAGAGAAGGAGAGAGGGATAGATAGAGAGATGGATTTGGAGGGGGAGACATGTAGGAAATAAGAAATATAGAGAGTGAAAAGTGGAGAGAGAGAAGGAGTGGCAAGGGAGAGATAGAGAGAGAGCGTGTATGTTTGGGGTTGAGATAAAGAGACAAATAAGGATAGATGGAGATAAGGGGGGAGATAAGGAGATATATGGAGAGAGGGAGGGATATAGTAACAGAGTTGGTGGGTGAAGAGAGAGAGAGAGAGGGAGAGAGAGATGGGAGAGAAATGGAAAGAGAGGAAGGAAGAGAGAGGATGTGAGGGAGTGGAGAGAGGGAGGGAAATAGAGATGGACTTGGAGGGGGAGGGAGAGGGAGGTAAGAAGAAATAAATAGAGAGAGAAAGGTGGAGAGAGAGAGAGAGAGAGAGAGAGAGAGAGAGAGAGAGTGAGTGATAAGGAAGATGGAGAGAGAGGGAGAGAGGAAAAAATGAGGAAAGAGAGATATTAGCGGGGGAGAGGGAGAGAAGGGGAAGATAGAGATATAGATGGAAGGTTAAGAGAGGGAAGAAATGAGAGATGGGGAGAGGAGGGGATTGAAAAAGAGATTGATATATATGGAGTGCGAGAGCGTGTGTGTTTAGGGGGGTGGGATAGAGAGAAAAAAAAGAAGAGATTGAGGGGATATAGATATGGATGGAGGGTGGAGAGAGGGAAGAATATTTCTCACACTGGATGGATTGATATAAGTGGAGATGGTGATTTTAATCCTATTTGATTATTTTCACTATATGCATTGATTTAGTGTAGATATTTATTTCTACTGATATCTGATTACTTGCACTAAATGTATTGATTTCAATGTAGGTGGTGATTTCTAATACAATTTGATTTCTTGCATTGAATGTGTTGATTTCAATTTAGATCTCGATTTATAATTATATTTTATTACTTGCACTAGATGAATTGATTTAAATGTAGATGATTTCTAATCCTATTTGATTGTTTGCACTAAATGCATTGATTTCATTGTAGATGGCGATTTCTAATCCTATTTGATTGATTTGAGTAAATGAATTGATTTTAGTGTAGATTTTGGTTTCTTGTAACATACCTACTCAACCCTATGTATTTACGCATGGTAAATAAATATTAAGTTAATGTTTTTTTAACTATTTTATCAAGAATTGGTTGAAAATGAATTTTTGAATCAGTAGAAAACATCAAGCTAACAGAAGTGTATGAAAAACATTAGTGATGGAGTCGTCCTCATGAACTTTAGCCATTCTTATTATTCATCGGAGTATGTTTAACGACCGTGTGTGTTTTTTTTTAATTACGTAGCTTCCTCTCGCCAGGAACAATGGCGGCGTTTCACTTCCATATTTCGACGACGACCACTATTAATTATTCTCCCAGAGTTTCATTGCACTCTGTCCCGATGGGTTCTAAGGGGAAACCGAAGTTGGCGTTTACGATACGGTCTGAGTGCTTGATTTTCATAACTACACCTTATGCTACTTTTTCTGGTGTTGCGTATTGAAGAGTGTGATAGAGAGACTCACGGAAAGTCTCCAGTATTTGGAAAAAGAGTGGATGCTGCAAATTAAAGGGGGCGTATTAAGATTTAAGGAGTGGGTATGCAATGCAAATTGAGGTGGCATAGCGAGATAAGTATATTTGTTTATTTTGCTAGTTGTTTGAAAGAGTTTTTGAAAAAGAATACATGTTAAACTTGCACAAAATAAGACAAAGAAACCATGAAAAAACTAGATATTGGTCAGATTTCTTGGAAAGTGCATGCATTTAAATGGTTTTTATGCTTAGTTTTTCTTTTGAGAAACAAGAACATGTATTTGCACGAATGTAAACAATAGTTAATAAGTCATATTTCTTGAAAAGACATGACAAGAAATACAATTTTATTTTCTTGAAAATGAAATGGGAAGAAATCCAACTTCTTTTATTGGAAATGAATATAAGTTAAAGAGGGTAACTCCTAAAATATTTTCATGTATGGTAAAGAAGAAAAGAGAAAAGTTTTCCCAGATTAATATTCTTGGAAGATATTTTTTTATGAATATGTATATATATACAATAACCATGTTGTGAATATGTATATATTTTTTTTTCACAAGGGAAAAATTCGTAACTTTTCATTAATGTGATAAGTTACATGTTACATATGCTGGTAGTATGAAACTACAAAAACTGTCCCAAAAACCATTATGAGTCCAAAATAGACAAAGCAGTAACTAAACAATACATACTGCTGATACAAGTATCAGGCCACATAGATCATCGCCTGTGTGAATATGTATATATACAATAAACATGTTGTGAATATATATATATATATATACATAAACAATGTTGTGAAAATGTATATATAGTTTACCATGGTGTTGGTAAATATTGGTTATTTAATAAATCCATGGATAGATTACCATGGTGTTTGTAAATATTAGTTATTTAATAAATCCATGGATAGATTACCATAGTGTTGGTAAAGATTAGTTATTTAATAAATTCAAGTATAAAAGAACTATTCAGTTATATTTATTTAGAATAAATAGAAGAAAAAAACTATGTGATTACTTTTATGTTATCATGATTATGATGTTAGCTTGTTTTGGAATAAGATCAGGTTTATTCATGCAATATTTGTATTAGATTTCATTGGAAACAATATACGTTTATATCTGGAAAATGATAACATGTTTTGTTATCCTACTTTGGAAAAGAAGATGAATTACATGTACAAAAACTATAGTAATGTTTTGGTTTCCTTGAAATATATACATGGCTAACGTGGGTATAATATTTGGAGAATAAGACATGTATTCTTATGTTTTATTCCATTAGTTTTATGGAAAATAAAACCATGTTTTGCATGCCTATTATGTTATATTTCCTCGAAGAGGAATCATGAGAGTTTGCATGCTTTATTATATTAAGTATTCTATTGGGAAATTAAGTTTAGAAAACTTTATGCATTGTATGCATAGGAACAACATTTACCATGCTAGCTTTAGCACCAAAAGAAATAGTTGAAGGGTTGGTTATTTTGCTAAAGTTTAAGTAACATGAATGCACATTGTGTCACTTTCCATTGAAGGAATTCCTAGACAGCTGTAGTGATTTGTCTTGTACGAATGTGAGCGTGTGTGAGAAGTGTCATAATAATGTGGGGGTTATTTGACATGAATTGATAATTACTTGCTCACACTAAGGTAGAGATGTTAGAAGAAAACATGTTCTGATATTGTATTCACATTTCATGTATGCACATGAATAAGTGTTAAAGGATCTCTTAAAGATTGATTATTGATTGATTGAGGCTTTATTTAATCATGCTATAAAAGCTTGTTGATGACATCAATCACAGGAAGCGATGGTGACTTATGAAAAGGAAATACTATGCTTAACATGGTGGCAGGTAAATGATTAATGGTTCATGCAGATGAGTGCGATGGTTCATGCAGATAAGTGCGAGCTGCAGGATGATCTAATGTACGATGGTCCATTGTAGGGCATCTATGCCACGAAGATATGAAGATATGAAGATTAGTGGGTAAATGCTATCATATTTATTGTAATGGCTTTAAGCTAGATATTTGTATATTTCCTTGTAAGATTTATAAACGATGGTTAAGGGATGGTGTCCCTTATAAGCCATTGAGTGAGGGCTGAACACCCTCATGGGCGTTTAATAATAAAATTAAATGTTTCACCCTACGGGGTTTTTAGGGTATATTGGTGTTCAATGATGTAATTGATTATTGTGTCAAATGGATGATATTGATTTCCTTTTTTGTTATGATGTTCATGAAGTCAAGTATGTGATGACTACATGAATAATGAAATGAATGGAAGGTTACATCATACAGTCTTATGTTAAAGTACTACAATAGAGGTTGTTAGTGGTTAAGCAACTTAATATTCTTATTATAAGGTTACACTATGAACTGGTGAACATTCTATGTAATGAGGATTAATGAATATTTAATAGTGATTTGGATAGTTACCCATGGGTAACTTGTATAATTTTTTTTAACTCCTGGCATTTCCATGTGAAGTTATCGGTGTATGTTACAAGTGGTATCAGAGCTAAAGGTTGCAGCACTGGCACCTTTGGGACTTCTTAAGCGAAAAGAAATTGATGTATGCTACTAATGGACATCAGTTAAGGTATGATTCTAGAAATCTACATATTGATTGATGTATGATTCTAGAAATATACATATTGAATGATATATGCAGTGGTTTACTCTTGACATGAGATGTGTGATTCATGTTTATAACTACATTAAAGAGTAATGAGTAATAAATTTTGTTGCAAAATGGTTTTCATAACATTGGAATCCTGTTGAGGATAAAATACAATAAAACCTTTTTTGTACTTATGAACAACTAGAGTATTCACTAGTGAAAGTGAGAAGACAATAAAACCTTTGTTGTACGAACAACCTGAGTACTCACTAGTGAAAGTGATAGTTGTTTATTAACATTGGGTATATGACATATTACTCATACATTTAGTGAACATAACTAAAGTTACCATGCACTACTTGAAAAATATGAATGTGTATAGTGATGGTATATGAAACTAATGCATGAATGAAAAAGATGAGGAAAGTCCTTGAATAGGATGATAGAATGTTTTAAAATTAAATTGAATAAAGCATTTTAGATGTTAAAAATACATAATGAGTCAAGTAGTGAGACTTGACTATAATGACTAGTTGAATGAGTCGTCATGGATGCATTAAGATTATTAGTGGCATTGAATGACTAATTTTTGAATGAGTCATGTTATGGATGCATTAAGATTATTAATAGCATTGATTAGTTATGAATGACTAACTAATGAAAGTTATATGCATGAATCGATTTTGACTAAAGCTATTTGAAAGTTGTGAACAAGTGATTATGGTAATTACTTCGTGTGCCAGTCTGTTGGTAACATAAAATTATGGGAATTGGAAATGTTTGCACTCATACCCTAATCATCATTGACACATACACATTAATGAATATTTATATATACTTGTATGCATGACAACATTGTATGCATGACAACATTATATGCAGGAAATTAAATTGATTGCATAAGATAATACGTGCTTAAGAAATGCAAATTTACGATTATCATTATTGCTTATAGTAAGCATGGGTAGCTTAATGGCAATAGAAAACCTATGAAATTAAAACATCACAAACATTGCAATGCTAATTGCATCAGTAAATGTATAAACACATGGTATCATGTTTTAATGTGCACGATTTTTTTATTTAGGAAATAATAATGTACAACACATGTATGTTAGTCATGTTTCCTGTTAATCTAGATATAATTGGACCTATGTTAAGGGAATGTATGATGTATGATGTACACAAAGTTTCTTTTTCTCTATGTATAATGTGCATAAATTTCATTATGTGATCTACTATGGGAAAGAATACTAAAAGAGAAATTTAACATGTCAGATAGTTGACAACAATTGTGAAAGGCTAGAAGGCGCCTTGGGTTGATGGTGGTTGCCTGCCCGGAGGGGTTGATGGTGCTTGCCCGCCCGGATTTCCTCTCCCTAGAGATATATGATCTTAGTAGGGAAGAGATTTGGCAAAGTTGGTGAAGGGGAAAAACCTGAGGCAACTCTATTGATTTTGGAGCCTGTTGGAGGTGGCCCAAAATTCCTCATAGACGGGACGCTGTCAGAGGAATAGGTATGATGTTGCCAAGAGGAATCCATACTGGACCTAGAATGGTATTTTGTCAAATGACTGTTTGGATGTGAAAATGACTCGATTTGGTTGTGGAAACCAACTCCCATGGGTTGGGAGGGGCATTTTGTTTACCATTGTGGTTCTCATAGTGGAACAAGTTAAGTAATAAGTTATGTGTTATATTAAAATGAATTTTTATATGATTGTGTAAATATCTTATGTAGATATTAAGAGGAAAGGAGCTTAGCGCTCGGAAAATGAATTACTAAATGTATAAGTTCATTTATTTTATAACTAATTTGTTTGAATGTCTTAGAAGAGGCTAGGATATGCCCATGTTGCATTGATTGACCATTGGTACGATTAGAGAGCTAGGTGCTCTCTGAGTACTTTTTTGAAGTACTATGTGGATGTATTTAGCAGGAGCTAAGATAGTGTGCACGTGATGCATTGATTAGAGGGTTGGTGCTCTCTGAGTACTTGTGGAAGTACTTTGATTAAAACATCTCTTGATATTGCATGAATGTTTGATAGTTGCAAGTATTTCATTTGATTGATACTATGTGACTAATGTGATTGAATTTGTTAATCATACATTACAGGCTCTTTCCAGGGAGTGTTGATGGTTGTTCAACCATTTTCAGAGAGCTTGTGTAAAAGCCATCATTACTTCCAATAGTAATTGGCAAGTAATGGTAATTTGGTATAGTATTTTTATTTATTTTTATGAGTTTGAATGATGGATAAGTGGTTAAAAATGGAAATGGAATATTTTTTTGAGGTATACATGCTTATGAATATGGATAAAAACATTATTGTTTCAATTAATGAAATTTTAGGAAAAGAAAGTGTTTCATTGTGAAGCGGAAGAACCCCCTTTGGGTTGTTTATATTATTATACCATGAGTATAAAGTTTAAACTTCAGTAAGAGAAGCACACCGAGGACGGTGTTCTCGTAAGGGGGGGAGTATGTAACATACCTACTCAACCCTATGTATTTACACATGGTAAATAAATCTTACGTTAATGTTTTTTTAACTATTTTATCAAGAATTGGTTGAAAACGAATTCTTGAATCAGTTGAAAACATCAAGCTAACAGAAGGGTATGAAAAAATTTAGAGATGGAGTCGTCCTCATGAACTCTAGCCATTATTATTATTCATCGGAGTATGTTTAACGACTGTGTGTGTGTTTTTTTTTAATTACATAGCTTCCTCTCGCAGAAACAATGGCGGCATTTCACTTCCAGATTTCGACAATGACCACTATTAACCATTCTCCCAGAGTTTCATTGTACTCTGTCCTGATGGGTTCTAAGGGGAAACCGAAGTTGGCGTTTACAGTACGGTCTAACTGCCCGATTTTCGTAACTACACCTTATGCTACTTTTCAGGTGTTGCATATTGAAGAGTGTGATAGAGAGACTCATGGAAATTCTCCAGTATTTGGAAAAAGAGTGGGTGCTGCAAATTAAAGGGGGCATATTAAGATTTAAGGAGTGGGTGTGCAATGAAAATTGAGGTGGCATAGAGAGATAAGTATCTTTGTTTATTTTTATAGTCGTTGGAAAGAGTTTTTGAAAAAGAATACATGGTAACCTTGCACAAAAGAAGGCAAAGAAACCATGAAAAAAATAGATATTGGTCATATTTCTTGGAAAGTGCATGCATTTAAATGGTTATTATGCTTAGTTTTTCTTTTGAGAAACAAGAACATATATTTGCACGAATGTAAACAATAATTAATAAGTGAGATTTCTTGAAAAGAAATGATAAGAAATCCAAGTTTATTTTCTTGAAAATGAAATGATAAGAAATCCAATTTTTTTTCTTGAAAATGAAATGATAAGAAATCCAATTTCTTTTCTTGAAAATGAATATAGGTTAAAGAGGGTAACTCCCGAAATATTTTCATGTATGGTAAAGAAGAAAAGAGAAAAGTTTTCCTAGATTGATATTCTTGGAAGAGTTTTTTTTATGAATATGTATATATATACAATCACCATGTTGTGAATATGTATATATACAATAACCATGTTGTGACTATATATATATATATATATATATATATATATATATAAACCATGTTGTGAATATGTATATATAGTCTACCATGGTGTTGGTAAAGATTAGTTATTTAATAAATCCATGGATAGATTACCATGGTGTTTGTAAATATTAGTTGTTTAATAAATCCATGGATAGATTACCATAGTGTTGGTAAAGCTTAGTTATTTAATAAATTCAAGTATAAAAGAAATATTCAGTTATATTTCTTTAGAAGAAATAGAAGAAAAAAACTGTGTGATTAATTTTATGTTATCATGATTATGATGTTAGTTTGTTTTGGAATAAGATCATGTATGTTCATGCAATATTTTTATTAGATTTCATTGGAAAGAATATACATTTATATGCGGAAAATGATAACATGTTTTGTTATCCTACTTTGGAAAAGAAGATGAATTACATGTACAATAGCTAAAGTAATGTTTTGGTTTCCTTGAAATATATACATGGCTAACGTGGGTATAATATTTGGAGAATAAGACATGTATTCTTATGTTTTATTCCATTAGTTTTATGGAAAAGAAAACCATGTTTTTCATGCCTATTATGTTATATTTCCTCCAAGAGGAATCATGAGAGTTTGCATGCTTTATTATATTAAGTATTCTGTTGGGAAATTAAGTTTGGAAAATTTTATGCATTGTATGCATAGGAACAACATTTACCATGCTAGCTTTACCACCAAAAGCAATAGTTGAAGGGTTGGTTCTTTTGCTAAAGTTTAAGTAACATGAATACATATTGTGTCATTTTCCATTAAAGGACTTCCTAGACAACTGTAGTGATTTTTCTTGTACGAATGTGAGCGTGTGTGAGAAGTGTCATAATAATGTGGGGATTATTTGACAGGAATTGATAATTACTTTCTCACACTAAGGTAGAGATGTTATAAGAAAGCATGTTCTGATATTGTATTCACATTTCATGTATGCACATGAATAAGTGTTAACGGATTGCTTAAATATTGATTATTGATTGATTGAGGCTTTATCTAATCATGCTATAAAATCTTGTTGATGACGTCAATCACAGGAAGCGATGGTGACTTATGAAAAGGAAATACTATGCTTAACATGGTGGCAGGTAAATGATTAATGGTTCATGTAGATGAGTGCGATGGTTCATGCAGATAAGTGCGAGCTGTAGGATGATCTAATGTACGATGGTCCATTGTAGGACATTATGCCATGAAGATATGAAGATATGAAGATTAGTGGGTAAATGCTATCATATTTATTGTAATGGCTTTAAGCTATATATTTGTATATTTCCTTGTAAGATTTATAAGCGATGGTTAAGGGATGGTCTCCCTTATAAGCCATTGAGTGAGGGCTGAACACCCTCATGGGCGTTTAATAATAAAATTAAACGTTTCACCCTATGGGGTTTCTAGGGTATATTGGTGTTCAATGATGTAATTGATTATTGTGTCAAATGTATGATATTGATTTCCTTTTTTGTTGTGATGTTCATGTAGTCAAGTATGTGATGACTACATGAATAATGAAATGAATGGAAGGTTACATCATACAGTCTTATGTTAAAGTACTACAATAGAGGTTGTTAGTGGTTAAGCAACTTAATATTCTTATTATAAGGTTACACTATGAACTGGTGAACATTCTATGTAATGAGGAATAAGGAATATTTAATAGTGATTTGGATAGTTACCTGTGGGTAACTTGTATAATTTTTTTTAACTCCTGGCATTTCCATGTGAAATTATCATTGTATGTTACATTTCTAGAGAGAGAGGGAGAGAGAGAGTGATGAGGAAGATGGAGAGAGAGGGAGAGAGGAAAAAAGGAGGAAAGAGAGATATTAGTAGGGGAGAGGGAGAGAAGGGGAAGATAGAGATATAGATGGAAGGTGAAGAGAGGGAAGAAGAGAGAGATGGGAAGAGGGGGTGTTTGACAAAGAGATTGATATATATGAGTGCGAGAGCGTGTGTATTTATGGGGGTGAGATAGAGAGACAAAAAGGAATAGATGGAGGGGGGATATAGATATGGATGGAGGATGGAGAGAGGGAGGAATATTTCTCACACTATATGGATTGATATAAGTGGAGATGGCGATTTCTAATCCTATTTCATTATTTGCACTAGATGCATCGACTTTAGTGTAGATATTTATTTCTAATGATATTTGATTACTTGTACTAGATGCATTGATTTCAGTGTAGGTCGTGATTTCTAATACAATTTGATTGCTTGCACTGAATGTGTTGATTTCAATTTAGATGTCGATTTATAATTATATTTGATTACTTGCACTAGATGAATTGATTTCAATGTAGATGATTTCTAATCCTATTTGATTGTTTGCACTAAATGCATTGATTTCAGTGTAGATGGTGATTTTGAACCCTATTTGATTTCTTTGAGTAAATGCATTGATTTCAGTGTAGATGTTGGTTTCTAGAGAGAGAGAGAGAGTGAGTGATAAGGAAGATGGAGAGAGAGGGAGAGAGGAAAAAAGGAGGAAAGAGAGATATTAGCGAGGGAGAGGGAGAGAAGGGGAAGATAGAGATATAGATGGAAGGTGAAGAGAGGGAAGAAGAGAGAGATGGGGAGAGGGGGTGATTGACAAAGAGATTGATATATATGGAGTGCGAGAGCGTGTGTGTTTATGGGGGTGAGATAGAGAGACAAAAAACAATAGATGGAGGGGGATATAGATATGGATGGAGGGTGGAGAGAGGGAGGAATATTTCTCGCACTAGATGGATTGATATAAGTGGAGATGGTGATTTCTAATCCTATTTGATTATTTTCACTAGATGCATCGATTTTAGTGTAGATATTTATTTCTAATGATATTTTATTACTTGCACTAGATGCATTGATTTCAATGTAGGTGGTGATTTCTAATACTATTTTATTGCTTGCACTGGATGTGTTGATTTCAATTTAGACGTCGATTTATAATTATATTTGATTGCTTGCACTAGATGCATTGATTTCAATGTAGATTATTCCTAATACTATTTGATTGTTTGTGCTAAATGCATTGATTTCAGTGTAGATGGAGATTTCTAATCCTATTTGATTGCTTTGAGTAAATGCATTGATTTCAGTGTAGATGTTGGTTTCTAATCTTATTTGATTGATTGCATTAGGTGCATTGATTTCAATGTAGAAGTTATTTTATAATCTTATTTGATTGCTTGCATTAAATGCATTGATTTTAATGTATATGTTGATTTACGATTTGATGTAATTGGATATATGACGGTACATTAATATTAAAGTGATTGGATTAACAATATGCATTGATTTTAGTGTAAGCACAAAAAGTTATTAACAATGTAGATTGATTTTTGTGTTATAGTAATTTAAGCTATTAATATTGGAGAGCAAGAGAGACAAGGTATCATGTTTACTACAACAACTCGAGCTAAAGATTTAAATGGTTTACGATTTAAATTTTCTTTTTCATATAATCGATATGAAAAGATAACAAAACTAACAAGGGTGGCAATAAGAATAGTAGAAGAAAATAGTTTGAGATTGATCACAATAAAGACTATTTGTAACATGAGTACATTCTTATTATTCACATTTTCTATCTTTCAACACTATTATTGTCACTTTGCATTCAAAAAAAATATTTCATTATTTTTCATCATTATAGTTATTAATAATAATTATCACCTCAACGAACTTAGGTAAGTAAGAAAATTTAAAATTAAAATGACCAAGTTAATCTCAGAAATATTTAGCATATTTAAAATGATTATATTAATATTTGATATATTTACATATTATTGATAAAATAAATCATATCTTCGATATATTTTCCTTGGCAGCACACCACTGAAACCAGCCTAGATCCATCTTAACTTTGGATCTATCAAGCGTCGAGAGGGATCAAATCTCTCGAGGTGCAAACCTTTCCTCAAGTTTTGCACTCAAAAAAGAGGTTTGCACCTTGAGAGATTTAATCCGTCTCGACACTTGATAGAACTGGAGTTAAGATGGATCTAGGCTGGTGTTTAAAAAAATCCTTATGAAAATACCTAGACTTATGTTCCTAACATATCTTTTATATTAAATAAATATGTTTATTTTCCTTGCCATTTTAGGCATGAGTATTGTAATCATTTAATAGTAATAATAAGTTTCATATGATTATTTGTTTCCATTTTGTAATAATGTAAACATTAAGATTCATAATGGGATAGTTTGTTACCATGTGTTTGGATTGTTACAACTAGTTTCGAACAACAATATGATAAAGTTTCAGTTTTACTCATTTGTCAAGTCAATCAAATATCTATATCTATCGGTTAGATTTGTTGTTTATTCACATGTTTTGAGAATTTACTTTATATCTATTTTCATTTTTTTTATGTTATATATATATATATAATTTAGTTGAAATTTTTTATTAAATAAATATTAATATAAAATTAATAAAATACTTAATAATAATATTAGTAACAATATCTATTAAGTCAGTCAAATATTTATATCTATATATTAGATTTGTTATTTATTCACATGTGAGAACTTACTTTTTATATATATATATATATATATAAAATTTTATTAAAAAAATTAATAAATAAATATTAATATAAAATTAACAAAATACTTTATAATATTAATAACCATTAATCTCCTGAATCAGTATTACTTATATTTTAACAAAAACAATTTCCACGCTATTTTTGAGAAAGTGAACCCTTGAAAATATTTGTCGAATCTATGTGTCATAATTTCTATTCCAACTTATCTTAAAAAGAATACATATCTTGACCATTCATTGTTAAGAATGAAGGTCATAACTTTATCTTTACGACCACACCTTCAACTATGATAATAGGCTAAGACTTTGGCTTTTAAAGTTGATTTTGGGTTTTATGATAAGAAATTTAAAGTCCTGGGACGATATATATACTTTTATTCATTTTAGATTTAAACTCGTAACATTTTATGAGGAAGTATCGGTTTTTAATTATTAGATCTATTTGATTATTGAATTTTGAAATATATAAACTTTGATAATCTATACCTAGAAACATTTTTTTTTAAAGGGTTGGCAATAGTCTCTAGATCAGTGTTCCTTTTAATTTGTTGAAACATTAAGTAATGATCACTAAATAACCGCATTGATGTTTATAGTTTAGGCGTTGAATCTAACATTGAGGAGGTACTAAAAGAGAACACAGCACAGCCAGATTTTCTTATTTAGATTCTATTAAAATAGATTAATGTATAGAAATTTTAGGTTTTATTATTATATATTTATTAAATAATATGAATTTAAATGTTGTTTCTTATTTTTTAATTATATTTAATAAAATATATATTTAATATAGTTTAGGTGCTCAATCTAACATTGAGGAGGTAATAAAAGAGAACACAGCCAGGTTTTCTTATTTAGATTCTATTAAAATAGATTAATATATAGAAATTTTAGGTTTTGTTATTATATATTTATTAAATAATATGAATTTAAATGTTGTTTCTTATTTTTTAATTATATTTAATAAAATATATATTTAATAATTTTATTATCACTTTATTTTTATTACATATTTATTATATTTGATTATATAAATATAAATATTTAATTTTAGCATTATATAAAAGAAATTAACAATATTATAATCAAGAAATTCAATTTATTTACGATATTTGAGAATAAGAAGTACCGATTAGAATTAAATTGAGAGAAGTGACATCATAATTCAGTAAACATGTAGTTCTCTTTGCAAGCACACAAGACATTCACAACCATATGCTGGTTAAATTTATTGAGTGTAATTTTGATGCAGGGGCATTAGACACTAGCCAACAATGTAGGAGGTTTTGTCCACATGTTGTGGCTAGGAGGGTTCGAAAACATTTGAATTGTAACAGCTAGGTGTCAAGACCTCAGCTGACTGTTTCATTTAGATTAGTTAGAGTTTGTAGAAGTCGAATAGGTCAGTTCGATCCATCTGTCATATTTCAGTTAGTTGAATTATTATAATTAGGCTGTTGATTTTCTAAACCAGTCCTCACAGAGGAACCAAAGAGCCACATTGTAATGTATATAATTTGTATTCTTCGGATGTATTGAAGGGGAAGAGAGGAGGAGAGCTGAGAGATTTATGCAATAAAATCTGTGTATTAACAATTGCTTCCAGTTAAATGAATTTCAGTTCCCGTTGATTATCTAACTATCTCGAGTCGTTATTTGTGAAGAAATTGTTTAATTGTGGGGCGATTGTACACTAGTTCCATGTAGAATCGTTGTGTGGTGGTTGTATAATTCCGCATTTCTCTGTTTATTGTTTCCCCTGAATGGCTTGGATAAACTCTGCGAATTAAATTCCAACGCAGTTCCTCTGTCTGTATTACTATGAAATTCCCCTCCATATTATCGGATCAACCTTTATTGAAATAAACCCGAGTCGCGAACCTGAGTTGAGGCATACAAAGGAGAACACAAAACTGACGTGAACCTCGGTTAACTACTGTACCAAAACTGCGAGTGGATTTGCAAACCTGGGTTGCCCATATCGCACTGCTTTTGGTGAGTAAGCGGTATTTCCTGGTTGGGGAGCGATTCCATAGAGCCCTCAACACGTGGCACAGGACGGAAGCCCAAAACCGCCTTTCAATGCACGCCATCGCACGTTATTGTTCAACCAAGGATGCCGAGCGATATCGTGGTCTGTCGTAGATCTGGGAAGGAGCCATCAGACGGTGGTCGGTTGGTAAAGATGCGCGGAAGATAACCAGGTACGGTATGAGCATTTGATTGGATATTGGTCATAGAGGTGGGGCCCAGAGCCAAAGGTTTATTATACAGTCATAGGTTCAAAACAGAGTGTCGATATTAATACGAAGTTTCGGAAGTTTAAACATTTGTTATAAGGCATGGCGCACATAGATAATTTGAATTCCCGCGATTGAATGTGTATAAGTCCGAAGGGTTGTAACCTTAGTCCAAGGTTCAGTGGTGGAATAAAAGTCTGGAAAATATGTTGAGAATTCAAAAGTTGTGAAAATATTTATTTGTCAATTTCTTTGAAATTGATAAATAAATAAAAAATAGAAAATCAAAGAGTCACGTGGGGTAAAAGAAAGGGAAATGCTGACAGAGCCACGACTACAGTTGACCATCTCTCCTTAGGGGTCTGAAATTCAGTTTTGTTGCGTCAAATTTCCAGGAACCTTCAAAATTTATTTATTTATTTATTTATTTTTATTTTTTCAGAAAGAAAAAAACGTTGTTTGTATATTAAGGCAAACAGTATATTGTCATATCCATTTAAATCGTCCTCCAAGAAAGACAATTTTAGGAATAGATGGAGAGAAGTATATGCATAAAATCCACCATAGTGTCCCTTCCCATATGAATGAAAGGAAGGATCTTATCCCGCATACAAACAAAAACATCATAAACAACAAGATTTTATCAAAGTTCCAGCCATATTGCTGCCACTATTACGAGTTCCATTAATATGCAATATGCTTGGTAACCTGCAGCGTTAAAACAAATCTAAGGCAAGAGAGAACCCCCGACTCGAATTTTTTTGAGCCAATGAAAACCAAATACAGGCATGTGACTAGAAGGCGCTTGGTCATCAAGTCGAGAACCAACCAAAGGATGAGAAACATGCTCGCTTGTACTCCGACTTGCTTGCAAGGAAAAGGGACTGCATAATATATAAACATATATATGTGCAAGAAAAAATTACCAACAAAAATCGAAAGTCTGGCTCGCTTGCTACTCGGCTCGCTTGCAGATGTGTAGAGACCTCCAGTTAGATAGTACTTCAAGGAATAGGAATGTCAAAAGTCCTGATAGGATGGTCATCCATATAATGAGATACTTGTAATTTACCAGAAGGTAAACTTAATCCATTTTTAGATAGCCCATCCGCACGAGTGTTGTTTTCCCTAAATATGTGAGTCATGGAGGGATTTTTCAATTTGGACATGAGGTGTTTGACCCGCTCAATCCAACCATGATACCCACATAAGAACAATGAAGACTGACTAGATATTCCATCAATAATTATTTTAGAGTCATCATAAACGTGTACAGAGGATAGACCCACATTATATGCACCTAGAAGCCCACTCCTTAAAGCCATCAGTTCAGCCTTGTTATTAGACCTTTACCCACCATTCCAGCTTATATGGAATCTTTCCGATTGTGAAAGCTTGATCCACGCGCCGCATCCCACCATCCTGTCTTGACATGCCCCATAAAAAAGGATCGTCGGAAGAGAGATGGGATGTGGACGGATCCGATGAGATAGACCCAAAAAGTGGGTGAGGTTGCCTGACCATCTATCCATATTATAATAGCAGCAAATATATGAGGAATGGAGGTAACCCTTCCCTCAAATATTAATATGTTCCTTGGCACCAAATCTCCCACATTAAGAAGAATGACAGTGATTTAAAATTTCCATTGAGATTATCCCAAGTAATAATGGATTCTATACAATCTACAAGCCTCCACAAAGGATCAATCATGAATCTAGAGAATAAAGACCAGATTTTCAAATAAAATGAGCACGAGAAAAGTAGGTGTGAAGCCGATTCCTCATGACCCATGCATAAAGAGCATCGTCCAGGACCATAGAGCCTGTTGGGGCTCATTTGCATTTACCTTTGAAATATTTTTCAAAACACCAAAAAAGCATATATGATAGAAAATGTAAAATTTTGTGTGTCATAGAAGAATTTTGATTTATATATTGGTACATTAACATTATGTGATGAGATGTGAAGGTAGGTCGAGTCGGGCTCATTCACATGCATAACTGTTCAAGATCTGGACCGATGGGCATGTGTAGAACATTGCACGCCGAACAGGGTCGAGTTAGGCTCATTCGCAAGCTCAGGAGGGACCAACGCGATAGAACAGTGGATAAGCTCAGGAGGGTTACACTGTGGAGCAAACAAACTAATTTCCCAAAGGCGGAGAAAGGGCGCATTTCCCTTAAACACTTAAGAGTTTTGGAGGAGGCGCGAAGGGGAAAATGGATGGTCGGAATCAAAGTGCAGAATTGGAGTGGAGAGATAGACGATGGAGATTAAATTGCAAGTTTCAAAGGATAGGCATGGGAGGTAAGTGATAAAGTCGCTGAAGTGAGACGTGCGATGACAGGTGGGACCCGATTGCATAGCGCACATCGTAGGTTTTAAATGATAAGTGTTAAGGAAAAGTTAATGTCAACGAAATGCGAAGTGCAACGTGGTAGGACAATGTGGTGGTGATGTAGCAGATGATGTGGCCCTGGCCCACATACCGCATAACGCAAGTTTTAAAAGTTAAGGGGGAAGGGTAAGTGTTATAATCACCGAAGTGTGATGTGCGATGCGGTGGGACCCGATCGCAAATCATGAATTGCAAGTTTTAAAGGATCACCACGGGAGGTAAGTGATAAATTCGCCGAAGTATGATGTTCGATGCCAGATGGGACCCGATCGCATAGTGCACATTGCAAGTTTTAGAAGATAAACACTAAGGAAAAGTTAAAGACGGAAAAATGCGAAGTGTAATTGTGGCACGGGCGCGATGTGGTTCCAAGATGAAATCTAAAGGATTTCAAGTCTAGGCTTATGCGGTTATGTGCCATTTTATGAAGAAATAGGCAGAATTCGGCAGAAAAACTCGGGTAAGTGACCCGACGCAGATCAAAGGAGAAGAGGAAAATTCGGGTAGTAGGTGATATGATTGACAACGTTTGAAGCACAGGGGCATAGGCAGAGTCGGGCAGAGGGGCATATAGCGGCCCTATTGGGAGCATGACAGCTAGGTCAAGTCGAGCACTGAGGCATCATTACAGAGTTGTGCAGCCACTACATCATAACCATAAAGGACACCTCGGCACTTCGTAAAGACGCATTAGCAACATCAGATTCAGAAAAACGAACAATATTTCCAGTTTTAATTTTCTTTCTCAAGTATGATTGCATAAGTAATCTTAACAGTTTAGGTAGTCAAATAGTTTCAATAAGTTTAGGAGTTACGAACCACTGTGATGTATTTAAGTAAATAGAAATAAAGAAAAGGGTTCTGAGTTTTGGACGTCTAGAGGATTGTTAATTTGGTACTAAATTTTCTAAGAAATAAATGAAAGAAGATCAAGTTTCCTGTAGCTATTTATGTTGATATGTCTTTCCAGTTTCACTCTATGTTTATTCCTCTTTGAATGAAGTGAAGTAATGTTGCAGTCGATCTCTTAATTACATCTGTGAGTAAGAGTTAAACAACCTTAATTTGCACTCCTTCACCTCATCTCTTCTTTCTTCACAAAATCTTGATGAAAATTTAAAGTAATAGCTTCTGTGTTTGCAGCATATTATTTCGAGTTTCCTCTCTCTCCATGAATTTCCTTTGAAACTTAAAAGTGATAGATTCTGTTTCTTAGCATATCACTTCAAGTTTCCTTTACAATTCTTCTTTTCATTTCATTCAGATATCAACTGTTTATGGCATTGTGAAGGATTTTATTATATCAGATTATTGAGTGTATTAAATAATTCGATTCCAAAGGTATTAAGCAGAGGCCATTTGATATTATAATTGTGACATACATTTACAAAATGTCTTAAACACCGATTCCTTACCACAGCCAAGGGATTGTTCCTTGAGATACAACATTTTATGGCGCTGTTGCCGGGGACGAAGAAACAAAGTTTATTTTCCTTGGGTTTTTCACATTATTTCCTCTGGTTGTTCAGTGAGGAGGAAATATTCAGCTGTGTTTGCTATTTTCAAAATTCTAGCTTTCAAAAGGCCTCACACGAGGTCAGATACCTCATAGCAGATAGTCCATACTTTTCCAGATCCAGAGAGTTTGGTTTCTAAAAAGGCTCAGAAACCCGAAACTCCTTCAATACCTAATCCTGCATTGCCTTCTCTTGGCAGCAATTCTCATAACCATTTGTCTGAAGATATTTCCAAGGAAATCCCTTTATTGGAACAAGATACCCCTTCCACACCCATTTATTTTCAAGAACCTCAGTTAGAAGAACATTCTTTCGAGTTTGTTTCTTTTACCTCCACTCAAGCTCAACCAAATATAGTTGCTGGTCCCTCTCCTATTGTCCATCAGCCTACCACTATATCAGTTTTTCCTCCACCTTCATTCACTTTCACATTAGGAACTAAATCAACCTCAACCACCCAAGGAGCAGTTAACCAAGTTGTTAATATGGCGGCACCAACTTTCTTAATGGATAGATATGCACCACTAAATCTTCCACAATTAATGAATTCCATGCCTCAAGGAATACTTCACTAGAGAAGATGAAGTAACTACAAAACAAAATTTACCCTTGTTTTACACTTTTGCTGAAAATTTAAATGTAGAACATCTTGATGTTGTCATGAGACTATTTGTGCAGTATCTAAGTGGAGAGGCTAGGAAATGGTTCAAAGGTTTACCAAATGATTCCATAAATGATTGGGAAGAGTTAGAAACTCAATTCACTCAGATATGGGGAGGGAAGAGACATCATGGTTACTCATTGACAGAGTTTAATGAAATTAAAAGAAATTCTAATGAAAAAATTTATGAGTTTGTAAAAATATTCAACAAATTGTACAATAGTTTACCTATAGAGATGAAGCTCTCCCCTATAGGAGAAAAGATAGTTTTTTCTGAGGCTTTTGAAGCTGATTTTAGCTTTACATTGAGAGAGAGAAGATACCCTACTCTTGAGTAGATACATACAGATGCTTTAGAGATTGAAGCTAATATGACTGCAGTTGGAAAGGTGAAAGGGAAACATCCAGTCCAAGAGAAGGGGAAGGAAAAAGAAGAATCATCAGAAGATCTAAGAATTGAAGATATGAAAAAGGTGATAAATTTTTTGGCAAATAAGCTAGCTAAGATGGAATTGGAAAATAAAAACTCCCAAAGACAAGTACAACAAAAACGAGGGGGGTTTAACCCTCAATTCAAAAGACATCCCCTGCAAATCTTGTAGAGGGAAAGAAGAGATCAAGACCAGGTTCAAGCTCCATTGTATATAGAAGCGGCACCTAGAGAGCCAACAGAAGATGACCAAAGGGAGGTCGAGGATCAGGTATATGCTATGTATGCAATATAAGAGGATGAAGAGGAATATTGTGAGGGAAAATATGTTGAAGCTGAAGTTTCTTTTGATCAAGATGAAATGGATGAATACTGTACGCAAGAGTTACATAAAAAGTATGATTTGAGCTCTAGAAAGGGATCTAGAGTGCAGGATAATGAAGGTGAACAACAAGGTTCCATTCCTCCTCCAGTGATTACTCCACTACAAAAGGACCCTACGAAATAGGTCAGTAATAAGAAAAAACCTATAAATTCACTTAATTGAACAAATGTGCAGTAGGGTGAATCTTCCTAGAACAAATCGGTTGACACTAATATATTGGAGAGAGTTGTTCTTGTACCCGAACAAGCAACAAATTATAGAAAGAGTGAAGAAGAACCTGAACATAACGTTAAGCAAACTCATGCTTTCAATTTGACAAAAGAGTTGGAGAAGGTCAAAATTCAGGTGCCTCTTATAGAATTAGCCAAAATACTAGCTTACAAGAAAGAAATTTCAGAATTTATTAATCTCACACAGGTGGAAGACATAAGTGACACAATGAACTTAGAAGACGAAAAGCCAATGGTCACCTTTGGTCCTCATGTAAAAGAAATAGATCCCTCTGTTACACCCTTCTATATTTCTCTGTTACTTCATGATTATACTCTACATAATTTCATGCTGGACTCAAGAGCGTCCCGTAATCTCATGCCATTGTTTTTTATGAAGGAACTTAACTTACAGATTACCAAACCTTATAGGGATCTATATTCATTTGATTCCAAAAGGGTGAAATGTGTTGGGTTAATTAAAAATGTAGCAGTTTCGTTAGCACAAATCCCAACAAAGAGTATAGTCATGGATGTAGTGGTTGTTGACATCCCAGCCAGGTTTGGAATGCTCCTATCAAGATCTTGGGGAGAAAATTTGGGAGGTGTACTAAAATTATATTTCACTTATGCTATCAATACGATTTTTAATGGGGAAGAAGGGAGGTTGTATAGGGAAACAAGGTTTGTGAAGACTACCTCCAAGAAAGATGCATGAAATTCCTCCATTTATAGTCAAGAAAAAGAAGACCTTTCTTGTTTCATGCTGCATGAAGATGCAGAATTTGCTGAAGACACAGGGAAGCAGCTCTCTTCAATAGTTGTAAATAATGAGCTGCACTCAAGGAAGATTTGGAAGTGCTACTTTGATGGTGCCTAACCCAAGGAGGGCACAGGTGTTAGATTCTTGTTGATATCACCATAAGGTAACCTCATGCCTTTCTATTTTAAAATAGAAGTTGATTCAACAAACAATGTGGCTGAGTATGAGGCCTTAATCTCAAGCCTTCAAGTTGCTAAACAGATGGGAGTTCAATGTATTTCAATTTTTTGGTGACTCTGAATTGATAATAAGGCAGATTAAAAATAATTTTCAGACCAAGCATCTGAGATTGAGATCATATAGGAATGAAGTGTGGGATCTAGTAGAAAAATATTTTAAAGCATTCAATCTTCAGTATATTCTGAGGGAGGAGAATATATTGGCCGATTCTTTAGCAGTTGCAGCAAGCACCTTCAAACCTCCAATAAATCCAAGGTTAAGATATGAGATTTAAATTAGACATAGAACTTCTAACACTGATAATGTGAAACATTGGCAGGTGTTTGATGACGATGAACAAATAGGTTAGTTCCTGACCATGATTGGAAACTTTGAAGACGCTGAGATAGACCAAGAGGAAGAACAAACAAAGCCGAAAGTAGAAATAAGAAACCTTAAGCAGTTAATAAGTGAACAAAATATTATCCAATTGAAAGATAACGTGCTCCTCAAAGGGTTGGTTCCCCTTGAAATATTATTCGATGCTAATGATGTTGTTGTTGATTCAAAGAAAACTCATCAAGAAAAATATATGGAAGATTGTAATTTGGGAACTCAGCAGGAACCCAAAATAGTGAAATTGTTCAAAGGTGTTCCCAAAAAATGCAAAGAAAGATACATTGATCTTTTTAAGAAATATATGATGTGTTTTCCTGGTCGTATGAAGACCTGAAAACATATGACAAAATAATTATTCAAAATAGGATTCCATTGAAGGAAGGAATAAAACCACACAGGCAGAAGCTCAGACAGATCAATCCATTGTTGTTAGCTCCAATAAAAAAAAAATGAAGAAACTATTGCAGGCGAAAATTATAGTCCCTCTCAGATATTCAGACTGGGTTTATAATTTTGTCCCTGTAAGAAATAAGAATGGAGAGATAAGATTGTGTGTAGACTTCAGGAACTTAAACCAAGCATCTCTAAACGATAATTATCCTTTTCTAAAAATGGATTATGTCTTATAGAAGGTGACAGGAGCTCATAGGTTGTCTATGGTTTATGGATTTTCTGGGTATAATCAAGGAGTAGTAGAAAAATAAGATCAGAAGAATACTGCTTTTACTATGCCCTGGGGCACCTTCATGTACACAAGGATGCCATTTGGCCTTATGAACGCAGGTGCAAAATTTCAAAGGGCCATGGACATAGTCTTCATTGGTGACAGGTTTGTAGTTATATATCTGGATGATGTAACTGTTTTCTTAGGGTCAGATGATGACCACTTGGAGCATTTGCAAAAAACTTTTCAAAAGTGCAGAAAGTTTGGTTTGTCATTAAATCCCAAGAAAACTTTATTTTCCTTAGAAGAAGGTAAATGATTGGGTCACATAGTTTCTAAACAAGGAGTAAATATTGACCCAACAAGGGTGGAAGTCATTCAGAATATTCCTTTACCCAGAAGTAAGAAGGATATCTAGAGATTCCCGGGAAAAATAAACTTTCTGAGGAGGTTTGTGCCCAATTATGTTGAGATCGTGAGAAGTATAATAGATATGTTGAAGAAAAATGTAGAAGTGAAATTGGATAAGGAAGCAAGAGATGCATTTGTTAGAACAAAGGAACCACTGCAGGAAGCCCCAGTTTTGATTAGCCCAGACTATAAAAAATCCTTTCAGGTATTCTCATTTGCATCCCCCACTATTATTGATGTTGTGTTGTTGTAGAAAAATGAAGACAATAAGAAGCAGCCAGTTGCATTTTTCAGCAAAGTTCTCAGAGATGTTGAGCTCAAATACAATATTTTGGAGAAACAAGTATATGCTTTGGTCAAAGCACTAAAATCCTTCAGGACTTATGTGTTTCAGTCCCAAATAACTGCTTATGTTCCTAATTTTGTTGTGAAAGTCGTGCTGGTCCAAAGTGATGTTGAAGGAAAAAGGGGGAAGTGGATAGCAAAAATCCAAGAGTATGATTTGGACATCAAACCCACCAAGCTGGTCACGGGACATGGGTTAGCGAAGTTGTTGACAGAGACAAATTTTTAAGCCTTGGGAATTAATCTGTTGGCACCAGTGGATGGAGCTATAAATGAAGAGGGTCAAAGAAAGTTCAAAATAGGTATTCAATACAAATTTTTGTGCTCTGATTGGTATAAAGATATTGTGCATTACGTTTGTTTCTTTTCCTGTCCAACTTCACTAAGTAGAACAAAATACAGAGCTCTCAAGCTCAAGTCTCATCCATATGTTATCGTAGAAGAAAAGTTATACTGGAAAGACCCTGCTGATATTTTTCTGTTATGTTTGACCGAAGGAGAATCTATTGAAGTCACCAAAAAATATCATGAAAGTCTATGTGGAGGACATTATAGTTGGAAGTCTAGTACTCATAAAATTATTAAGTCAGGCTTCTATTGGCCAACCCTATTTGCAGATGTTTATAGACTAGTCAGAAGTTGTTAGAAGTGTTAGTTGTTTGCTGAAAAGAAAAAAATTGCTCCATTACCTCTCATCCCAGTATTTGTTGAAGAACCTTTCAGGCAATGGGGATTGGATTTTATTGGAGAGATCAATCCGCTATTAAGCAGACATTTCAAGTGGATTCTGATTGCCACTAGTTATTTTACAAAATGGGTTGAAGAAATACCCACTAAGAAGGTGAATGACCAAGTGGTGATAAAGTTTCTGGAGGAAATTTTTTTCAGCAGATTCAGATGTCTAGTCAAAATTTGACTGATAATGCTCAGGTATTCAACTCTGCTCATTTCATTAATTTCTGTCAAACATATAATGTAATTTTATCACATTCCACAAAATATCATCCCTAAGGGAATGGATTGGTAGAGTCTTTAAATAAGACATTAGTCAGAATCTTGAAGAAAACAATCACCGAGAATCAGAAGGATTGGGATATGAAGTTGAAGTTTTCCCTCTGGGTAGTTTGAGTCACTACCAAGAGATCTACTGGGAAGTATCCCTATGAACTGGTTCATGGAACTTAAGCACTATTTCCTACTCAGCTGGCCAAACTAGTGATTTCTTTTCTTTAGGAAGCTCAGGAAGAACCGAATGCTCTGGTAAGAAGATTGAAAAAAATAATCACTACAAGGAAAAGACCCTCTAGCAGAGGTTATAAAGGAGGTTTTTAGTGTTATAAAATTGGCCAAAATTGTAAAAAAAACATATGCTACCACATCCATTTATGGTTACAAAGGTTTTGGCGGAGATTTTAACATAAATTCAACACAACTAAAAAAATTTGGGAGGTTGGAGGTTATTACAGATGTTTTTTTCATCGGTGCGTTAATCAGGATTTAATGCACCGGTGCATACCTGTAGCTAGAGCCCCGGGGCGGTCGAAGGAGAATGCACCAGGCTGTTAAGGTATAAAAAAACACCGGATGTAGTGTTGGTGATACAACACACGGGGTAGTTCTAATTGGTCTTGGGATTTGAGCGGTGCCCATAGGTCGTATCAACGCGCTAATGCGTAGACTTATAGAAATGCATTGGTGCGCCCTTTCACACAAATGCACTGAGATTTATAATTGGTATCAATATTCGTGCGGTGCAAATATGTCATACAAATAGACTGGTGCGTATAGACACATAAACGCCCCGGTGCGCAGTATCACACAAATGCACTGAGATTTATAATTAGTATCGGTATTCATGCGGTGCCTATAGGTCGTCCAAATGCACTGGTGTGTAGAGACACAAAAACACCCCTGTGCATAGTATCACACAAACGCACCGAGATTTATAATTGGTATCCGTATTCGTGCGGTGCTAATAGGTCGTAAAACGACACCAGTGCGTATATAGACATAAACACACTGGAGCATCGTACCGCACAAACACCTCGATATTTTTAACCAATTTTGGTATTTGTGCGTTGCCCATAGGTCGTAAACGCACTGGTGTGCTTAAGAATACAAGCGCACTGGTATAAGAATACACGCACCAGTTTTCATTTTGTATTTTTTAGAAACATCGACCTGTGACAGTGAAATTATTGTGATTGTTTTAAATTCATTTTTCATCAAAAGTCGACACATCTTATAACAATATTCATATTAATTAAATTTTTATTAATTCATTTGAATGTGATGTTTGGATTAATTTGTTATATCATATCATAATTATTGTGGTTTTTTAAAATTAATTATTCATCAAAAGTCGACACATATATATCTTATAACAATATTCATATTCATATGAATTAAATTTTTATTAGTGCATTTGAGAGCGAAAATGGAGAATGCAATAGCGACAATAGAGACCACAATAGAATAAATTTAAACATTTTTTATTATATATATATATATATAAGACATTCTTTGTCATACAAAATGGGACAATTATTGGTATCCATTTATCTTTCAATTGGGACACTATGTCCATTAAATTAAAGAAAATGTCTGATTTGACAGACATTTTTCAAAAAATAAAACGCCTTGCTTTGATATCCAAACATAGTGATCATCATTCTTCGCTTGAACTGTTGTCACTGCTAGAGCTACTTCCATGACTTGGGTTATTTTCAGGAATGTTTTGTTCACGATGTTGATTGTTTTCTTCTTCTTCACCTTCTATCTACAAACATAAAAATAAATTGTAATGAGTGTATATACATTGGTGAGAATAATGAAAATTGCAATATTAAATAATATACATCAATGTAAATCGAAAAGAAATGACGTACCAATGCAACAATTGACTCATAAACTATACACATTCTTTCAAAACCATGTAACATGCCATATTTCAAGATTTGATTTGTTGGCGCAGTGCCATACTTTGTTTCCTGCAAGTTTTACACCCCATAAAAAATCATATATTTAATATAAAATATTTATTTTTTCTATTAATTATAAACAAAGCTAAGTAAAACAAGATCAATAGATGCTTACAAATTCCACAATTAAGTTTTGATATGCAAACATATACTCACAACCCATATTTAACCTAATTTCAATCAATTCCTCTGATGGTTCTTCTTTGTATGTTAGCACCCGTTTGAAGACATTCAATGATGATTTTTATAAAACAACTTAAAAAATACAAAAATGAAATCTAGTTAAGTTGTTATAAGGAAGTTACAATTACTCACAAACTTAGATATCAATCCTTTTCTTCCTTGTCGTCTTGTTTTATGTGCTAAATGGGTTCCATTTTATTTTCTTTGTTGCAAGAAAATACTTGAAAATTAATATTAAATGCTAAATTGTTTATTTATTGTACCTAATGATCGAAAAAATCAATGATCACATATTACATTTGAAGCATGTTTTTGTTGAGATGGCTCCTCCCGCGATGCAATTTTTTCCATTTCTTTGACCTTCTCCTTGTACAACTTTTTGGACATTCCTACTGGCATATTTCTGATATCAGCTCGTTCATCTTTTGAGATTTTCATAATCTTCCTGAAAATGTAACATGAAAATAAAATATATAATTTTTATATTGATATATGAAAAGCAAGTATAACAAAAGTGATATTTATAAATAATTCTAGACAAACAACTAAAGGAATATTACGTTTTCATTCCTTTTTTTTTTTTTTTTGTACGTTTTTGCTATTAAAAGTTTGACATGTCTCATTGAACAAATCTATGGAATCTCTTCCTGTAGCTTAGATAAAATTTGGTTCTTGGAATCATTGGATTGGTTTTTGTATTGTAAGTGGAAAGAACATCTACACATTCGTTCCACTAGATCCCTAAAACTTTTGTAAAAGTTTTTCCCCCTTTCGTTAACCTCCAGCACCACTCCAGATGAGCTAAGAAGCAATTCATTTTCACTTCCATATTCTATTTTTTTCTTTTCTTAGAACAACATTCATTTTGTGTAGAGAAGTTTTCTGGATTAATCACATCCATTCTTGGTGATTTCGACATTTCAAACCCAGCCAATGAAGTTCATCTTCAGGAAAATATCCATGGGTAAGATTGATCTCACATATAAGGTATAAATAGGATAATGATGGAATATGAGAGGGGAAGTAAGGGAGGCCGACATAATATATATATATATATATTTTTTAAACAAATAGTTAATTAAATATTGAGATATGTATAAATGTTAATATTGTTAATCCAATTCTAATTAATTATTTAATTAATTTTTATAAAAGTTAGTAGTAATGATTTTCAAATTAAATCTAATGAGTTGTTGGTCGCTATAGAACATTAAACATATGTGAATTAATAGACTTTTTGACACATGCTATCTAATAATTTTAATTATATTATTAATGAAAACTAAAAAAAGAAACTCATATTGGATCAATAGTATTTTTTCATTCACCTGATTCATCCTTTTGCAATTTTTCCATCAAGCTTTTACGCTCTTCTGGTCCTAGATCAGAAATAATCTTATCGAGCTTTGTCATTTTGTGGGTCTGCATGATACACAGTGTTAGGGTTCTATAATAATAGGTTCATAAAATTTTGAATTGACTTTGATAAGTCTTGTAAATATGTACATACCTTGCTTTCTGCAAGTTGTTTTCCCATATTTTGGAAAAAGGAAAAATAATAAAAAAAATCCAAAAAGAGGGTAAAAAGTCCTAAAAGAAAGATCAAAGGACTTAGAAAAATATATACCCCAAAGAAAAAGAAATAAAACCTGAAAGTGAGCAAGTACAAGTGCCACTACTTTGAATTTTATTGCAAGAATAATGATTATGTGCAGTGTGTCAATAAATGCTATAATCCACGATCAGTTAAACAATTTAATCTTAACTTTTCATGTTTTAGATAGTGAATAAATATTTTTCAAACAGTTTAAACTTGAAAAATCAGTAGATAGGTAGAGAATAATGAGGAGCTCAACAGTTTAATCTGAGCCCTCGGATTAAATAAGGTAGATCTAGATAGTTTTATGCTTTGAAAGAAAATGTTTTAAGGTTGCAAGCCTAAATGCACCTGCAGAATGAAGAAAAAATGTTAGAAATGGAAGTTGGGCAGGTAGAAAGCAGTTGGGAAATCATGAAATAATACATTATTAGACAAAATCACTAATTTCCCTTCCCCCATGAGTATTCAATATTCTAAGCTATCAGTCAAACAGGCTTAGAGCATTTCTCTGACTTTTTTTGGGACCAGACTCAAGGCTCTATGACTGGTTAGTTGAAAATACTGAGTTCTTATGTTAAATCCTCATTTATCACCATTTACTCTTCATTCATGTACTAAAAACCCTTTTTCCTAAGTAAAAACACACTCTTACTTAGTAAAATTGTAACCCTAGAATAATTAATTCCATCCCTTCATAAAAATTCTTAAAAACCCATAAAGTCACATATCCTAAGTATTATTGAAAGAAATATAAAGATGAGCAAATGCTTGATTATTTTATATTTGGAGATATTTTATTTTGTTTTACATTTCACTTCCCTCTCATATTAACTTTTGACATATTTTATTAAATCCCTTAAGAAATACCCTTTCCTAGTTATTAATTCCCTTATATTTAATAAACCCCAAAAAAACCCACTATTATAATGTTTTAGGCCAAGGTATATTACCCATGTGCACAAATAAAAAATCCCAAATCAAAAGCCCTTTGGTCTAAAGCTATCGTTATTTCAAATATCTCGCCCTATAGTTTTTAAACTATCGAAAAAGGTTAAAAAACTATATAATATAATTAAACGCGGCCTCATATTTTTAAACATTTTTCAAATGCTATTTAATAAAAAAGTCCTAACCCGCCATATATATATATATATATATATATATATAAATGGTTAAGGCTTAAAAAACCTTGTTTAAAAAAAAAGGCGCCTTTGTAATAAACATTTATCCCGCCGCTATACATAAATAAACCCATATATATATGTTTAAACCTATACTCCTTGATTATATTATAAAGGTTTAGAAATATATTAAACCCTTCCACTGTAGTTAATCCAACCCGGTCCCACCTTTCCATCCCAACACAACTCCCGAATAATCTCCACCATTCGCTTCGAAACTTTTGATCCAATGGTCGATGAGAGATATCGTGTAGATGAAATGCTCGACCGCTTCAAGGCAAAAGCCATGCGAAATGACTGGTTTTCCGCTAACCCCTCCCCTCCACGTGGCCTCTTCTGATTCGATCGCATGGCTTTTGTTTAAAACCATTTACCACTTAAACTCCACGCGATAAACCGCCTGTTTTCAACGCCTTTGGGACGCGAAAACCATTTTCCCTCCCGATGTGACCGTCATTAATTACATGTAAACTAAACCTAATTTGGCC
This sequence comes from Pinus albicaulis, assembly GCA_034641835.2. Taxonomy (NCBI): domain Eukaryota; kingdom Viridiplantae; phylum Streptophyta; class Pinopsida; order Pinales; family Pinaceae; genus Pinus; species Pinus albicaulis. Next base: position 1,294,332,053 of record CM076581.1, on the reverse strand, counting down.
ATTAAACCTTTAGAATCCACTGTTTATCCCTCTTTCTGCACCTATTCATTATATATTCTTTCCTGACTCAGAAAAAAGAAAATTTTCATTGTTTTATTGCTAAGAACCTGTAGAAATCCCGCCATTTACCATTGAAGATTTTTGGAAGTCCTGAATTACTTCCAGAAGACACCAGGAAACTATCAAACACCTCCAAGCCATTTTCAAATACCCATACTTGCGTAAAATAGGTATTTTTCAAGAAATCAAGCCTGTTATCAATTTGAAAAGAACCAATTTTCTGAGAAATTGAGCCTTGTAAAGCCTATTTTTCCCACAAAAAGACCCGTATCTTCCCCCAAAAGAAAATATTCACTACTAAACCATGATAAAATTATGATTTTGATATTGCAATATGTATTTAAATCAAAATTGAATAAATTTAGCCTTTTCCACACCTTTAGAAACCCTTTGAAAGATTCAAACTCTTTTACCAATGTTTAGAATCCCTAACTGTTACACTCAATTACTGAGTGCCAACAGAGTTAAACTTATAGAGTCAAAATTAATCCCACAGGTTTTCCCAATTCATCAAAGCCATAATCCCTCCTTGCAGACTTGGATTTCATTAATGAATTGTTTGATTTTTGTAGGTCATTAGAAAAAGGAGAATTTGGATAAAACAATCTAAATACTAGTTAAAGATCAATTTTACTCCAAAAATTCACAAGGAAATGAGTTTGAATAGGTTTTCCTAGAACAAGAAGATTTCACACAGTAAACAGAGCAGTAACAGTTTGCAGTGAAAACAAGACAATTAAAGTGTATCAGATGAAAGTCACAGTAAGGTTAAAAGATGAAATCGGAGCATGGACTCACTTAGGAAGTCCGAAACGTTGAGTTAATAAAAAAAACTCAGAAATAGGTTATTCCTCTCTTCTATAAATCTATTTCACCTATATGGATTCTCTTTTTAAAAGCACTCCTATTGATCAAAATGATGACCTTAAAATAGAATGCAATCAATCTAATCAAGATATATCAGGATTACTGGAAAAGCAATCTGCTGATCCAATGTGTATAATTGATGACATTCCTTCTTCTGAAGATTTGCCTAAGTATGATCAGTATGATGATAATTATGTTCTCCAAATTCAAGCTAACTTCACAGAGAAATCACTAGCTAGTTTGTGGGATGAGGAAGTTCAGTTTTAGCAGCTCAAATACAGTGATGAGACAATACACATCAAATATGGGACTGAAGAAGAAAGTTCAGAAATTTGGAAAGAAAGTTCTATACCATTATGCTCTAAAGCATTTCAGTTTTTAAAGGATGAACAACCCCTAGAAATCTATGATGTTCCATTAAAACCCATATATAAATTGCAACAATCTTTCAAAGTTTTTCATGATCCAATAACATATATGTTGAATAATTAATGCATTCAAAGTACTTCTCCATTTATTGACTATAAGCTTCAAGATCAAGATGATAAAAATTTCCTCAAACAAACATTTTCATCAGTAGAAATATCATCACAAATCTTATCTGAAAATCTGAAAGTATCTCAGAACAATCATAGGTTGATTTTACAAGGGAATAAAGTTAAAAATGACAATTTAGTCTCATGGAATGGAGATCATCTATAACAGATGTACAGTTATTCAGATCAGTTAAACATTGGTGTATATAACTTGGAAGATCCTTTTGAAAAGTTTCTAGAGTCAACAAGGGAAATCAAGTATTTTCTTATTCTCTCATTTGTTGACAAGTTTCTAATAGGTTGCAAAATTTCAGTTTTGAAAATCTACAAGAACATGCAAAAAAATCTATCAAAGTACATAATGCTTGAATGGTTGCATTGGCTATTTCATTTTACCTAACCAGCAGTTGGATAGCTGATTAGAGTAAGTAGGTAGGACTTCAACTTATTTCAGTTTATAGTTTTCAGCTAGTTTGAAATAATTCATTAAGATTTAAAAGCCAAGGAAAAGGCCCTAAAATATTGATGATGTAGTAGTATGGTTTGAAAGTTGCACCACTTTTTAGTCTCAGATCAGATTTTAGTTTGCAGAAAAAGGTGTAAATTCAGTTCAAGAGTTGTCAGTCACAACATATGCATGTTTGGGATTGGCTCAAAGGATCAGGCTACTAGTCTTAGAGTTCTTGATATTTCACCAGGAAATGTCATTCCCATGTGGAGCCACTATTAGGGTCCTATAATAATAGGGTTCATAAATTTTGATTTAACTTTTATAAGTCTTGTAAATATGTACATACCTTGCTTTCTGCAAGTTGTTTTCCCATATTTTGAAAAAAGGAAAAATAATTAAAAAAGCCAAAAAGAGGGTAAAAAGTCCTAAAAGAAAGATCAAAGGACTTAGAAAAATATATACCCCAAAGAAAAAGAAATAAAACTTGAAAGTGAGCAAGTCCAAATGCCACTACTTTTACTTTTATTGCAAGAATAATGATTATGTGCAGAGTGTCAAAAAATGCCATAATCTATGATTAGTTAAATAGTTTAATATTAACTTTTCGTGTTTCAATTTCATGTTTTAGATAGTGAATAAAGATTTTTCAAACAGTTTAAACTTGACAAATCAGTAGATAGGTAGAGAGTAATGAGGAGGTCAACAGTTTAATCTGAGCCCTCGGATGAAATAAGGTAGATCTAGATAGTTTTATGCTTTGAAAGAAAATGTTTTAAGGTTGCAAGCCTAAATGCACCTGCAAAATGAAGAAAAAATGTTAGAAATGGAAGTTGGGTAGGTAGAAAGTAGTTGGAAAATCATGAAATAATACATCATCGGGAAAAATCACTAATTTCCCTTCCCCCATGAGTATTCAGTATTCTAAGCTATCAGTCAAACAGACTCAGAGCATTTTTCTGACTTTTGTTGGGACTGGACCCAAGGCTCTATGACTGGTTAGTTGAAAATACAGAGTTCTTATGTTAAATCCTCATTTATCACCATTTACTCTTCATTCATGTACTAAAACCCTTTTTCCTAAGTAAAAACACACTCTTACTTAGTAAAATTGTAACCCTAGAATAATTAACTCCATCCCTTCATAAACATTCATAAAAACCCATAAAGTCACATTTATCCTAAGTATTATTCAAAGAAATATAAAGATGAGCAAATTCTTGATTATTTTATATTTGGAGATAATGTGTATTTTGTTTTACATTTCACTCCCCTCTCATATTAACTTTTGACATATTTTATTAAATCCATAAGAAATACCCTTTCTTAGTTATTAATTCCCTTATATTTAATAAACTCCAAAAAAACCCACTATTATAATGTTTTAGGCCAAAGAATATTACCCATGTGCACAAATTAAAAATCCCAAATCAAAAGCCCTTTGGTCTAAAACTATCGTTATTTCAAATATCCCGCCCTATAGTTTTTAAACTATCGAAAATGGTTAAAAAAATATACAATATAATTAAATGCGCCCTCATATTTTTAAACATTTTTCAAATGTTATAAAATAAAACATTCCTAACCCGCCATATATATATATATATATCAATGGATAAGGCTTAAAAAATCTTGTTTAAAAAAAAAGCGCCTTTGCAATAAACATTTATCCCGCCGCTATACATAAATGAACCCATATATATATGTTTAAACCTATACTCCTTGATTATATTATAAAGGTTTAGAAATATATTAAACCCTTCCGCTGCAGTTAATCCAACCTGGTCCCACCTTTCCATCCCGACGCAACTCCCGAATAATCTCCACCGTTTGCTTCGAAACTTTTGATCCAATGGTTGACGAGAGATATCGTGTAGATAAAATGTCCGACCGCTCCAAGGCAAAAGCCATGCAGAATGGCTAGTTTTCCGTTGACCCCTCCCCTCCACATGGCCTCTTTTGATTCGATCGTGTGGGTTTTGTTTAAAACAATTTACCACTTAAACTCCACGCGATAAACTGCTTGTTTTCAATGCCTTTGGGACGCGAAAACCACTGTCCTGCCCGATGTGACCGTCATTCATTACTTGTAAACTAAACCTAATTTTCCCATTAAACCTTTGGAATCCACTGTTTATCCCTCTTTCTGTACCTATTCATTATATGTTCTTTCCTGACTCAGAAAAAAGAAAATTTTCACTGTTTTATTGCTAAGAACCTGCAGAAATCCCACCATTTACCATTGAAGATTACTGGAAGTCCTGAATTACTTCTAGAAGACACCAGGAAACTATCAAACACCTCAGAGCCATTTTAAAATACCCATACCTGCGTAAAATAGGTATTTTTCAAGAAATCAAGCCTATTATCAATTTGAAAAGAACCAATTTTCTGAGAAATTGAGCCTTGTAAAGCCTATTTTGCCCACAAAAAGACCTGTATCTTCTCCCAAAAGAACAGATTCACTGCTAAACCATGATACAATTACGATTTTGATACTGCAATTTGTATTTAAATCAAAATTGAAGAAATATAGCTTTTTCCACACCTTTAGAAAACCTTCGAAAGATTCAAACTCTTTTACCAATGTTCAAAATCCCTAACTATTACACTCAATTACTCAGTGCCAAGAGAGTTAAACCTCCAGAGTCAAAATTCATCCCACAGGTTTTCCCAATTCATCAAAGCAAAAATCCCTCCTTGTAGACCTAGATTTCATTAATGGACTGTTTGATTTTTGTAGGTCATTAGAAAAATGAGAATTTGGATAAAACGATCTAAATACTAGTTAAAGATCAGTTTTACTCCAAGAATTCACAAGGAAATGAATTTGAATAGGTTTTCCTAGAACAAGAAGATTTCACAAAGTTAACAAAGCAGTAATAGTTTGCAGTGAAAACATAGACAGTTAAAGTGTATAAGATGAAAGTCACAGTAAGGTTAAAAGATGAAAACGGAGCAAGACGGGACATTTTTGTAGAAATTTCATGTTTAAGTTATTGTTTTGCAGAAACTATTGTGATCAATCCAAGATGAATTTTGAAAAACTGAAGGAGGTTTATGTTATTAAGGTGTCCAGCTACAAAAAAATCTCTCACTTTTCTAACATCCATTATGGATTTGGAAATATTAAACAAAATTTGAAATCTCTTTTTACATAAAATTCCTGTTAAGTCATCCATTTGAAGAGGAGATTATGGAAAATCAGAAATACATATTAAAAAACTGAAGGAGGTTTTTGTTCCGAAGAGGTTCCTCTACAAAAACCTATCTCACATTTTGCACAGTTATTACAGAATGAGAGATACATGCACATATTTACAGCCTATTTTTCAGACTCTGCAAAACTCTATTTTACACATCTTTTTGCAGAGCCTAATGTGACCAGATGGAGAAGAATTTTAGGGAACTGAGAGAGGTTTATCTCAAAAACATATTTGTCTACAATAAAATCTTTCATGTTTTACATATATATTTTGGACTGAGAAATAAAAAGGTATCATTGTACCCCAAGTTTGTAGAATTGCTGGAGAAGAATGCACAAAGAAAGGAGACAATTAGTGACTTGGATGCCTCATCATCAACTAAGATTTGAGATCAAATTCGAATTCTCCTCTTTGTCATCACCTATCCATAAAAAATAGTGCCAAATAGATGCATTAGTTTTGAGTGTCCTTTACTTAAGTTCTATTTATGTAAAACAATTGGAGATATTTGTAAACTAATCTTGATATTTTTTCAAGATATTCTAGTTTAGAATTTGTATAAATACTTCACTCTTTGAAGTATATTGGTGAAATAAAATTTCTAGAGATTACTATAGATATTTTCATTGACTTGAAGGCTTTGGATTTTGATTTTGATCAGCAGACTGGATCACCTTTTTGGCATCATACTTCAGGATCCTTGTGATAAGCTTTCTGGAGTGAAGTACTCTCTTAAACTTATCATTGTTATCTTCTTTTGTTTCATGCATACATCTGCGTTTTAATTCTAAATCTAAATGTATAACTAGGAGTATTACTACAGGGCATGTTAATAACACCCTATTTTTAACTAGTTATCATTTCATTGTTTTCTTCTGATTTTTGGTGCAGGGAATTCTTAATTTCTCCCTCTCCCATTTGAACTCTATCTTCTACATCCCTTTTCCGGATCAAAGGATCCTTAAGTTACCTTTATCTCGATCATACCATCTCAAAAACCATTTTTCCCAAGATCTCCAAGGGCTATCTACCTTGCCCTGCAGACATTTGACCTTTTAGGCTTTGATCCCAGTTTTGTTAGCTTGACTTAAACTCCATAGTCCAATGGACAAGTAGATTTCCCTCTATCTACCCTCCAAGTGAAAATTTCCCACCAGATCCAACAAACCAAAACCAAATCTGTACTTTAATAACTAGCCTAATATTCAAAAGTAAAACAAAGTTAAACTTTAAAGAGAGAGCCCTCTCTGAACCCTAGGAAGGCTAGATCCTAGAGTTTGAAGTAGGTTTGTTGTTACCTCGGTGAGTTCTCTCTTGAACCTAGAGAAATTACTGAGTGATAACACACAATAAACAATACATATTAGTTAAACTTACATATAGTTCAAAAATAATATTTTTTGTAAAAAATTTACAAAGAACTTGCCTTTTTTGCTTTTCTTGATGTGTTATCAGTATTTTTGTTACTTGATCTCTTGTCAGTCATTTCTTTATCAATCTCAAACCTGTACCATATCATTCATTAATATATTTATAAATAAATTGTCAACTTTTCAAGTAAAAAAAAACTCAAGAAACCGGTGCGCCATTCATGGTGTACGCACCGACGTTGGTGTGTGGCTATCTTCCAAACGCACCGCACAAACAGTATAATAGACCAAACGGTGCTCTATGTCAACAAGGAGCACCAATGCATTACAAGTAATCACCGCACTGGTTAACCATGATAAAATAATAAAAATCATCCAGTGTTAATTTGTGTAGCATAAACCGGTGTCATATTTTACATATGGTGCACCGATAAAAAAAAATTGTTTATTAATTTTTTATCACATTACTTATGCGGTGTGCTTGTACAATACAGAGCACTAGTGCGCTATGTTATGCCCGGAGCACTGGTGCACTATGTTACGCCCAGAGCACTGATAAAAAAAAATTGTTTTTTTTTTTAAATTCATGCAAGGGCCCACATGGATTGGGATCCAAATATGCTAATCATCCCATCGGTTGGATGTCTTAGGTCTATATTTAGCAATAAAAACCCTATAAATCTAAATTGAAAAGCCCTAATTCTGAAATCACAGAAAGTGGGAGAAGAAATCGCAGAAACAAAAAGAATGTAAGGTTTGTATTTTTATTTTTTGAAAGTTTTTTTTTCAAAACAAAACGTTCGCAGTGTGCCATACTGAAATAGCGTACTGACTGCATATTTTACAAATGGCGCACTGAGAATATATATATATATATATATATATATATATATATATATATATATATATATATATATATTTCTAATTTTTTATCACAAATTTCGCGCGGGGTGCGCTCAAGCTAATAGAGCCGCATCGTGAGCTCCGGCCATAGGGCGCATCGAAAATATATATATATATATATATATATATATATATATATATATATATATATATATATTTTTTTTTTTTTTTAATTTTTTTTAATTTACGCAAGGGCCGACATGGATTGGGATCCTACTATGTAGGTCCTCCCGTGGGTTGGATTTCTTACGCTTATATTTAGAAATACAAACCCTATAAATATAAATTGAAAAACCCTAATTCTGAAATCACAGAAAGAAGGAGAAGAAAGGGCAGAAACAAAAAATGTAGGGTTTGTTTCTAAAATGGTTTTTTTTTGTAAAAAAAACTACAGAAAAAGGTAAAAAAAACAATAAAATTTGATTGTGTTATTTTACTTCATAACAAAAAGTACAGAAAAATTAAAAAAAACAATAGAATTTGATCTTTTCTTTTACTGCATAAAAAAAACTGCAGAAAAAAGTACAAAAAAACAATAAACTTTACTCACATCGTTTGAAATTATATGGTACAAGGTTTGAATCACCAGAGGTTTGGATTTCTGATTGTCTGAATAATTCTGTTCGAACATATTTCCCTAATCCATAGTGCTCTCGTGCTCTGTTGGTTCCAGGTATGTTTCCTGCAAATCTCTAGCTGAATTTTTTTGCAAAAAATGTGAAATAATGAAAAGTGTTTAGTATTTAAAGAAATGTTTTATGAAATTAGATTTTCGAAAATATTTTTCCGCCCATTTTTAAATTTATCGTTTCTTTTTTCACTTAAAGAAAATAGGGTTGCGTTTTTATTTATTTATTTGTGGTTATTCGTTTACCAGTGCGTCCTTTAATTGAATAGTACTGGTGCGTCGGGTTATAAAATGGCACTGGTGCACAATACCAAAAATGCACCGGTGCAATTATCTGTACATTACGCACCAAAATTACATTTAGGTTTGTGCACCAAAATTTATTGTTGTTTTTTTCAAATGCAGGGAGAAAATATCATATATTATATGGAATGGACATTTCTTCAAAATCTAGCTCATTCCATAATATTTCTCAAAGTCCATCGCAAAGTTCTCCCTATCCATCTGGAGACGTAATATTTACTTTAGATTTGTTTTATTTTTTCACTATCTAATTGAATTTATGTTTTTTATCCATGCAGTCAATCATGCACAACTTAATTAAATTTATAATGTATACAAATTTGCAGGTTCATGCAGATTCAACATCGAGTTCAGATGAACAAAATATTCAAACTACTCCAAAACATCAAAAGTTCTTATTAGGAGCTGCATACTGCAAGGCGCATTTGGTAGATGAAAATGGACAAGTGCTTCGCCCTGCCAATTGTAACAATATTGCATCTTCTAGCCACAGTCCCGGGACAATGATGGTAATTATAATTATAATTTTTTGGTATATATATTGATTAATATGTAATTATTTCAATGTCAAACCAATTTATAATCATGCAATATTGTCAACGTGGTTACTAATTGATATCATATATTTTGTACTAATCATGTTCAATTTTTATTTATTTATTATTATTAGGATTCTAGTGATGATGAAGGACCTACTTACCATCTTTTGTTGCACCCCACGGCAATGTCAAATTGAGATAAGACTGAATTAAGAGAAAAAATTGGAGAGGAACAATACCAAGAATGGTTGAATCAACCACCGATTCAATTTCCGCTACGTCTAGATTCACCAATTAGGAATGACTACAGCAATAGTAGTTCTTCACAAGCTGGCAATGTAGGTAATCAAATAGAGGTTGGTATGGATGATTACTTAAGGGATACGACTGCCATGGAGAAAATCTTGTTAGATGCATTCCAAAATTATGATCAACTAGGGGATGATGCTCATATTGCTGACACCTTTTTCAAAAGCCTTAAATTTGCTTCCACCACCCCTCTCTTTGGACCTGGCGGTCAGTCAAAGTCTACCCAGTTGGGGACAATGATATTATTGTACAACTTGAAAGCAAAGTTTGGCTTATCAAATTCATGTTTCTTGGAACTTTTGAAGTAAGTTACCATAAAGTACTCCCCTTATATAAATTTGAAATATAATCAGTACACTGCAATGAACATTACAAATGGTAAATTTTATGAATGTTAATAATTATATCAACATTAATTTACATTTATTAATATATTTTTCCATGATCACCAACTACGGGTTATTCAAAGATAAGGTTATTTCGAGTGATAATGTCTTGCTTGGTAGCTGCGAAGAGGCAAATAAATTGTTGAAAATGTTGGGTGTTGACTACATATCATATCATGCATGTCCAAATTATTGTATTCTATATAGAGGAGAGTATGCAGACAAAGAGATGTGTCCAAAATGTGGGCATGACAGGTATGATAAATAAAAAAAGAAGGGTAAATCACGTACTGATCCTCATTTTAAGATATTGAGGCACATGCCTATAATCCCAAGGATTAAAAGGCTCTTTCGTTGCAAATAATTAGCTATGTTGCAGGGATGGCATGCCTCACAGAGAAGTGAGTTGGGAGTTATGCGAATCCAAACTGATTTAATAGCCATGAAGCATATAGAGGATACATGGCCCGAAAAATTCAAGGATGAAGTATGAAGTCTACGACTCAGCATAGCCATGGATGGCATCAACCCATATTCCCTCCAGAACACCAAATATTGTGTTTGGCCTGTAGTAGTGATCAATAACAATATCCCCCCATGGTTGTCCATGAAGAATGAACATCTTATGTTGGCTCTCATAGTCCCTGGTAGAATACAAGTGAAGAATATGGATGTCTACTTACAACCACTGGTAGATGAATTGAAGGAATTATGGGATGGGATAAATGTATACGATGTATCAAAACCCATTGCAGAAGAGAGGATTTTTACGTTGTATGGCATATGTGCTTACACGAAACATGATTAGCCAGGCTTAGGAGTTTTCTTTGGTAAATTACATGTTTAATTTATTGATTTGTTTATATATGTAACAGTATTCATTCACATATTAGTTATTTAATTTGTTGTAATATCTGTTATGATCTTCATGATATTCTTTAACGTGCCATGCATATTAATTAATGTATACAAATAGAATCTCGCAGGTCTTGTAACAAAAGAGTATTTTGGATGTAAATGTTGTGAACCTTCTCTGAAAGCTAGATGGCCCAAGGACCTACGAAAGCCAGTGTATGATTGCTCCAGGGTATTCCTACCAGAAGAACACCCTTACAGAAGAGGAGCATCTGCTTTCAATGGTAAACGAGAGAGAACCCAAAGGCCTCCAATATTGACACCAGCTGAATGGCTTAGAGCATATGAGAGAGAGAAGGAGAAGGATTTCATAGAAATGTTCGATTCAAATGGGGAGCCTATGTTCAATGATCCAGATTTCTTCGACACCTATGTTGAGAAATTTCCCATTGGGATGAAAAGGAAATCTATATTTTATGACCTCCCATATTGGGAGCATCTTAAGATTGCCCACTTATTAGATCCCATGCATATATTTAAAAAAATTTCATCTTCTTTATGGAGGCACATATCATCGAAACAAAGTGACACATTGGTTGTTAGGAAAGAAACATTGGCCAAGACGATTAGAAAGTACAGGATCAGAGGCAGACGCTCGTCTGTCTAATTCATGGTTTTTGAAAGAAGGTGATGTCCCATGGATTAAAAAAAAATATGATATATCTTTGGAAAAGGAAGTTATAATGGATGTCAGGGTGCCAAATTCATACGAGTCTTCACTACAGCACTGCTTCATCGTGGATGACCATTTGTCGAGGTTGAAATCGCATGAAAATTTGAATCTTCTAGGAGTACGTATAATGTCAAAAGCATGATTTTATTATTTGTTATATTAATAAATTTTATCCCATGTGGGGATCATAAAACCTAACTAATTTTGTATATTATTGCACGTTTTTATAACTTTGCAGTGTCATTATCCTTTGTTCATGCATGGGTGTTTGAAACATGAATTCCCTCAATACCTAGGACATGCCATATCTAAATTATCTGCATTTGTACGTTGGATCACGTCAAAGGATATTCATGTGGCTAGCATTCCACGGTGGCGTCAAGAGATAGTTGAGATTGTTCATATGTTTGAGAAGGAACGGCCGACGAGTTTCATGGACTTATATATTCATCTTCTAATCCACCTGGTAGATGAGGTTGAATTAGTTGGGGTTGTTTCTTGTCGTTGGATGTTCTTCTTAGAGAGGTACATGAAGAAATTGAAAGGTTTTGTTCGACAAAGGGAAAAATCCGAGGGGTCTATGGTAGAGGGGTACATATTGTATGAATCTTTTTATTATGCCAGTGAGTACATCAAGAAGATCGACAACAAACCAAGTGCAGGGATTTGGGACGATGAAATGGATGAAGACAAAAGAGAAGGAGAGTTGCTCCAAACGAGTGGAAAAAAGCGCTTGATAAAGAGTAAGCGACTTATAATTTTTCAAATTTACAAAAAGTAATTAATATTCATGTTGAAATTCTATATAATGTATATTTTGATCTCTAAGTACTATATAATGTTGGTTTTATTACATCAGCGAATGCAGAAATTGAAGAAATCAATAAATTCGTTCTTTACAATTCTGAAGCGACACAACCATGGGTCACATTGTACGAACAAAACAGGATGAAATGGGATAGTGACAAGAAAGAATTCAGATGGTTGAATGGTAGAAGTGTGCCTTATCCCGGTCATTTAAAAGAAAATATGCCAAAAATATGCCCCAACAGTTGGGTTGCTGACCAAGTCAGAGAGAAATACGGTGCTACCGGTCGTTACCCGCGTGCTGAAGAGGATGCACTAAATGTAGGGATTGGGTGCAGCAACTCGGTAATAATCTTTTTAATTTATATGTAATTTTGAAACTTATATTAAGACATCTACATCTCATATTTTAACTGTTGGATTATTATTATTTTAACTATATGACACTATGATTTTTTTAACTTTTTTATAATAGGTGCATTTGTTCCCATCTATGTGGGCATATGGACACCGTTTTCGCACAAAAAATGCCAATGTTGGAAACATCACACAAGACTGTGGAGTGGAAGTCGAGTTCGATCAATTTAGTCGATCTAGCCACCGTGATCAAAACCTAGTACGAGGGACGTTAGGTTACGTTGGAAATATACAAGAGATCATTGAAGTGGATTTTTCTTCTTTCCAATGTGTTATTTTTAGGTGCAAGTGGTGGGACACCTTTGATCGGAATAATGTAAAGGAAGATCGTGATAGTAGGCTGATATGTATCAACTCTACAAAGATGTGGGATGAAGCTAAGGAGCCCTATGTTTTCCCTAAACACTGCAACCAGGTGTTTTTTTACCCAGATGTGTTGGATAGGGATTGGTGGTTCGTATTGACACATGACCCTAGATCAAAACATATTTTTGAGAACAATAGTGTTATCATGCCATGCGAGCTAGAAGATAATGAGGGTAATCATGAGAACTGAGAGTGATATGGTACATGTGTTATTTCATCAATATTTATACTTTTTAAGATGGGTTTTTCAAAATATTAATATAATATGTATTTTGAATTAATTGGTAATTTGCATTGTGTTCATGTTAAAATCAATAATTCCCTTGATAATTTGCAATTATTTTGATCTCAAAAACAATGGCGTACTGTATAAATTAATTCTTTTTTTGTATCTAAGATCATAATAAAATAATGATAATTCTAAAGTACATGAATTTATTTGCATTATTTTCTAAACTTTATTATGTTACAATAAATCATATTATTCTAGATTTATTATTTTACAATTATTTAAAATTTACAAATTTACAAATTTAAAAACTTTAATAAATTCATTTCACATTAATACAATTAAAATTTTACAAATATTTTACATACAATTACTGTTATAATTAGAATTAGAATTAGAATTAGAATTTTAGAATTTCACGTACAATTACAATTTTCGAATTTTAGATATATACAATTACAATTTTACAAATTCAAAAATTACAAAAAACCATCGTACAAACATCAAATTTGACTAAGAAAAATCGCTAACTGCATCATCATGATCATGATCATCTAACAAAACAAAATTAACATTATATATTAACATCATCACAACAAAAACATCAAATATACATCTCATGTCAAATAACTCATTCTATCACATACACATCTATCTGCAAGCTGCACATTAAATGAACATATCTAACATGACCTAACAACATACACATCATGATGATCACCAACATGTAAATTAAGTACAAATGCAACATGAACATAAATAAATGGACCATATATATATAACTGAATAATCTTAAAATATACAACTGTAATATAAATGTTATGGATCAGCTGGTGGTAGTACAACATCAATATCATTACTAGTGGCCGATGGTCCAGCCTCATCTCCATGATGACTCCTGCTAGATGCTAGTGGAGGCTCATGCTCATCTAGCGTAGCGCGAGGAAAATGATCATGAGATGATGGTACGCTGCGCCTCATAGACTGTCCATCACTTGTTGCGGCTCGATCGTAATGTGCAACAATCCTCGTCAGTCGCATAAAAGCTGTCGTAACTCCTACGACATGCCGCATCAGGGTGTACATGTCACGCGATATGCCTTTCCACATCCGTAATAGCCTATCATCGGCCTCTATGTCTCTGTAATGAGCGAGCCTGATGCCCGCCTCAACAATCAATGAAATGAGTTGGTCGCCAAACTCCATCTTGTATCTAGCATCACCAAGTTGACTGCGCATCGGCGCACCAGCAGGAGCATGTCTTTGATTTGCACTAGCCTCTTGATGATCCTCAGCATCTGGCATGCCCTCATCATCATCAGGATCCACACTTGGATCAAGTGGTGGTGGTGACATCTCCTCACCATAAAAAGAGCCAATGTCTGCAAAATATATACAAGTACACAACAATAATTAGACAATTTCATTACACAATTTAATAAAAACAAGTTAAAGAACATGTTATAATAAATTTAAATAAAACAATAATATTACCTCTATCATTTGGTGGCTCATCAGCTATGAAGAGGATGTTGGCACACCCTCGCCAATCCAACCCCGCATAAGGACAAGGGACCATAATGAAGGGATTCTCATCAACACTGACTAGCAACTCTAGTGCATCATCTGATATCCTTGTTGGAAAAAGAGTCTCCTCCCTCTTGGGAATCATCTGCCCCCACATGTGCATACGTGCCTTAGTAATCGGCCTACGAGGCTTATGAAGAAAACTAGGTCTCATCTCCGGAAACCTCTCAAAAAATAAACAAAAAAGCTCTGAAGCAAAAGGGAAGTTGACCCTCCCTTGTGCATAGTACGACATCTATCTAATGCTATACAGAACTGCCGCAAAAAAATGGAAGACCACTTGACAAGTCGTGGCTGCTGTAGTAAAGAATCAACATAATATAAAAGTGAGCAACTAACGCATTGCTCGTCACTATTGTTGTGCGAGATGGTCGAAATGATAAGTGAGAGACACTGGACCTCCTCATGACCAAACACACCAATACGTAACTGCCCTCCAGTGACCTGAAAATCTGCAGGAGATATGAAATGTGCTCCAATGTATCTCTGGGAGTAAACTAACTGAATCCTTGCCACACAGCTAGTTGGAACCTCGGGGAACAAGGCAAAATCCACCCCTCTCCTCGATAGCCTTGTAATAAAATATACATCCTCCTCAGTGGGCGTGTACCACTAGTTGATACCAACCCGAAAAGCCTGTCGTTGGGCATTCTACTTTTAGATAAGATTTCTCAAAAACAAACTATGGGACTTTAGGGAAGTAGCCTCCTCATAGAACTTGAGGAGGCTTACCTGCCTTAGGAGCCCCTGTGTCGCTGCTGTAATAGGGCGAGGGTACGCATCTCTCTCCATCTCTCCTTCCTCCCACAGGCGAACCATGTTATATTGTTTTTCCCGTTGTTGTTATTTCCCGTCTTCTCTCCTTTGACATCTTTGAATGATTGACATATTAAACACAATTTTTTTATTAAATGACACATGTATTTAGAAATATACGTATATAAATATTTTTTGAAAAATAAATAAAATAACAATTGGTGCGCAAAAAACACAGTCATGCACCGGTCCCAGTGCGTCTTTCAACAGAGCGCACCGGATATGGTGCACCTAATTATATTAAATGCACCGGGGGCGGTACTCCAGAAAATGTTTTTAGCGCACTGTTCAATACATGCAGTGTCAGGAGGGCAGTGCGCTGACTACACTATACATCCCAGGGCATATATTTATGTCAGTGCATCGCCCTCCTGCCATCGTACATAGTCGTCGGTGCGGTATTTTAAAATGTTGCATCGTTGACGTAGGCCAAATATGGTAAGCCATGCGCGGACAAAAATAGTCGTCTCGGGGCAGTTATTTCAGTCAACGCACCGCATCACGACTATTAAACTAGGTCAATGGTGTAGCCAGGTAACCAACTGCATCGCTCTTTATAAAGAAATTTAAAATAACACGGTGCGCCTTTGGTACTGCCTCAGAACCGGTGCAGATACCCTTAGCACCGGTTTACCAGGCCGAACAATTGACAATGTCGAATTGCGGTATACGGTGCACTAACCACATTACGCACCCCGGGACAGATAATTCTGTCAATGCACTGAGTTTCCGCGATACCACATTGTCAATGGTGCGGCGTGGTAAACGACTGTACCGCAGTTTTTAAATTTTTTTAAAATAACACGGTGCACCTCGCGGTACCACCCCAGAACTGGTGCAGATATTATTAGCACCGATTGCAGTGCGACCTGTAAATTTACAGGCTGCACCCCAAACTGGTGCGAGCCGAACAGCTCGAGCGCACAGCGCGAATTTTTTTTTTAATGGTTAATTTTAAAGTTTTTTGAAATTTTAATCCATTAAAAGGTTTAAATTATGGAAAAACAAGAAAAATGCCTGTACATTTACCCGTCGAGGAGGCATATTGGCTGTATAATTTGCAAAAGAAAATTTGTCCACTGTTTTATAAAATTCAAGCTGGAGATTGGTGGCAATGCACAACAGCAGTGCATGTAATAAGTGCAATGGGAGCACGGGTGTCAGGGTGGCTCGAACAAGGATATCTTTCACCAGTGCTTGAGAGCTCTGTAGCACTGAAAAAAGTGAAAAATGTGGTTTTTTGGCCGTAATTTTTTTTATTTAACCTTGTTCCGGTGTGTGGGGTTTTTACTGTGCAGTATGCCGCCCTGGGCTATTTCTGTTTTCACGCGCTTTTATGAGGCACCGGAGCGGTGTATCTGTAACGCACCAGTGCTCTAAAGTAATATGACGCACCAGGCACGGTGTCCGGTGAGTCAATGATTTGTGCGGTTTTTCGGCCGCAATATTTTTTTATTTAGCCCTTTTCTAGTGCGCGGCAGTTATGGGGACCCTGCTATGTTTCCGTCATTCCACCCCTGGCAGTTTCTATTGCACGCGCTTTTTATGAGGCACCGGTGCTGACGAGTTAACACATATCAGTGTTGTTCCTTAATTAAAGGCACAGGGCGGGTGTGTATGGAGCGCACGATTTCCGGTGTGCCAATGTTTTGTGCGTTTTTTTGGCCGTAACTTTTTTATTTAACCATTTGCTGGTGCGTGAGGTTTATGGGTGCCCCAGTGCATTTGATTGATTCCACACTGGGTGGTATCTGTTTTCATGCACGTTTTCAGAAGCACCGGTGCGTTAGAGATGTAAGGAACTGGTGTTGTACAGGAATATGACGCACCGGGCGGGTGTGTTAGGAGCGCACGGTTCCCGGTGTGCCTATGTTTTGTGTGGTTTTTTGGCCGCAATTTTTTATTTATTTAACCCTGTGCCAGTGCTCGGGGATTTCAGGGCGGCCCGGTGTGTTGGCGACTCGGTGCGTTTAAGGGTGACCTGGGCGGTTTCATTTTTTGCGCGTTTTTTGGGAGGTGCCGGTGCAAAATTTATGTAAAGTACCGGTGCTCTACAGAAATACAACACACCGGGCGGGTGTGTACAGAGCGCAAGGTGTCCGGTGTGCCAATTTTTTAACCGCACCGGTGCTTTCTCATGTTGAATGCACTGGTACGTTTTACGGTGATAAGAGCACTGGACGAAATACATCCGAAAAAACCTCCACTCGCCAACCTCCTCTAGGAACCTCTGCTAGAAACGGATGTCTGGGGTATTTTTATAAGGGGTTCCTCAAAAACATCTGTTAGAGGGTATTTTCCTTGTAGTGAATGGAATCAAGTGAAAATGGAAACAAGGTCAAAGATAACTTTATTACTTATCAGGAAAATATGAAGTCTATATTTTACAAAAAAGAAAAAGAAGTTCTCTTTCCAGAAGGAAATTGGTACTAATATGGGACACCAGATGAGAAGAAAATGGAAAGCATGGTAAATTTGACCCTCTCTGGTATGGTCCATACAAGATATCTAAGGGAAGGTCAAATAACACATTTATTTTGGAATATCTAGATGGAGAGACAGAACAACTTCCTGTGAACAGGCAGTATCTGAAGCATTATTTCCAGCATTAAAATTCAGTATTCCACCATTGTAAATACCAGATTACTAATTGTTCATATGTTTCCAAGCAATATTTGACTCCATGCACAATGAATAAGGCACTAATATGCGGTTCTTAGCACTTCCATGGAAAAAATCACTATCCCCAGGTGGAGCCAGATGTTGTGGGTCATTTGCATTTACCTTTGAAATATTTTTCAAAACACCAAAAACGAATATATGATAGAAAATGTAAAATTTTGTGTGTCAGAGAATATTTTTTATTTATATATTGGTACATTAAAATTACGTGATGAGACGTGAAGGTGGGTCGAGTTTGGTTCATTCACGTGCAAAACAATTCAAGAGTTGGAACGATGGGCACGTTCAGAACATTGCACGCCGAATAGGGTCGAGTTGGGCTCATTTGCAAGCTCAGGAGGGACTAGCATGATAGAACACTGGATAAGCTCAGGAGGGTTACACTGTGGAGTAAACAAACTAATTTCCCAAAGGAGGAGAAAGGGTGCATTTCCCTTAAACACTTAAGAGTTTTGGAGGAGGTGCAAAGGGAAAAACGAATGGTGGGGATGAAAGCACAGAACTAGAGCGGAGAGATAGATAGTGGATATTAAATCGAAAACCAAAAATCGCAAGTTTCAAAGGATAGGTGAATGAGGTAAGTGATAAATTCACCAAAGTGCGACGTGCGATGCCAGGTGGGACCTGATTGCATAGCGCACATCGCAGGTTTTAAAAAAAAGTGTTAAGGAAAAGTTAAAGTCTGCGAAATGCAAAGTGCGACGTGGTGGTGACGTGGCAAATGACGTGGCCTTGGCCCGCATACTACATAGTGCAAGTTTTAAAAGTTAAGGGCAAAGGGTAAGTGTTATAATCGTCAAAGTGCGATGCGATGGGAGCCGATCGCAAATCGCGAATCGTAAGTTTTAAAGGATCACTGCAGGAGGTAAGTGATAAAGTCGCTAAAGTGCAAAGTGCGATGCCAGGTGGGAACCGATCGCATAGTGCACATCGCAAGTTTTAGAAGATAAACGCTAAGGAAAAGTTAAATATGGCGAAATGCGAAGTGTGATTGTGGCACAAATGCGATGTGGTTCCAAGATGAAATATAAAGGATTTCAAGTTCGGGCTTATGTGGTTATGCGCCATTTTATGAATAAATAGGCAGAATGTGGCAGAAAAACTCGGGTAACTGACCCGGCACAGATCAAAGGAGAAGAGGTAGAGTCAGGTAGTAGGTGATATGATTGAAAACGTTTGAAGCACAGGGGCATAGGCAGAGTCGGGCAGAGGAGCGTATAGCGGCCCTATAGGGAGCATGACAACTGGGTCAAGTCGGACACTGAGGCGTCGTTATAGGGATATGCAGCTGCTGCATCATAACTAGAAATGACACCTCGACACTTCGGGAGGACGCATCAGCAACATCAGATTCAGCAAAACGAACAATATTTCCAGTTTTAATTTGTTTTCTCAAGTATGATTGCATAAGTAATCTTAACAATTTAGGTAGTTGAATAGTTTCAAGAAGTTCAGGAGTTATGAACCATTGTGATGTATTTAAGTAGATAGAAATAAAGAAAAGGGTTCCGAGTTTTGGACCTCTGGAGGATTGTTAATTTGGTATTGAATTTTTTGAGAAATAAATGAATGAAGATCAAGTTTCCTGCAGTTGTTGATGTTGTTATGTATTTCCAGTTTCGCTCTATGTTTATTCCTCTTTGAATGAAGTGGAGTAATGTAGCATCCGGTCTCTTAATTACATCTGTGAGTAAGAGTTAAACAACCTTAATTTGTGCTCCTTCACCTCATCTCTTCTTTCTTCACAAAATCCTGATGAAACTTTAAAGTAATAGATTCTGTGTTTGCAGCGTATTATTTCAAGTTTCCTCTCTATCCATGAATTTCCTCTGAAACTTAAAAGTGATTGATTCTGTTTCTCAGCATATCACTTCAAGTTTCCTTTACAGCTCTTATTTTCAATTCATTCGGATATCAGTAGTTTATGGCATTGTGAAGGCTTTCATTATATCATATTATTGAGTGTATTAAATAATTAGATTCCAAAGGTGTTAAGCAGAGGCCATTTGATATTAAAATTGTGACATACATTTACAAAATGTCTTAAGCAGTAATTCCTTACCACAACCAAGGGATTGTTCCTTGAGATACAATAGAGCCCACGCTTATCGAGAGAACCCCACATTAATATTTTCTTTTTCCAGACAAGCCAAACAAATTCAAGAATCTTAGTGGGTATCTTCCTGTACCATACATGCTGAAAAAGAGAGAGATATTTCATGGAAATTTCGAGGAGTAGAAGATAAGTCATAAATTTCATGGAAATTTCTACACATAGATTGCAAAGTCTAGTGAATCATCAAACGATGAGAAGGATCCAAGGATACTAGTTAACTATGGGTACCAACATAGAAAATAAGCGTTGTACATTTTTCTTTAATATTTCTCATTGAAAAATATGCAAAATCAAAATAGGACCATGGGAAAAAATATGATGCGTAAGAGATTTGATCTCTGCAGTTTCACATTGAATTGAATTAAAAAACATATATGCCATTAAAAATTATACATTAAATATATGGTTGTTTGAATAATGTGATAAAATGATGGAAGAAAAATAATGCATTTAAAAAAAAAAATTACGAGTTTTTGGTTTGAAGATGGTACTTTTTCCCATAAAAAATTTGTGTTAACTACATTGTTACCAAAACTCATTATGTCAAGTCGACTGATCTAATCTCTAAGCAAGCCTTAATTGATCACAACTAGTCAAAAAGTTAATAAATAAATCCTAGGATTATTTCGCATTTATGCACAGACGAACCAACCTGCAAATGTAAAATGAAGGCCAAAGAATTATTGCACAATTGTCTTTAGTGTGACTTTTTGGAGTTTCAAGTGCTGGAATCCGGGGAAAAAAGTTGAGGTAAAATCATGATTTTTGTTATTTAAACTAGTTTTTTTACTGTATATATGGATTCAGTGCCCTAAAAAACCCCTAGGGCACTTCGATTGTGCAAGGTTACCCATCAAACTTCTGTTTTCAATGAATTTCTGTTGGATATTAGAGAAATTAGACCGAAAAAAGCACCGTACAAGCCTTCAAAAAATCGCACTAAAAACTACTCGATTGCAGAATAATACCATCAAAAAATTACACTAAAAACTACTAGATTGCAGAATAATACCATCGCTTAATTAACCAACCACAATTTAAGAAAAATAGAATTAAGAAATAATAAAATAAAATTAATCTTTTTTATAATACTAACATTAAAAATGATCATCTAATGCATAATACCCTGCTTGGTGGCAGAAATAATAATATAATTATAAATAATAAATATAAAAATTATATTTATTATTATTTTTTCTTATATTTAATATAGGATGTTAATTTAGACATGAATTAATGTTATATTTTTTTTTGCTAAATAATGATAAAAATAATTATTGAAGTAATATACTTTTATAATTATTAAATAAATTTACTATTTATGTTTAATAATTGATTTAAATAACAAATTTTCAATAATTTATTATTTTATAAATATATATTTAAAATTTATATGAATTTTAAGAATTTTTTTTAATAGTTCATTGCTTAGTATTATATTATAATATAAGCAAATTTTCCTAGATCTATTTATAATCAAACAAAAATTATATATATATATATATATATATATATATATATATATAATATTTCGGTAAAAATCACATCAGAATAATTTAGGTCGACGCGTTTCGAACCAGCCAGTGTGGTTCATCATCAGGACAAGATGAAGAATCTGATCAGATAACCCAATTAAATAGATAAGAAAACCTCCAACTAGCCGTTTGTAAGATAACGGCTAGTTTGACTAAACCTAGGAAATGAAAACAAAAAATATAAAATAATGATTTCTTATTTATTTAATATTAAATGCTTAATGTTTAAAATTGAAATCTTATTAATTTAAATAAAATAAAAATTAACCAATATATTCTTTAAAGAATAAAGTATATATATATATATATATATATATATATATATATATATATATATATATATATATATATATATATATTAATTTTTATTCTTAGAATAATAATTAAATAAAATAAAAATAGAACAAAATAAATAAATAAATTATTATTCTAAGAATAAAAAAAAAAAAAATTATTTATTCTTTAAAAAATATATTGGTTAATTTTTATTTTATTTAAATTAATAAGATTTCAATTTTAAACATTAAGCATTTAATATTAAATAAATAAGAAATCCTTATTTTATATTTTTTGTTTTTATTTCCTAGGTTTAGTCAAACTAGCCATTATCTTGCAAACGACTAGTTGGAGGTTTTCTTATCTATTTAATTGGGTTATCTGATCAGATTCTTCATCTTGTCTTGATAATGAACCACACTGGCTGGTTCGAAACGTGTCGACCTAAATTATTCTGATGTGATTTTTACCGAAAGATTTTCTCACAATTTATGGATCACAGAAGCCAAATTCCTAATATATATATATATATAATCAAAATTCCTATATAATATAATTATTTATTTTTAAAAATAAACATTATATATAAAATATATTAATCTTATATATATTAAAAAAAAAAAATTATATATATATATATATATATATATATATATATATATATATATATATATATATCAAAGATAAAGATTCATAATCATTAAAATATTTGGGGTGATCACCCAAAAATTGGGATTCTAAGGATATAGTTGACTTATTATTGAATGGTAAGGAAGTTATTAGAACTTTTTAAGTTGGGTATATTTGTAACAAATATCTTTCGAAGATGTATTACACACAAAAAAAAATGATGCAGTTAAAATGGAATGACTAATAAGGTATATACATGAGTAATCAATGGAAATATTTCTAGCATTATGAATAAGGTTTGATCACGAAATGAAAAACTCTTTGAAAAGTGGAAAATTTAAGAATGAGATGAAATGTGAAAAATATGTTATAAATATGATAAAGATAAACTAAAAGGAAAATGAAAATGAAAAGTAAATAAAGAAGTTACTAAAAGCTAGAAGACAAAGAAACAAAAATAGATAAAAAGGAAAAATGTAGATATGATAGATATAAATATATTTATTAAAAAATAGATGGGGTTTATTTTTTCCAAACTCCATAATATTTTCATCTTATCACTGGAAAAATAATCAACTTGACATGACTCCATGACCAATGGATCTGTCTTCCTTCTTGGCAACAAACCTTAAAAACTTATATCCCACTGAGCGTTATACCTAGTCTAACATCTAAGTGATTGAAAATTTCAAATAGAGAGAGCCCTCTCTAAAGTTGGAAGGCCTAGATTCCAACTTCAAAGTGGTTTGGGGTTACCTCCTATTTTCTCTCTTCTGCCTAGGGAAATTACAGAGTGCTAACACAATGGTGTCATTGTCAGGGAGTGAAGGTTCCATCTTCCTCGGGAAAGATCATCAAAGTTTCAAATATGATTTTTGATGGTAGACAATAGTTAGACACAAGTAGGTTGCATCATTCACCTAACGACTTCAATCAAGTTTCAACATGATCCAAAGTCTCCACTAGAAGCAGGATCCATAAATTAGGATTTTACTAGCGACTCTATTGGCTCAAGATGGATAGCATATATGCGAGGTGTGTGCCCATGAAATCATGCTCACATTCCTGGTTTTCCAAACCACATACCTTGTGTATATTGTAAGACTTATTTGCCAAAATTCAAATATCAGGTAGGAGATGATGTCTCTCTTCATTTGGTTAAGTTTCACATGCATGTGTGTAAGCTAAAGGTTGATTTTCATGAAGATTGTCTCATGAAGATGTCCATGGTATCCTTGGAGGGAAATGAAAAATCATGGTATGAAATATTTCCAAATGATTTTTTATATTATCTTAGATATTTTCATACAATATTTTATGTGAGATACAAAGAACATCATCCTTCCTTGTTTTTGGTCAAAGATTGTTGCACACATGTTGACAATTTCATTGAGAATTTGGGAATTTTTTATGAATATGATCAATTTATGGATGATGATATTATAGAGGCTATTCATGGGAACCCTCTTAACCATCAGGAAAAATAAGTAGAGACTAGTTTCCATCATATTCAAGAAAACTTCTAGCAAATCGTAGCTTTTCTCTTGCCTGAAAATGAAGTAGATCAACATCCTGATGTATACAGTTATGACACATCTTCTAAGTTTGAAGGAAATTTGCAGTAGTCTTGTCAAATGTTAAGTCACCAAGTGAAAGAATAGGATAGATAATCAAATTTTTCATCAACCCTTTTATTTCCTGAGTCTTTATTCCAAGAACAATCTTATCAAATTATGAGTTTTGAAATTCCATGTATAGAAACTCAAAACAATGAGATCACTTTAAATGAAGATGAAGGTGTTATTCATGAAATAAATGAGCTAAATAATGATAGCTATACTCCATAGTTACAAGAGGATAATGAAGAGAAAGTTGTTTTAGACCCTTTGGAAAATAAAGAAGCAATTCAAGATTTCATGCCTCTTGAATCATGTGAAGGGTTAATTTTTTACATTCATGTTGTCCACGATGTGACTGTTTCATTGGAAGCCTTTCAAGAAAATTCAAAGTTTTTTCTTGTAGATAAAAAATATGCTAAGAAGACTTATGTTTTTTCATTTGAAAATTATCATGAGGATTTCAGTGAAATTGAAGATACGAAATGAGAGCATGACGCTTCTCTTCTTCCTTTTTCCCATCAACAAGAAATGAACATAATCAACACTCCTATTCTTAAATATTATTTTGCCTAATTATTGAAATTATCAAGGGATTTTATGTTGCTCACCGATACATGAATTGGATTTTGGATGGAGTTTGAGTTTCCATTCTCCAAATTTTTCTTTCTGCTTGAGGAAAATATGAGAAGAAAGTGATCAAATAACCATTTTATTTTATGGTTACACTCAAATTTTTCGATTACCTGGTCTAGTAGATGTTTCTAGTAATTTTGAGTGGGTAGGTGTGATGAATAAGCTCAATGCCCTAGGCATTATTTTCATTTTCAGTTTGCAGCAGAGTTTTCAGTTTTTAGTGTACATTTTAGGTTTTAGTTTGAAGAATGCATTTGATTCAATTTGAGGGTTATAGCAAGTTGTCAGTTTGGTTTCAGTTGTAGTGGTGTCAAAGCAGAAATAGGTTGCAGGAATGATGATATTCAGGCACATGGTATACAGTGTTCTTGGCACCTCACAGGGAGGATGCCATTCCCATTGGGGCCAATGTTAGTATCTTATAGTCATAGTAGTCAGAAAACAAGTATTTTCTTTCAAATTATATGGAAAATGTGTAAAAGGTTAGGATTTTATCTTCTAGAGATTAAGCTATTGGTCTTAGTATAGAATAAAATTTTCATTATTGAATGTAATTATGTCAAAGTGTGTGAAGGGTCATGAAAATAGTCAATGATATCTTGAGAGGTCGAGTTAAATAAGTCTAGTATCATATCTAATTAAAAATCATTAGTGAGGTCATGCTATCATGTATTATCATCATAGGCGCATATTTTTAGGGTCACTTGGGTTAGTCAGAGTGTCAAATAATAGTCATTCATGACATCACTTTGGTACAATGATTAGGAGGACAATGTTGTGCTTTTGATATGTGATGTGTTTTTATGATTGAGTTTCAAAATCGTAATCATCGCCCTTGAAATGCGCATTCAACCACCTTAGGAGTTCAAATGAATGGTTAAACTTCAAAAGTACCTTAGAGCTTTTCATTTCTCCATCAAAATATTGATGAATATTGGTTGGAGATTGCAACGCAAAGGAGGCAAGGGAAGCATTGCGCTTGCAGACAGGTGTTTTGCTCACACATAGTCACTGCATTTCCAAATTGATGGTGAATTACTCATTCTAGGTGAAAAATATATATTCCCCTAGGTCATTATTCTTGTATGTTGACAAATTTATTTCCATTTGTTGAGAAAATCATTTCAAAAATACATAAAAAATCAAATTTTGGCCTTGCTGCATTTCTAGGGAATTCGTTGTGTTTTCCTTTAGCGCTTCGTTTTATGATGTCAACCTTGTTTAACACGTAAAATCTTGTTTGTTTCCTTGATGTTGAAGTATATCATGTCATTCAAGTGATTTAAAAATTCTTTCTTGGTCATTTCTTTCCTCGTAATTCAAGAAACATTTTTTTCCTCCATGTGTTGCGCTTCTGGGATCACGACTGTGTTTCTAATTCTGCCACTATGACCAAGAAAACACTAGTTGGTGTTTTGGGTTTTGAG
This sequence comes from Pinus albicaulis, assembly GCA_034641835.2. Taxonomy (NCBI): domain Eukaryota; kingdom Viridiplantae; phylum Streptophyta; class Pinopsida; order Pinales; family Pinaceae; genus Pinus; species Pinus albicaulis. The sequence continues at coordinate 1,294,305,770 of CM076581.1, read as the reverse complement.
AGGTGATTTTTGTTTTCCAGGTTTGTTTCATAGATTTTTCATCCTCAATTGCCACAAAACCATAATCTGGAGCCCCATTTCATCACCACTATCTTATTTTTTGCACTAAATAAGTCTACACTCAGATTGTATTGAAGAAACTCTAAAGCATACCTCTAGTGTGAAAAATCATGTCAACTCAAGATAGAAAGAAACATAAGGGAGAATTCATTGTTAGGCTTGAGCCCCAATACCTCACCTTGATCAATTCAGACCCAACAATAAGAGTTTCCTTTGAGCATGTTGGATGCATCCGATTTTGTGAAAAAATCCAAGGATACAATGTACAACTCACTAAGGAGTTTGCTATGAATTTCATTGGGCTTGAGTTTAAGATTGGAGAGCTCACCTTTCTAGTTTCAGATGTCACTATATCATCTACAATAGAGATTCCCCTTTAGGGAGAGTAGTGGTTCAAGGGAATGCCTCTTCACATTTCCAAATATACATATTTTCTGAAGCCTGAATAAAGAGATAAAGGGTATGGATCCATTGTCCCTAAGGAGTATTTACTTGAGCCCTACAGTAAGATTTTGCAAGAATTAAGAGATACTTTAACTGTGAGGGTAGGTTTGGGAGGATCTATCAGTACCATTTTAGACTTTTGATGTTGTTGGCTTAAGGGGTCTTGATTGAGGTTCAGAGTATTCTGTGCAACCACCAAAACCCCCCAACTATTGGCCCTTTCGGCAGTGATATGCTTACGCAAACCAAAGTCTCACCTGAAGCAGTATGGGGGGGTGCTAGAACCGGATGTCCACACCCAGAGGGGGTGTTTGATGTTTGTTTTACCCTTACTTAATGTTTATCTGCTTGTGAAATTCCCAAGAAACTAGGTGTAAGCGCGGATAAAACCCTTAAAAAATATGCATTAACAGATATGTGTCATAGATTATATTTCAATAATATTGAACCCTTTCCCATTCACGGACCATTAAAAAAATAACCCTTAATATAGAATTGCGTGGAATAGATCACAATACTTAATTCAAATCTAACTGTTAAAGTGGAATAGTACTTGCACACAGATGCAATCCAAAATGACTTATCATTTAATAAAATAAATATGCATTCAATAGCACAAATCCAGATCTAGAATTCTAGTGAGCAACATATACACACATTGAATGATTCTAAGATAGTTAACCACTGAAATCATATAAAAGTCTAAGTTCGCCAATAGTACAATATATCTGTCTGCACACACAGTAGCAGATTCCATATTCTTGTGATCAACTGTGAAGCTAACAGTGTGCGGCCTAGCTAATGGACTTCGATGAGAATGAGTTTGTGTGGTTGACCCATAACCATGACGTTGATTGTTTCATGAAGTAGCAGGTGCCTACATAGTCTGGGGTGGGAGGGAACGTCTCCAAATAACCCAAGCCAAATGTTGTTAAGCTAAAATTGGTGAATGTGAAGTAGGTGCCTACTAAAGCAGGGTGGGAGGGCATGTCTCCAAAGGGACCTGCTCCTAATGCTGCTCCAGATTTAAAATGGGCATAACTCGGTTAATATAACTCTAAATATTTCCTTTTATGGAAACAAAATGATTATTCTGCATATTACCATGTGTTTGAAATCGTTATCTAGAGACTCTAGACTCTCAGATTCGCACTGGAGCTGTCTCATCGTCACAAAATTTCTGAAAAATAGTTGATTTTAAATCAGTGATAAATCCCTCATCCGGACTCCGATTCCACCAATTTTTTTTTTTTTTTAAATTGGGTGATTTTTCAAGGGAACCTCAGATATATAACCATTTCTCTGAAATTTGTCACTGAAAACTACAAAAAATGATAGGATATTTGTTGTCCACGAATTGTTGTCAAAAAAATTTCTGCAACATTGCTGATTTTGAATTAGTGATATCTCCCTCATATGGACTCCGATTCAACTATTTTTTTTTTTAAATTGGCTATTTTTTCGCAAGGAATAGAGATATTCTATTTGTTTATAAAAATTTTGTACCCGTATTTTCATATATTCTCTACAAACTCACCTCCCAAAAAATTCTTGCAAAAAAATGAAAAAAACAAAAATTATTCCAGCTTTGCCCAAGAAAGTACTTTGTGGAGGTCTTGGAACTTGCATGGAGTTTGATAAATATGGATGAAAAATGTTGAAACTGAAAAATTCTTCAAACCCTCATTCCCATAGATTCGTAACCTAAATCTGATACCATTGATCTGGATCTTGGGAGGAGGCCCCCACGATCTAAGAAATTGAAATGCAATAAAAATGAGAGAACACACAATAAATAAAACCACAAATAAATATTTTTATTAAAGCAAAGAATAAATGTAGAAGCTATATTGTGGTAGACAATCTGTCCTTTTACAAAATGTGACTTGTTACTTATAGCCTTTTTTTGTTACAATACCACAGGTAAATTCCATGGGTGGGTAAAGACCATGGGAAGATCCCACTTAAAATACTATGGGTGAAAAACATGGGTGAATGAACACCATGGGTGGATTCCACTTAAAATACCATGGGTAAATTCCATGGGTGGATGAATACCATGGTTCGATTCCATTTACAATACCATGGGTAAATTCCATGGGTGGATGTCATTTTCCATTCAGATCATGGTTTGTGGTGGCCTATGGTGTAAAATGATGCAAAAGAGTATTGTTGCGCTTGTGATGTGTGTCAAAGAATAGGGAAAACCTCGCACAGATATGAAATGCCACTACAACCATAAGTGACTTTGCAGGCTTTTGATAAATGGGCCATTAATTTTTTAGGACCGATCAATCCTCACGGGAAGAAGACCGGTGCACGATATATCATCACTGCGACGAATTATTTGACTAGATCGGAAGATGCCAAGCCTGTGAAGGATTCCATTTCAGAAACAGTTGTGCACTTAATTGTTGAGAATATCTTGACAAGGTTTGGGTGTCCTAATATTTTGATGAGTGACCAAGGTACAAAATTTGTGAATGAGACCATTCAAGCCTTGAAAATGGAGTTTAAGATGCACCATTAGAAGAGTAGACCATATCATCCACAGGAAAATGTTACGGTAGAATCCTTTAATAAGATTTTGGAGACTACGCTCACAAAATTTTGCAATGCTAATCAGAACAATTGGGATGTGTGTGTACTTGTGGTTTTGTGGGCACATAGGACTACATGCAAGAAATTGACAGGACATACTCCCTTCAGGTTAGGGTGTGGACAGGAGGTTGTTATGTCGTTGGAGTATATTGTCCCTAGTCTCCGCATCATAGCATTAACTAACATGGTTGATCAAGATATTATGGAAGAGCGATTGTCACAACTATTTGTGCTAGAGGAGGACACATTCATTGATGGTTTCCATCATTAGGTGAAAAAGGTGCACAAAAAATCTTGGCATGATAGGCACATCAGGAAAAACATTTTTAAGGAGGATGATTTGGTTTTGCTATATGAAAGCAAGTTTGTGCGCCACCCAAGAAAGTTCAAAATGCATTGGCTTGGACCTTATATTGTCAAGGAAATCATGGAAGGAGGTGTGGTACATCTAGTTACCTTAAGTGGCGAAGTCCTTCCTGAGTATGTGAATGGAAGTTGATCGAAACCATACACGGATGATCCCATCCCTGAGCGCGCCAAATGACTATATGGCTGGAAAATTGTCTTAGTGCCCTAGAGAGTTGTGAGAGGGCACAAGACCATAAATAATTCTGTCAAGCATTGGAGAAGTGTGTCTGTGTGACGAATATTGTAGGAAGCATAGTTTTATGAGACAAAAACATAGAGGTTGCACCAGGAGGTTGAAATAGCCGCAGATGCACCAGAATATAGTCGTTGGAACAATTAATTTGGATAAGACAACTTTTTTAGCATTTTGAGGAGTGGCCAACTTGCATTTATGGAGGATATTATGCCAGAGTTGGATCCGTTTTAGCATTAATGAGGCTGCATCAACGTATATCAAGTCATTTAGGCCATGCCATCACTATAAATATGGCAGGAAGGGTCAGATTAGTTCTCTTTTCTTTCTAAGATATTTGTGTTCAGTGCTATCATCGTGCTTGTTTGAGTTTATGTTTGAGCACTCAGAAACATTCTTCAAGACACTGCACCAAAGAGGGTTATGTCATTTAATCCCTCCAAGTATGACTTCTACAGAGCCTACCCCCTTTGCGGCTCCCACTAATGAAACACCTACACTGGAACCTCAAACTCATAAGACAAAGAAAGGATAGACCTCATAGACCCGAAAGTATACGCGTAAGAAGACCTTGAATCCTAATTCGACCCCAAAAAAATGACAAAAGAGACCAATGGTTGAGCAAACGGAAGTGATCATAGAGGAAGAAATTGTCAAAGAAATAGACCTAATGTCACGGATTCCCAAGTATATGTTTCCATGCAAGCCATCTGTTGAATTTACGAGGGACCTGGTTAAGTTTAAGTCCCATATCAACACACCACTGCTCCAGGAGAATGTACCTTTTTAAGGGGCCATGTTCGCCAAAGTACCTTTGCTAAAGTTGGAAGACTGGGACCTAGCTGACGGCAAAAAATTCCCCAAGCTTGCACCATCAGAATACTTAGAGTAGGTTCCCTATGACGGAGGAGTGATCAAGGTTGAACCAAAGACATAGGCATTAGGATTGCAACAGTCCAAGCTGCTGAACCTTCTAAACATTCCACACTTTGGGTGCAACACAATAAATGATATTTTCATGTGCCAGCTACTTGCCCTAGTGCATGATAACTATTTGTGACTAGGAGATCCCATCCCGATCAATGATATAATGATTCATCGAATCACTAAGTTTCCTTACCAAGGAGAGGATCCAGGGGCAGCCTTCGAAGGGAAGGGGAAGGGGAAAAAGGTCGTTGATGTGATTAAGAAAATATATGGGGTGAACAAGAATACCAGGGGCTTTGTAGTCCAAGAAATTAGTTCTCCAGCTGTTAAATTTGCTACCTTGATCCATGCGTGCAAGTTGATAAGGAAGTGTCATGCAACAGAATTACCTGTGTACGTGATTAAGATATTTTGCAGTGTAAAATGGGTGCAGTACAATTGAGTGAAGTATCTCTGCACTGATTTTTTTGAGAATGTTCGAGAAGTGCAAGAAGATGGAAATCATTTCTATTATGCTTGGTTGTTGCTGGTGGTCATGATGATTGGTTGGAAACCAATGTCACAGTCCCAGTTACCCAATATTGAACCATATCTTTGCGAAGCCACCAAGTATACATCATTGTGGAACTCCAAGCTTCCTTCCCGAGTGACAGAAAATAACCTACATTGTACGAGTATGACCTACGTTGTACGAGTAATACAAACACATTGCTGACTTCAAGGCCACCTTTCAAAATGTGCACATTTGTGCACTACAAACAAGTGGCCCCCCTTATGACTATAAGAAATTAAAACTGGAGTTGTGTCTTCATCAGTACCAAACTGGAGTTGTGTCTTCATCAGTACCACATAAGACTCCTATGAAGCGTCACATGCCAAAAAATCAGCCAAAATATGCACAGAAGGACCAGGATCCAACCACAATGGTATAGATAGTTCACTTGTGCAGCGATGGTGATATGGAAGAAACAAATGGAGACAATGTCGATGGACCGTCAACGCAAGAAGACATTCAACAAGGCACAAGGAGAAGGGCCTCAAACCATGCTTAGATCACACACACAAAGGAAAGCATCTAAGAAGACTGGGACTGACCCAATGATGTTGACAAAGGAATATTTTGATAAAATTGGTGACACAGTCTAGGTAGTGATAGAAGATGTCTGAAACAAAGCAGAGTCCCAGTACAAATCGATCATTGATGACATGCAGCAAGGAATATAGCAGCTCAGAGTGAAAGCAAGCTCAATACAAGCGAGCATGAAAAAATCAAGAGTGATACAATTGAGTGAGTTGGCCATTCGACACCCATCCAGTTTAGAAAGCCACATGTTTCAAAGTTTTGGTCGTAGCAATCCAGAGCAGTGCACGATCATTCCTGAAGGATCTGAGGTCAGTGTTGACTTGACCATCTTCCCCATAGGAAAATTTCATGCCTTGCATATGATGATCATGGATGAGCTACAATACAGAGAGTACAAGGCATTCTAGGACTCCATGACGGCTCAACACCACATCGCCACAATGCTTAAGGGACAACCGCTAGCAGAGCATGTGTGCCATGTCGCTCAAATTCAACACGCCCATTTGGATCAGTTGTGCTTTGGCCTCCTAAAGTCACAATGCCAACTATTGCATCTCCCACCATCAAATTTGAAATTTTGGTAGCCGTACTTAGAGCATCAAGATCAAAATTTGCAACAGTCTGAGCGGAGCTCAAGCATAATATCATTGATTTGTAGATGAAGTTGCAGTCTAAGACGCCTCCAGAAGTTCACGCACATGGCGTCAAAGTAGTACAGACATCAATTGTTAGCATCATTGTTGTTGTGGATGCTTGCAGTAAATTTTTGGAGGAAGCCATGGGCATGTGGACCTCTGTCCAAGATGACCCTGTTGTACAGCAGTTGAAGATAGATATTCAAGCTAAGGAACAACAGTTTAATGAGATCTGGGTCGCTATACTGACCCTAGTGCCGACCCAAAGATTGGCCCGATTGTAGGAAATTCATTCCATTCATGAAGATATCGACACAATGCATCGACGAGAGTAGTTTCTCAAAAACAGAATGCAGCCTTGGGCTGAGGAGGCCTTGCAACTTTCCCAAAACATTGATTGTGCCCTTGGAGGAGGGCTGTAGCAGACCCAGAGAAGCATAAGCTTAGCAGTCGAGGGGCCAACAATAGATAAATTGGTTGAAGAAGCACAGAGCATCTCAGCGTAGAGTACATAAGTCACCTAGCCACTTAAATCTTCCATTCAGGCGTTGAAAGAAAAGATGTAGGAGTCGGGACCAAAGTGACTCAGGACAAGTCACTAGATTGTGTTGGGGAGCTGTTGGCCTAGGGTCTCCTAAGGTCAAGTTTTTTTGGTATAATTTTGCTTAGATGATGTCAAATACATGATATGCGCAGAAGTCAAGGGGCTTTGGGGCGGGTCAAATCTCCTTTATGATTGTAATGGGTAAAAGGGGAAACCATGAGTCTCAAACCATGGTTTGAGACCATGGTATGTGCACGTCCAAGTCATATAAATATGTAAGAGTTGAGTCGAGTAAGGACATATTTGGTCAATATTTATGTTGTTTATGAATGTTTTGATTTAAGTCTTGGGAAATTTTGTGTTCGGTTTGGGTAGAAAGGCTTCTGTTGGCTGTGTGTGCAGAGACCTAGTCCTGAGATGTGTGCGAGGAATCTGTTGTTGTGTGCGCAAATGGAAAATATTGTACTAAGTTGAATATATATTAATAAAGAATAAGTTTTGGTGAACTATTTTGCTATTTTTGTGTTTATGCATGAATACGTTAATTCCCTCATTGATTACTACAATTTATAGATCTATTTCTATTTGAATGCGCGTTTATCTGAGTTAATATATGTGAAATATCTTTATGTTTGTGCAAGGATTGCATCTATGTTAAGGGTTTTACATAAGAACTATCTACGTGATTGCGCAAGTGATTATTTCTGCTTTCATAAGCTAAACCTGAATGAAGTATAATAACTTATTTTACAAATATTTGTTAAGGGTTTTCATCTGCATTTAGATCTGGGTTTCTGTGAAGTCTTGTGCAGATCGATAAGGATTAGATTTGGTAAGTAAGGTTAAAGCCCACATCATACGCTCCCTCAGGGTGCGGAAACCTGGTTCCATCACCCCCCCATACTTCTTTGGGTGAGACTTTCGTCTGCGCAAGCATATCACTGCCAAAAGGGCCAATATTTGGAGGTTTTTTTTGGTTGCGCAGAACACTCTGAACCTGGGTGAGGACCCCTTAAACCAATAATCATCATCATTGTCATGAATATGACCACATGTACCATGATTCACCAGGAACATAGTAAGTGTGAATCCCAACTTGTAGATTCATAAGTATTTAGAAGAGAAACACCAGGGAGAAGAAACCAAAGGATCCTGCAACCCACCAAGAGGAAGTCCCTATTCAAACCACATACAAATACTCATCACTCATAGACTAGGATGAATAACTCAAACTTCAAGAGGATATCATAAATCTAGACTCCAACATGGAGGAGATGCAAAAAAAAGTATAACAAAAGAGGAAATCACTAAAAGCATCATAGGAAACGCCTACCTAGGATGAGCAGCCCATGTTAGATGTGTCAAGGGTGGAAATGGAGGAGGAAGTGAAAAATTTAAACAAGAATGAGAAAACCCTACTAAATATTATTGATGAGTGGAAAAATAAATAACCAAACACTATTATTGAGCACCAAAAGCTTAAGTATCATCAAATTTATCTTTAGGTAAAAGATCAACTACTTGAATCAATGGAAAATATAGGGTCAATCAGTCATGGCCTGGGAATCCACACTAGCAATACCAAGGAGAAAGTACAACAAAACAAGTAGGGTACAAACAGGGGAATAAAGAAAAAAAAAAACCTCAATCCAGATAGTGGGAGAGAACATAGTCAATATAGGGTATGTTTCATTACTATCTAAGGTGTTCACTTCATCCAAGCGCTTTTCATAACAATAATTATATCATGGAATATTTGTGGCCTCAATAGCAAGGGTAAGCATTAAATTCTTAAGCAAGTAATTTAAAAGGAGAATGCACCAGTGATTATGTTACAAGAGACCAAAATACCTGGTGAAATAATTAGTGAAATATCCCCTCAATGTTTACATGGATTTGAATCCATAGCAATCAGTGCCATAGGAAGTGTGCGGGGATTATAAATAATTTGTAACCCACACGAAATATCTTTTTGTGATTGGACCAAATTACCCTGAATTATTTCAGGTTGATTCCAATATGTGGGAGCCAAGAAATGGATTGTATTACAATAGTTTACGACACACATATACCTACAGAAAAATCGATGTCCATCACAAGAATAGATACGATCTGAGTTATCCACCAGCAAGAGTTGTGGATCTTACATGGTGAATTCAACCTCATTAAATAATTTAAGGAGAAGAACGGAGGATCAAAATACTAGAACCAGAATAAAAAACAATTTAAGGATCTCCTTCAGTAACTCCAAGCAACCAATCTACCAATGGTGAATGGAACTTTTACTTGTAACAATTGTTGTGGAGGTAAGCATCAAATTGCGAGTAGACTAGATAGATTCATTGTCTCCTAATTTCTCCTAGAGTGGGATATATTTCTTAAATCCTCCATACTATCAAGCACCCCTCTAATCACTAGCCCATTCGCTTGGAGTTGGTGATGGGCCTCCAAAATAGGTAAATTATAAGGCCCATAAATCCACTCCTAAGCACATAAAAACTATGTTTGAACCCACCTTTTACACTTATTGATACATTTTCCCAGATTAATGGGTTCTTAGAAGAGTTCATTGTGGTTTCATATTTTATGTTCTTTAAAATGTTTACTGTGTAGAATTTGAAGAAATATTGAGAAGATTCCAAGAGATCTAGCACTAGATATATTTTTGGACTTGGTCCCTCCATCAGGAGGGCCTAAACTTGGTTGTCTCAAGGAATTGAATGCCCCTTCCCATTATTGCAAGGTGGACAAGGACAAGGTCCCTTTTCCTAGGAATTTTAGAGGGAAATGTATCCCTCCTCTCAAGGAGGATTCACCCCACTATATGTATAAATAAGAGGCTTGAGTATCCCAATAGGGATATATAGAGAAGAGGAAATAATATAAAGAAATATTAGTTTTATAACTCAAATTTTTTTTGTAGTCCTATAATGTGAATATAGTTTCTCAGTTAATGAAGGTAGTGTTTTAATCTAGCTCTTAGCTTGGTTTTCCTTTAAGGAATCTAAGCATCCTTGGGCTAGGCTCACCCTAGGAGCTTTAGAGCCCTCATATACTTTTGTTAGTGTTATGCTTTTGTTCATTGTCCAACATTTCTTAAAGTTATCTTTTCATGGTTCTTGTGCATGGTTAAGTAGAATTTTTAATGAACAATTCTTTCTTATAGGCTATCTGTGTAGTTGTTAGTAATTTTAGCACTTATTAATTCAATTTTAATTATTTCTTCATTGTATTTATTTTGCTATCACATATTTTTTTGTTCACTTTTTTGTTGTGTGACTAGTTTTATAGCTACATGAAACACATAGAGATTGATTTCAATAAGATAGGCTTGCACTAGGTTTCCTTAAGCTTTGATTAGTTGAATATTATTAGATCCTAACATTTCCATAGTTTTTTATCATCTTGGACTCACATTCTATCTATTTTACATGCTTGTTGGATTGGCTCTGGTAGTAAAACAGAACTCCTATAGTAGCCTCTAACCAACCCTCCTTTCTCTCCCGAATTTGTAATAAACTCAGGGTTTGACCTCTTTGACATATTACAACACCTCTAGGACATTGATAATGAAACTTGGAAGTACTGAGAGACCTCATAGATTCCCTTGTCAATTTGTTTATGAATACTAATTTTTCCTACAAATTAAGGTTTTTATTCTTAGTCTTTTATTTATCAAGTGTGCTTTTCCATTTATTACAAATAGCATAAAAGTTTGTGCCATTCAACAAGTGTGCTTTATTTCATTGTAAATAACATAGATATTTGTGTCATTTCATATTATGTAAGTTATTTTCTACAAATTTATTTTTCTTATGGCATAACTTAGTTAGATTGGTCTCTATACATATAACCCTCATTTCAATACTTCCCACTTACATAAATATCAACAAGAGAAGAACTTCATGCCTATTTGTTGGACAGAATTGTGAATTACGGATAAAACACGCTTCCCTAGATAGGTGCTAATCTAGAACAATAGGTTAAAGACTATACGACTACTTTTCCTAACTAAGAACATACACACATAATGGATTAGATTCTTACTTGGAATCCAAGCGCTTCCAAATGATTCCTTCTGTCGCTTCCGTTGTAGCTTCAAATTCCAGCAGTCTGTGCAAAATATTTCCTGCAAGAATGAACACTAAACAACAGAAGATAGCAATAATATAGATGTCTATTCAAGTTAGTTTTCTAAATCAGTAAAGCATAAACCATATATGTCAACTAAGATCTTGCAATATGGAAAATCAAAGCCAATACATATGCATAAAGGGAAAAGTAAGTTGTATTCTTTATTAATGATAGAAAGGGAGGTTACAACTAAATGACTGATTTTGTGTCACCATCTCCAGCAGCATCCCAACCTCATCACAATGTAGATATCTCTAGCAAATTGTCACTCAAATCAATCTCCTCAATGAAAAATCCACCAACATTTCTCTACACAAATTCTTCCTTATCAATGAATTTCCAATAATAGGCAAGACATGTTCCAAATATTGTAGATGTCAAATGGACACTTGGATTCGAAGCTTGACACATGTGAACTCTTCTAGAAGGCACTGGCCAAGTGGAGATTCCAGAACAATGAGAATTTCTCTCCCAATGTGACCAACACACCCATAGATGTCGGGAAGTGCTTTGCAAAACAACCTTGCATGGGGCTACCTGCATAGGCAATGCACTTAGTCCCTTTAGAGGTAGTGTTGATGAGCTCTCATATGATATATTATAAACTTAAAACCTTGGAAACCTTTGCAGATGAAAGTCCTTGATTGATCTGTCTTGTTCTTTGTCTTAGGGCATATATCAATTGAAATGTTAGGGGATGATAGACCCTATACATTGGTCCTGGAGATGATGCCCAGTTAACCAGGTCATTGGGAATGATGCCCAAATTGGCCTATAAAAATTGCCCCCTAAAGCATGAAGTCAGAATAATAACAACAATATTTTGATTGATATGATTTACACTGTGATGAGTTGGAGATGAAGCGGAGTGGCGACCTGCATCAATCTTACAATACAATACATCATGATATATCCTCTTTGATCATAATTGCTGAGGGTAGGCATTCCCATGTTCATCACATAAACAATCTAATAATATGTACATAATTCAAAAAGTCGTCGACACTGGAATGTTGCCCAATGTAGACATGCCTACAGATATAGGTCCATGTTCGGATGACGATCTGTATGTAAGGTCACTGTACAGATGATGTGTACAAAAATCCTGAAATAATAGCCCGGATGGTTGAAACTAGATCCGGGGTCTTCTTATCTCGTTCACTGGATCATTCGGGTACAAGTCTAGCCATGCAAATATATGATTTGTTGTCTAACATGGAAAGACATTGTTTGATTACCAGCCAATGATGTGAGCTATTAACAAACGCGAGAGAACCACCATTAATGAAAATGGCCCTCAAGGTACTGCAGTGCATTTTGTAAGGCACGAATAGATTATTTGATGTCGAATGCCAAACAAAATATTTCGGTCAAAAGTCTGGAAGTGAGGATCTTGTCGATGCTGTAACAAGCCTCATGGTACTGGAATCTGATGTTTCTAAGTGAACTTCCTGGATAAGGATTTGTTGTCGACAGGAAGTCACCTTATTGGGAAATAGGAGTTACTGATTTTGGAGACAAGGGTATGACTTGATATAGCAATTTTCAGGGATGACAGTCATGAGAATAAAGGTTTATGAGTATTATATAAGGATGAGTTTATTCACTAGATGAATTCTCTTGAACATATCGGCGAAAATGTGATGATTTAGCATCATTGACCCAAAACCGAAGTGAAGGTATGATGAACCATAGGTATGAATGAACCGTCAAGATGGTTACCCAACCTAAACAGTCACGAACATGGAGTGAAGGAAGTGTCATGTTCAAGAGTGACTTGCTATCATAAAGAAATTTTGCTCACTTTTCCCAAATTTTCCCCTGTCATTTGTCGACCAGTATCTCTTTATTTTTTAACAAGTTTGAGGAGGATAACATTTTCTTGATCTATAATTCAACCCTTCGGGTGAATAAAGTATCGCTATTTAATAATTTAATGAGTCTAGCGATGAATGAAACTCGATTCTTGCCATGATCGACAAGCCCATCGTTATTTTATGTTTTAACGAGCTTAACGATAGTGATAGCCCAGTCCTTTTCATATTTAGAGGGTTTGAAAAAGTGGACGAAAGAAAACTCCATAAGTAGTTTTTTGTAAATTTGTCACTCAGATCTGAAAAAGTGTAAAATAATATCTGAGAGAACCTCTTTGGTCATGTTTAACCAAGGTATTCCTTTTTCGTAAATAATCTATCTCAGTCTGGAAAAGGGTTAAACTTATATTGAGTAGACATCTATTCATTTACTTTTACGAGCTTGAAAAGACAAGTGCCCAACAATCTTTTCACATTATCAGTGTCTGAAAAGAGTTGAAAGAAGACTCTAGGGGTTCCTTTTTCGCTATTATAGAAGCTCAAAAAAGAGATAAAAGTGCGCTTCAAATCCTTTTTCGTTTTTAACAAAGCTCAAAAAATAAGGAGAAAAATTATTCTTTGTGGTCAACTCATTCTTTGAAATAAATCTGCATGACTAATCTGTTCATCAGTTGTATATCCTATTCAGAACAACATCAAATGGATTAAGAATACATGTTTCATGATAAAAACATAATAAAACTATAGGCATAGCAATAAATTCGATTTTAAAATAATTAAATGACTATTAAAAGTAGTTTCACTATTCATTTTTACAATTCCATAGTTACCATTTGCATTTTGGAGCTCTGAACCTGATTTTGCCTTTGAAGTTCAGCTGCTGATTGTGATAGTTTCTGTGGACATTTTTCCTTGCCATTTGATCCAGGTTAGTGATATGAAACTCCTCTTTCCTTTAGTACTCATTTCATTAGTAATTCCTACAAAGTTTTAGGGTTTTAAGGCCCCTAGGGTTATTCTGCCCAAAACGAGGGAAACACACCCTTGAATGTCGAAACCTGCGTTGCATAGCAGGTGCAATGAAGGGTACTTGCATATGCAAAGCACTGTCTCTTGTTAGGGGGTGCGTTGGGCGTAATTCAAGTTTTTTATTTTCTCATTATGCCCAAAATTGACCTAGTTTTTTGCAATGAGTGGAATCTAATGGATATTATGGTTGTATTTCAAGTTTCCATTGGATTACAATGACAATTATATGGAGGGAAAGAGAACATGAAGAATGGGATATGATTGCCTTGAATGATCCAGGTACCGTAAGAGCCCTAAGAGATTGTGGACTGCTTAAGTACTTCAAATTTTCTGTGATGAGGCAATAAATAGAACTATTGGAGTTCTTATTTTGAGCATGGGATCCAACTATAGAGGCATTTAATATTAAGAACCAAGTGGTTCCTATAACAGTTGAGGATGTGTACTTTCTCATAGGTTTGTTGAGGAGAGTCTTGCCCATTTCACTCTCAAGGTCTGTCGTTGGAGTGGAGACAATGAGAGATTATATTTTGCAATATTTCTATCCAGGGTCAGAGCCAAGCAAAGATGGAAAGATTAACATCCGGGATGTTAGATATTTTCCCTTGAGAATTGTCCTTTTCACGATCACAAAACTTGTCGGCACTGTTACACTACATGTAATGAATAGATCGTATATGTAGTATGTGCTAGAGTGTATGGAGCCAACAATATTCAACTAGTCTGAAGCTGTTCTATCTCAGATAAAGGAACAACTGAATAAAGAAAAGGGAGGAAGGAAGAAAATTTTCAGTTATGGTTCTATCCTTATATCCTTCACCTTGGAACGGATTCCACTGATGCAGCCACAACATGTGACACTGGATATAGCTAGTCCTAGAGATCCTTGGATTTAGAGATGGGTAGAACTCATGAGTCGGCATGCAGGCCAACCTACTGTTGTGTTCTTGATTGCATTCTTCGCCTGGTCTGGTGACAGATCTTTGCCATCAACGAGTATGCATATGCAGGCGTCGATTCTCGAGGGGATCTAGATTTAGCATTACCAGAAGGCGCTCAGTGGGGTGCAATAGGTAAGAATGTTTTGACCATGTTTTTTTATTTTCCTAAGGTTTCTAAAATGTTTTTTTATTTTTTATTTCTTTCCAAGACTAAACTAAATATTTGATGTAATGTAGAGGTTGGTAGTGTTCAACCAGTAGTGGAACCAGAACACGAAGCAGATGTGCCAACAAAGAGGGTTGTCGGGAGAGTAGTCCTTTAGGATCTTGACATGGCTAAGACTCTGACTGAACTTCAACAACACATAGAGAGTTTTACCTTCAGGATTCTGGATTGCCGGATCGAAGAGCTTCCTATGTGACTGCAACGACACACTATTGGGGTTCCTAACTGTTAGATGCGGTTAATTCGTAGGATAGCTAGATCTATAGCATGTTACCATGAGCACCACTAGTTTACTTATGAAATTTTGCATACATTTTGAGGTCAAATGACCAATGTGTCTTGGGCACAAATTTTGTAAAAAGTCTATAAATATCTATTTATATGATTTCAGTGTTGTCTTATGTTTATTGTGCAATCCTATTCAATGATGTGAATGTTTTCTTTACATATGTTGCAAATGTCTGTCTAAAACTTGATTATCTATGAATCAGTCAATGTGTTCAAATTTCTAGAAATGTGTTGATATTTAATAAAATCTAAGTGTCTTTCCAAAATTCGAACTCTAAGGAACAATCTATGCAATGTTGGATTTCTAACAGTATAAACACTAGTAAGTTGTAATACCACAAGTTGTGAGTCTAACCTTATGATGATACGGTTAATACCAAATGAAATGGAATCACAGAGAAGTTCGATCAACGCGCTATACTCAGTGATATTGTTCGTCGATCTACCAATACAAATCCCTCGAAAACTCACTAAGTCGCCGTTCGGAGTGAAAATGGCCCACGCTGCAGAGGATAGATTCTGCGTACTACGAATAGCACCATCAGCATATCCAACAAAGGGTTCCGAAGATTCAGACATCTGCAATGAAATGTAAAGTGGATTACTAACGTCAAGAAAACTCTAAAAATAAATTAAGATAGTGAATGCAAATCAACAACATATATTTACAATATAATACAAAAAATTACTACGCTCATGATTAAACATAGTAACGTTTCAAATACAACCCATTTCTAGGCTGTGCCAATGGAATTCCATCATAATAAACCAACTCATAGGCGCCCTTAGAAAGAACTCTTTTGACAATATAGGGGCCATGCCATAATGGCTCAAACTTTCCTGTTCCTATAACATCAGCTTCTTGATCGTAAAGAAGGACCAAGTCACCCTCTGAGAAAATGCGAGGCTGGAAATTTTTGTCGTATTGCTCCTTTATACGTCTCTTGTACGCTTCGTTAGCCAATTGGGCTTCACGAAGTGTTTCATCAAGATGGATGAGGTTAAGGAGACACGCTTCTTCTTCTGAGGTGTCAAGTAACAAGTCAATCGTGAGTTTTAATGATGTTATTTTACATTGGATTGGTAAGATAGCTTCTACACCATACACCAACTGAAAAGGAGTAAATCCAGTTGCATTTCTCACTGAGGTTCGATACACCCATAAGGCGGAGTACAAGATCAAATGCCAGTTTCTTTTACAAACTCCTATCATTCGTTGAAGCATACGTTTAATAATTTTTTTGATAGCCTCGACTTGTCCGTTTGATTGTGGATAATAAGGAGTAGAATTATCATGTGACAATCCTAACTTGGCAGTTAATTCAACCATCATGTGATTGCGGAAATTCTTCCCATGATCTGTAACTATAGCCTGTGGGACCCCAAACCGTGCAATAATGTGATTAAAGAAAAACAATGCAGCATTCTTTCTCGTGCTGTTGAATGTAGGCATCGCTTTGGCCCATTTGGTAAAATAGTCGACTGCAACAATAATATAACCGTGCCCCACAGACGAATGAGGGTTACAGGTCATGAAGTTAATACCCCATCTCGAAAATGGTCCCACAGAGACAAAAAAATGCATTGGCGTTGATGGTTTGCGGATTTTACGATAAAAAATCTAGCATGCATGACAACTTCTGACCGTGAGGATACAATCTCGAAAAATAATAAACCAAAAGTAACCAACGCGAAGTATCTTTTGCGCGGTAGCATATCCAGATAAATGTCCACCACAGGCCCCAGCATGACAATCATTTAACACTTTTTAGTCCTCCACATGAGTGAGGCACCTCCTTAAAATGGTATCGACACCACGACGATAAAGTGTATCACCAACGATCAGATAATATTTGGCTTGGTATTGAATACGTCGTTGTTCAGAGTGAGAGGTATCAGGTCGAAAAGTTTGGGTTTGGAGATAAATTATGAAATCCCCATACCAATGATCAGATGATTCGATCAGAAACAGAGACTCGTCAGGAATTGATGGTTCCGACATAGTTGGAGTACTATTAGAGGGAAGGTCACAAAGAAGCTCAGCCAAAACTAAAGACTTCTTTGACTTGGATTTGATGAATTAAAAATCAAATTCCTGCAAAATGACAATCCATTTTGAATATTTCCCCCCCAACAATTGATGTGATAAGATATAAGTCATGGGGTTGCAATCTGAAACTATAGTTTTTTTTTGGTGCAGGATATAATGGCGAAATCTTTGTATAGGTTGAACAGCTGCCAAGGCAAGATTTTCTACGTATGAATACTTAAATTCCGTATCATTGAGATTACGACTCAAATAATAGATTGGATGTTCAATTCCATTTTCTACTTGGACTAATACCATGGCAATATTAGTTTCAGCCGCGGCGATATATAGGAAATAATAATTTTGATAATTAGGGGGATACATTAATGATTCTTAGACAAGAGTGTCTTTGACAACATCAAAATAATCTTGCGCAACTTGGTCCCAATAGAAGGGAACCCCTTTTTTCAATAGTCGAGTAAATCATTTAGCCATTTCGACGTAGTTTGGAATGAACCTTCTTAGGAAGTTAGCCTTTCCTTGAAGTTTTTGTATTTGAAGTAATTTTGACGGCACAGGAAAATCAAGAATGACCTAAAACTTCAATGGGTCGATTCGAATTCCTTCTTTTGAAACTAAAAATCCAAGAAAACGACCAGAACCAACACAAAACACAAATTTATGTGGATTGAGGCATATTTTGTACTGTCGACAGCATAAGAAAATGGCTCTCAAATGCTGTTGGGTATGCATTATATTCTTTCCACGACTAATCACGCACTGGGCACAACGGGGGGGGTGGTAGCCCCCCCTGTTGGGGTTCGGGGTAGTGCCCCGGCGAAAATTTTTGGTCCTTAATTTCCAGTGGGCGGTCCGCACCCATGGTTTTGTGCATGGTTTTGCACATGGTTTTGGGGTATAATGGTTTCGGCCCCTGGTATTTTGTAGATCCGGTCAAGGGAACTACGATTATGATCTAATCCAGGGTTAATGGATTAGGGTTTATGTATGCTTCGGCATGTATATATATGTGTTGTAACACTAAAAGGAATATAATGAAATATCAAGCTGGTCGTCTCGATTTGGGATCCAGGGGAAAATCTCTGTGTTTATCTATTTTATGTTTTATTCTCTCGCTATTGTTTATTTTCTGTTATAAGATTCATGTGTAGATAATTTATGTTCATGGTTAAAACCTACAAATGCATCGGGTGATCAGTCCAATTTCGTGAATGCGTTGGTAAATCATCTAGATATGGTTGAAAAATGTGCTTGATGTCATTGAAAGCATAGTCCATTGCTCTCTGAAAAGTTGCCCCAATGTTCTTTAAACCAAACAGAAGTTTCCTATAGGAAAATGTGCCCCAGGGACAGATGAATGTTGTCTTATGTTGATCATATGGGCGGATATTGATTTGATTGTAGCCGGAAAATCCATCCCTGAACAAAAAGATTTC
The DNA here is from genome assembly GCA_034641835.2 of Pinus albicaulis. Lineage (NCBI taxonomy): Eukaryota > Viridiplantae > Streptophyta > Pinopsida > Pinales > Pinaceae > Pinus > Pinus albicaulis. The sequence goes on along the minus strand of CM076581.1, from coordinate 1,294,286,956 downwards.
ACATCCAGCACAATCGTCGATAATCTAGTCGATAAAGGGAGTAGGATATTTGTCTTTTGGACAAGCAAGATTGACATCTCGATAATCGACGCACACTCTAATGGTTCCTTGCTTTTTCATGACAGGAACGATATTGGAAACCCACTCAGTTAGCGGAATAGGGTATATGAAACCAGCACACAAAATTTTTTTGACTTATTCTTTGATGGCAGCGACTTTCTTTGGATGAACAGGACGAAGTCGTTGACGCACCAGTTTGACATAAGGATACATATTAATAATGTTTTCAACTATACTAGTATCTATGTCTGGAATTTCCTTGTAAGACCAAGAAAATACATCACGGAATTCACGACATAGATAGCGATATGATTCGAGTTCTGATGGAGAACAAGATACACCGACATGAATATTTTCTACAATGCCAGGTTTGGTCGAAATATTGATAGAAATGGTTTCTTCAATATTTGATAGATTTCGCTCGGAATCGATTACATTAATGGGAAAAGAATTTGAAAATAAATTTTTGATGGATGGGTGATATAGTTCACTAAGATTATTTTCTTCATAATCAGGAAGATGGGGACGATGATGATAATCTTCCCATGGTTCTCCTTCTGACATCATGGCTTCCAAAATATTCTCATCTGTCAAGAACATTGAGGAAAATGGATCAGATGGAGTACCAAAATCTAAGGAACGATCAACCCAAACACTCGGGGACGTTGATTTTGGATTTTCCGCCCAAACTAGATAGATTGATTGCTATGCCAGCTCAATAGGGCTGGGTGGTAGAAACTCATCCAACATAGAAATATCAAAATCATCTGTACTCTCCCTTAAGCTAGATAGGGTGGAAGATATCATGTAGCAGGTCTCTATACTTGCAATTTCTGCCGATGTCGTGGGTGGCGGTAATGCAAAGGTTCCCATAAGAGTGCAATCCTTTAAGAGTCCTACACCAATGTTCTGAAGTTCTAGTTGGGATATGTGAACGAACATAACACTTCCAGTTACCTGCGAAGCATAGGCACAGAAGGATAGTTGATTAATGACTGTGATTGTACCTTTATGTGGAAAGGAAATCATTCTAAAGTATGTAGAAACAATTGCAGTCATTGCATATACCCATGGCCTTCCAAGTAAAATATTTTAGTGAGGGGTCCGTCAACAACCTCAAAATCAATATTCACCATTTTTTTCCCTAGTTCAACATGCAGGTTATTAATAATACCACAAGGTTTATATGTACGTCCATCAAATGCTTTCAACGTCGTTGATGATTGTGATAAGTGCGGCAAGCCAAGTGAATTCCAAAAATTTAGAGACATAATGCATGTAGATGCTCCCTCATCAATAATAGTGCGACGAACAAGGTGATTGAGAACATTTACCTATATGGAGAATGAAAATTTCGCTGGTAATTGTGGAACATAGCCCGTATGATTAAAGACGATAAGATTAGAATCAGTGGGATCAATTCCACCAATATTCGACAATAAAGCCTGTTTTTGGGAGGGACAATTTTGTAATACCTCAAGAGTAGACATATTTGAAGGGGATTGAGCCAAATATTCAACTATATTATAATTTTGTGTAGCTCTTGCTCGAGGATTATATGTTGATTTATGAATTACTCCCTTTGGTGGCTTGATAGTAGTAAGTGGTACTGATTCTGCAGATTGATTCATTGTCGAGGTAGTAGGTTGACCAGTGGCCTGACTACCATAATATTTATTACGCGTTGACACCAAAATATCTGTTGAAGGTTTTGTTGCTGATAACATTAATACTTGGGAACTAGGAGTTGGATTTGTAGCAACCATGTTTGTGTCTGGATTTGGAAATGGGCCTGTCAACACAAATGACGCATGGAAAGTCTTGATGATTTTTGATATTTCAGCATGGTGAGGACAATCCCTAACAAAGTGTCACTCATTACAGATTATGCATGGATAACGAGGTTTCCTAGGTCCAGAAGATTGATCAGATGATCTTTCCTATGGTTTAGAAGTTTGCTTTTTCTTATATTTCCCCTTTTTCTTACTTTCGGGTTGCTTGTCACTTTTGCCTTTGTCAAATGACATAGCATTAATTTCGAAAGAAGGAGCAAGATCAGATGTAGTAGTGTGATGTGTGCTTGCAGTGCCTATCAAGCTTTCTCTATCATGAGAGTCATTTAATTGAGGAGGAACAGTAAAACTATATCTCAGTGCATTAGGAATTTTTTTATAGAGCATGCCAGATTGAGTATAAATCAAGTCTAAATACTGGGCATGAGCGATGACTTACTCTTTTGTGATGACGCCACCCTTAGCCACAACCTCAATTACAGATGGTAACAGGGACTTAATGAACCATTCAGCAAGGAGTTGATCCGGAACAAGGGTCTTAACCATTCTACGACGACGATGCCACTCATGAATATGATCAGAAATGTGAGTAGCATTAGTCTGTTTGAAATTGGTCAAGAGTTCCATTCCAGTTTCATATCTGATGGGTAACTAGAAATGAGTAAAAAAGATAGTAGCTAGGGCTGTGAAATTATCAAAATAAACTCTAGGTAATTCAATGTACCATTTTGCAGTCGGACCTATGAGCGTACACTAGAAAAGACGTAGTCGAACAGAATCATCATTCAGGGAGTTTGATGAACACCATAAATGATAAGTCATAACATGAGTTGACATATCTTCTCCAGGGTTTCCATTGAACTTAGGAATATTCGAGGGTAATTTGTGAGATATCACTGGCCACCAAGGAGCATAATTAATTGGATCATTAGTTAGCCAATTTAAATCTAGTAACTCTAAAGTGGCAACAAAGGGAAACTTTCGATTAAGGTCGGGTTGAGCATAGCCAAGGTAAGATGGAATTTCTTAAGCAATAGGTCTTTGAACACCAGCATAAGGAATCTGCTGCTGGTAACCCAGATAGGGGTTGTTTTGAAAATCAAACGCTTGAGGATTTTGTCGACCAAAACCTGGTTATGATAGTTGTTGAAATGAAGTTTGAGGCATTTACGCCTGTGGCTGCCAAGGGGTCTGTCCACCAATGTTATAGCCCAAATTAGGATAACTTGGATTCGGTTGATAGGTATAACTAGGTTGCGGTTGTGACATCCCATAAAATGGTAAACCATCTTGTGAATATATGATTTCAGATACAGGTTGTTGTAAATTAACCGAAGGATTTAGAGTTTGTGGACCCAACATTTGATGGTATTGAGTTGAAGGACCCGCTTGATAAGGTTGTACAAAATTTTGATTTTGTAACAGGGGTAAAGATGTATAACAAGTGGTAATGATGTGGGTTGAACTGGTTGATACGATTGTATAACCGTTTGTGGTTGGATAGGTAGAGTGGGCTTCCATTGAAAAACATTCATTTCAACATTAGATTGACCAAAAAGTGACGGAGAACTGTCATATTGGGTGAACAAAGGTTTCCCCCTAGCATGAGGAGGATAATAAGACGGAAAATATTGCTCTCCAAATGCTAGGAGTCCTGTTGATATGGTACTTGAAGGAATGGACCCAGAAGGACCGACTTGATATTGCCCTGAAGATGTGTATAATGAATCGATTTGTTCAGCACTTAAGATAGGATTACTAGTTAAAATACCGGATGATGACATTGGTAAAGTCCATGGATTTGAAGATGCACTAGAGAAAATTCCAGATAATTATTTGTAACCTGATGGGACCAAAGGGCCACCATGAAAATATGACTCTGGTGAAGTTGTAAACATCGACGGGGTAGCTAGGGCAGGAGCTGACGTAATTGGAACAAATGGCCCAACCGAAGATGTTAGTTCAGGCATGGTTACTTGACCAAATATATACCCTTTTGAATTGATGAGAGTTTGAAGAGGAATAGGATCAACAAAAGAAAATGGTGTCGATTGAGAAAAAGACTCGTACAGGTAAAGGTTCTCCCCAAAAATGGTTGGAGTTAAAGGTGTATCGTCTTGTGGGATTTCTTCAATCATAATTAAACCAGAGGGAAGTATTTCACCGTTAGGCCCAAATTATATTTTAGGTGGTTCAATGTGTGATATGGGAGATTCAATAGCTATTGAACTTTGTGGGATGACTAAGGTAGGAACAACTTCCGGTTGTTCGACTTTAGGATTCAGATGTTCTGGCAAAGAAGAGACATGATCTGGATCAATTTATGGTTGAACAAAATTGGGTCCAGGAGGTATGGTCTCACTGATTGGATGGATCGTGACCACGGGTAGCTGTGAAGACTCTATTTCGATAACAGTAGACGAACCGAGATGTGTAGAAACAACTTGAGCTAACTCTGGTTTATGGGAAAATGATGTTTCACTAGAGGTACGAATTGTACTTGATTCAACAGATCGTGATCGCCTTTGCCTACCAGAAGTAACTTCTGGTGGTAAAGGTGGTTTTAACGCTAGTCTACGTGAACAAGGGGGGAAAGGATTTTGTTCTTCCACGATTACTGATTTATTTTAACCAAAAACAAATAAACAAAATAAAAGGGTAATGCTAGGCAAAAGGGTTTACCAAGAAACTGTGAACTGTAGAATACCTCCTGGCGAACCAAGAAGTACGACCAAACAATCTCCCTGAATGTTGTGTTCGGTGTATCACAATTTAAAAGACAGCCAACTCGGTTCACTATGGATGGATAAAACCTAAAAGTTGTCCTCCCAATTATACCCGAAGGTACGTGGAGGCCCAAGTCCATATTAGCGCTATCTGATGCGAAACTTCACAGTGCGAGCACCATTTTATACTTATCGTACTGTAACATTGCCTGATATACCCGAAAGTACGTGGACGAGCTACGATATACTTACGTACATGGAGTGAGGTATCACACTCGGAATGCATCACAAACAAGTTAATGATAGCTACTATGTTTTACGACGTCGGAACACGTCTCTAGCCTAGACCTTCAAAATGTTATCGTCATGGTTCAAATGCTTTGTTGGTAAATTGAGATTAATTTTATGTTGATCTTGCTTAACAATTTGCCTTTCAAAGGTTCACCGCAATGATGTATTGGAAAATTTCTAAAATGCAACTAAGAATGATAAGTAATCTTTCACTTTTAGTTTTTCAATGAAAATCCTAGCTACTATAGGGAAAGAGCAATCAATTTGCGAGCAAACAAATCAGAAAACACAAACTAAATCCAAATTTCCTAATTGTTCCTTTTTGCAAAACACACAAACCACTACATGAAAATGCAGTTTTTTTTTTCTTTTTCTTTTTTCAGTTCCTTTAATGTTATGAATGCAGAAAAGAAACTAAGTGCACTAAATAAAAAAAAATCAAATGCCTTTTACTTTTGAGAAACGAGGAATATAAACAACAATTTCTCTTTTGAAGGAAAAATGAGGAATGAAACAACAATTTCTCCTATCAGGAAACGAAGATTTTACGACAATTTCCTTTTTCAAAAGAAAATGGATCTAATGCGACAATAAAAATACTTTGAAATAAACTTGCCAATGATAAAGAAAAATTCTTTAAACAAACATTGAAAAAATTTTCTTTCAAAGGAGGAATAGGTAGATGAATTCACTGGTCAATATGAGGCTCAGGCTTCTCAAAACACATCAGCAAACAAACTGAAACAAATTGCTAAAAGAAAATCCAAGGGAATTTGGATGGATTTAGGAGGCAACACAGTCTCTAAAGAGAGACAGTGCTTTGCAGCGCAGGCCTGAAAGGGAGATAGTGTTATGAAAAGCACTGTGTCCTGTCCAAGAGTGCGTTGGGCGCAGTGTCTAAGGAAAAACATAACTGTTTAACACACTTCTTTTGCAAATTTGGATCTTAAAAATCCCAATACTTGTGAGTAACAACTACTGGGTGAATAAACAGAGAAAATCAGAGGTTAAAACACCTAGGATAAAGAGTAATCTCCCAAGTGGAGTTGCCAATTTGTTGGATAGAATTGTGAATTATGGATAAAACACACTTCCATAGACAGATGCTAATCTAGAACAATAGGTTAAAGAATATACGACTACTTTTCCTAACTAAGAACAGACACATAGAATGGATTAGATGCTTAATTGGAATGCAAGCACTTCCAAATGATTCCTTCTGTTGCTTCCGTTGTAGCTTCAAATTCCAGCCGGTTGTGCAAAATATTTCCTGCGAGAATGAACACTAAACATCAGAAGATAACAATAATACAGTTGTCTATTCAAGTTAGTTTGCTAAATCAATAAAGAATAAACCATATACATCAACTAAGATCTTTCAATATGGAAAATCAAAGCCAATACACATGCATATAGGGAAAAGTAAGTTGTATTCTTTATTAATGATAGAAGGGGAGGTTAAAACCAAATGAATGATTTTGTGTCACCATCTCCAACAACATCCCAACCTCATCACAATGCAGATATCTCCAGCAAATTGTCACTCAAATCAATCTCCTCAATGAAAAATCCACCAGCATTTCTCTACACAAATTATTCCTTATTAAACACTAAGATCTGTGCTCAATTTATAGAAAGGATAAGGTAGTTTTGCAATAAATGAGTTTCCAATAATAGACAAGACATGTTACCAATCTTCTATATGTCAAATGGACACTTGGATTCGAAGCTTGACACATGTGAACTCTTCTAGAAGGCACTAGCTAAGTGGAGATTCCAGAACAATGAGAATTTCGCTCCCAGTGTGACCAACGCACCCATAGATGTCAGGAAGTGCTTTGCAGAGTAGCCTTGCATGGGGATACCTACAAATGCAACGCACTTAGTCCCTTTAGAGGCAGTGTTGATGAGCTCTCATATGATATATTATAAACTTCAAACCTTGGAAACCTTTGCAGATGAAAGTCCTTGATTGATCCGTCTTGTTCTTTGTCTTAGGGCATATATCAATTGAAATGTTAGGGGATGATAGACCCTATACATTGGTCCTGGAGATGATGCCCAGTGAACTAGGTCATTGGGAATGATGCCCAAATTGGCCTATAACACTATTGGACATACAGTGTCAATCCCTCTTAGGTTTGTATGAACCCTAGATTGATAATTAGAATTGAGATCCTTGGGAGTTGCAACATTTTTGTTGCAATAATTAGGGTCATCACTTTTTTGTGTTGTTACTGAGGAGGTTTCAAAGCATGTACTACCTTTTTTTTAGTTGATTTACTCTTTCCTTCTTTTCATCTCCTACAAAAAGAAGAAAAATGCATTAGAATTTTTTTAGAAAATACAATTTTTTTTTTTTTATTTCAAATTTTCTCTCTTTTATGCCTCAAATAATTAAGGACAAGACACGAAAATTTATACCAAAACCCCACTTCCACTAGCATCCAACCCTTTTCAACTAACTGTAACCCTCTTGCCTTATCCACAGGGACATTTGAGGCCCTTTTTAGTGACAAAGAATGGATATTTAAGGAGCTTGCAAAAGGAGAAAACCCCTCACACCCCACCAACACTATGGCTGAAGATAAAAAAACATGAAGTATTTACATTTCGCATTATAGAAACAGATGGATAAGCCAAAATTAAAAATATTAAACCATTTGTGATCTCACACTTTTATGGTTCGATCACAAAATACCCTCACACTTTCATGTTTGAGTTTTTTTTTGTGTACTTATGATATCACTACCAATGATCAAAAGCTCAAGTTTTTTCTTTCCACAGTGAAGGATGCATCCCTCTGATGGTTCATGAGCCTTGAAGGAAATAACATCATCACTTGGGATCAAATGTAGAAAGATTTCAACACAAATAACATTATTACTACATAGTAGGGGATACCATAAATTAAATATTCAGAATGATTCAAGGAGAAATTGAGCCTCTTAAAGACTATGAGGAGAGATTCCAGGTAAGTTACAAAATGACACATAATTTCACTCTGCAATCTCACCAAGAAATAATTCCAAGCCATTTGAACCCTCAACAATAACCCTAACATCATCATTTTAAACGCTGACAAAGGAAATTATATTGTAGTCATGAATACATTTGACTATAACTCCAAAATTTTGGACCTCATTTTCTCCTCCTCCTACAAACCACTTGCTAAAAACACCCTCATCTCTCTTACTAATCGCATCACAAAATCCACTTAGTCCTCCTCCTTAGACCCCTCCATACAAAAACAACTACTGCCTCATAACCCATGTACTCCTATAATCTATGGGAAACCTAAAATTCATAAAAAAATATACCCCCTTGAGACTCATTGTCAGCACTATTGGAGCACCTACCCATGCCCTCTCTCCCTTTCTAGAAAAACAAACTAGACCCCTAACTAGTCAGACCTTATCCTTCATTAAATATTCCCATGAGTTTGTCCAAAAAACTATATTTTTACACCTTGATGAACATGAAATTATGGTAAGTTTTTATGTGGTCTCATTATTCACCAAAATCCCAGTGCCTGAAGCCATTAATATCCTCACTGATATGGTTGACCTTGAGACCCTCAATATTATTGAATTTTCCCTTCATCCACCTTTGCCACCTACCAAGGTGTCATCAATGAGAAAAAGGATGGCACTACTATGGGTTCCTCTCTCTCCTATGCTGTCACTAATATTTACATGGAACATTTCAAAACCAGAGCTTTAAATGTATTTCATTTAAAACCCAAGTGTTGGTTTCGATTTGTGGATGACACTTTTTTGATCTAGCCCCATCATGTTCCTACCTTAGAATCTCTTTTTATACATATTAATTTCACCATGGAAGTCTATGAATCCAACTCTCTACCCTCCCTGGATTGTCTTGTCTCCCACCAACTTGATGGTTCCCTCTCACAACAAGTGTATATAAAAATACTCACACTAATTGGTATCTCTGCCCAAATTTTCACCATCATTCTACCAAAAAATTGGATGTTCTCAAAACTTTAACCACTCGATATTTTTGAAACTTAACCCCCCCAATCTATTGAAAAATAAAAAACTCACCTCACTTGAGCCCCCCTAGCCAATGGTTACTCCCTTCCTTAGATCAAAAGAGCCCTTCATTCTCCAACTTGACCCAAAACTATACAAAAATATCCCTTCATCACCCCTTCTATAATCTCCCTCCCCTACATCTAAGGTTTCACTAATCATATCTATAATATTCTTTCAAAGAAAAATATCCAAACTCTATTTAAGCCCTGCAATACTCTTAAAAATTTATTTAAGTTTATGAAAGACAAGTCAGATCCCATGCTTGGCCCAGAAGTTTATCACATTCCCTACTCCTATAAGAAAGCATAAATTGGAAAAATTGGTAGGTCCTTTACGGATTATCCCAAAGAGCACATATTTGACACCCACTATAATCAAATATGAAAATCCACCTTAGCTCAACATTCCCATAAAACTAGTCACATCATTAATTTTGAGAATTTTGAATTATTGGCTTTGTTTCCTTTCTACCCTTAGCGCATCATTAGAGAAGCCCTAGAAACAAAAAAAACACCCCAATAAATTCAATCATGAAAATGGCTATAAACTTAGTCAGTCTTGGAAAACCACCATCCACTTCCTCCCTAGAAACTTCCAATCAACCATTTTCCATCTCTGATCTATTCATTTTTCCTTTTTTTATCCCCCTCCTATTTTACCTCCTTCTAATCCACTTTGTTAAGTTTTTCCCTCTTCTCATTTATCCTAATTACCCCCCATCCTTGACCCTTAACCTTTTTAACCACTTTGAAACCAGCCCCATTTTTATTTAACCTTTATTCCCTCCCCCTCATGCTTTTCATCATTTTTCTTTTCTCTACCTTCAAATGTTTTTATGTCTAAACATTCCCCCTCTTTTATAATTTAGTCTTTTTATTCTTTAATTTGTATTCTTCTTCTATATTTCCATTTCCTCTCCTCTTTATTAATTTTAATAATCTTTCTCAATAAATTCAAATAAGTATCATTTACTCTACCTATATTTTATGCTTTTCTTGTCCCCCATTCAATATTAATTTGGAATAATCTAATGGCACCCAATAAGAAATAATTGATAAAAAAATAATTTCATTGATTGATATTTATATTAATAAATATTATTCAATGAATTTATTATTAACAAAATTAATCTCATCAATATTATTCTTATCTTGACTAAACATATCAAATGATTATTATTTTTTGAATAATAATATCATTATAAACATTAAAATAGAACCTAACATATTGATAGCATATTAACTTTAACCCTTTGATGGAGACTAGAACGATGGAGGTAACAAGCTACAACAAGGTTAGGGTTTTTGGAGACATCCAACATAGTGTTGCCTTAGGTTTATTAATTGTGACTTGTTGGGATGACAAGACTTAGTGCTTTGATGAAGCTTTTCTTTCCCTGCACAACGAGGATCGAAGGGAGACTTTTTTTTTATCTTTCTCATGGCTCCATCCTCTGATTCTTTACGCATCTAATACATGAGGGTAAGCCAATAATCCATTTTGTTAAAATTTGTGTTCTTGTGGCTCCTTTTGAGCATGAGGAGAATAATTTTCACATAAAAAAGGAGGTTGATGCTTGGATCTACATCGGTGACAGAATAATTTTTCAATGGACAAGTTTGGCAATCCCCAATTTTTTTTAAAATTCCCAATCCCCCTCCTGCACTCTGGATTGGCAGTTTCCTTATGTGAAGAGGTTATCTTCTTGGAATCTGGGGTTGCCAAAGGAACAATTTGTAGTTGATCTGAAGCACTATATGGAAATGACCTACGATATGAATAAATATTATATGTTATATCCAAATCTATCCTTATATGGGTCCCCTCTCTACCTTTTATATCCAAATCTGGACAAAATCCGGAAATAAATAAAATTTCCAGACCTTTATCAAGAATTTAAATATGAAGGCCACAATCTGATGGATTAAGGGCACAAATCTAGTTAAACAGTTGAAGAAAAGGTTTTAAAATGACTTGGGAGTACCAAAAACACATCAAGTTTTGTTATATGAAGGAAAAGTGCTTCGAGACTCTTTCTAGTTGAAATATTATGGCGTGGAAAAGGACCCTTCCATAATATTCAAACTGAGGTTACTGGGGGGTTCTACAAATTTCAGAAAACTTAATAAAAATCCAGAAACTCTAATGGATCTATCTCTTTCAAGGATGCAATGAGAGGGAAGACTTTCTCTCCAGCCGAATAGATCCAAAAACTGTCAGGGCCCTACATTATTGAGCAAATGGACAAGGTATCAGCCTTGGGTGTAAAAACCTCAGAGTTAAAATCATACATCCTCGATCTACAAACTAAATCATTAGTATTTCGGTTTAATGGTTTATGGTTGAGACCTGAAGACTTATATAAGTGGGTGTTCTCTTTTTGGAAACTTAAACTGTGATCTCTACTTGTGCTCAAAAGGCTTCTTCATAGTAAAATTTGATACACAACAAGGCATGGAAAATTTTCTAAATGAAGAGCCATAGTTTTGGGGTAGATTTGGGATTTTTGTTACCCCATGGTTCCTAGAGTTTGATGCTACAAGCAAGTGATAACAACAATGTCAGTCTAGGTGAGGTTTTCAAACCTCCCTCTTCCTTTTTTGCACCATCATGTTTTGGAGTATATCAGAAATACTTTGAGAAAATACAAAAAAATGGATCTGGACAAAACATCAAATATATCTTTGCATTTTTCGGGGTGTGTAGAGATCCACCTTAGAAAATGTCTTCCTAATCATATTTTTTTAAAACATGAAAAATTTCAGTGGACATAGGTGTTATATTATTAGAATACAAAACTTAGATTCCAAACTTCTTTTCAAACAGAAAAATTACATAAAACCTGGCCACAAGAAAAAAAGGCCCTAGAAAATAAAAAGAGGTTGGCCCATAATCCAAGCGGGTGGAAATTTCCTGATTCTTCAGAAGAAAAAAATGAAGAGCCTAAGGAAAATAATCCAAATACAGAAGAAGAGACACAACTTGGCAGCCAATCAAATGATGAAGTGCGCTAGTAGTCAAGAACAATGGATCTTAAGTAGAAGGGTATTGAATCAACAAAGATCATAATATCATAGTAGCAAAAAATGGAAACACCCACTAAAAAGGATTTGGGGGACATTAATAGATCCCATGTATCTAAGAGCTCGAATTCAAACAAAGAAGTCATCTTGGAAGTAGATGGAAACCAACTTGAAATAGTAACAGTCGCTCCCAATCAAGGAGTCTCGCGAAAGGTGGGAAGAAAGAAAGGAAAAAAAGGAAAGATAAGTCATGTTTATAACACTTAGGTTCTAGTGAAATTATGTAATATTTTTTTGTTTATGTTTCTTATTGTGCATCAGCCGGCAGGTTGACATGATCGAATGCTTCGAGCATATGCACAATGTGATTTTTCTCCTTAGTTGTAAGATGAATAAATTTTATTTTATTTTATTTTATTTTTAATTTTTAATTTTTTAAATTTTATTTTTTTTATTTATTTTATTTTATTTTTAAATTTTAAATTTATTTATTTTTATTTTATTTATTTATTTTTTTCTGGGGAAAAAATAGGTCTTGACCTATTAGACAAATATATATATTTTTTGGTAAGTTAGGATAAGCTATATTAATTCAAAGAGAAACTTTACATATGTGATCCGTTGAGATGGTAATTTGTGCTTATCCAATCCTAGCCTTCGATGCTTTTAGTGTAGCGCAGGTTTGGGGCTACCTACTGGGAGGAAATTGGCCCTTAAATAACATCATACAGTCAAAAATTACAAGGTGTGTCGTGACACCTAAAAAAGAAAAATATATATAATATGTACTGAAATAACAAAAAACAAATAAGAGTCGAGCAGCTGCGCAGTCAAGGTGTTCCTTCAACATCCTCGGATACAGGGTCCTCCTCCTTGATATGACATTCATACTCCTGTGCAATGGCCTCCTCCTCTATCAAAGTTACGCACGACGGATTTGTGGCTGCTACGCAGAGTATGGGTATGATCGAGTACTTAGCATCAGGAACACACATCCAGACACCCTCTGAGTCCATGATCCACACATCAGTGTCCTTCCCTAAGGCCTCCTGTACCAAGAGAGGCCCGATTTTGCGTGGAGGAGGTTGCACTGGTTGCGTGATGGTGGATTTCCTGGGACCCCTCTTACCCCTTTGATGCTCCTAAGTTGGGGAGGTCTCCTCTGGGGTTCTCTCATATCGTTGAGGTACCTCCATGTCACAATTTTCAAAAGAGGATCCCTTGATGGATTCCAGATGATAGTCTTGGCCTCACTGATAGCGTCTCAAGAATGCGCCTCTCTGGCTACCCCTGATGGTCTTTAGGTGTTGGCGAGGAGCCATGGGGAGTTGAAGAGATAGAGAGGTGGGGACTGGTCTATGTAAGGTGACTTGATCTTCAAGGGAGCACTTAACAGAGAAGCGAAGCAAGGATGTGCGTGAATGTGAACTGTGCAGTAGGGGAGCTCGTAGGCGGGGGGTGCGCAGCGGGGTGAATCTATAAAGGCGAGGAAATGTAGAGGGGGGCGCGCATCTGGGGGGTAACTCCACGGGGAGCGTGCATCCTTGAGGGGCATAGTAGGGTGGGTACCCAATTGTTTAGCATCAATATGGAGGCATGCAGCTAGTGGAGCACGTGGAGAGACTGAGGCAGAAACATAAAGGAAATGGGGGCGAAGAGGGCTCTGGAGGCCAACAGGAGCAGCAAGGGGATGACACAATGGGGAGAGACCTCGCCTTTTGAAGAGTTGTAGCACAAGTGCAGATGCTGTGCGATTTTTTGACACGATTGCGAATACAAGTTGGGACAGTGCTCATGTGGTGGCATGTGATTCAGGGTGTGGCAGTAGATCAGGTGCATCACGAAGCTCATGTAAATGATTGCAGAGAGGAGGTTCCGCATCAGATTAGAGCTGGTAGTACAGGACTCCATCAACCTGTGCATGGGATGAACCAGTTTCACACGAGCGTTTCATGTCACTCGCATCCGAGGAGACCTATTGAACAAATATTAATTAACACCATTAATAAAATTTTTTAATTAATAGTATTATTGTTATCATTAAAATTAATATTAATAGTTAAATAATATTATTAGCTTTAATATTAATAAAATTTAATAACATTAATGATTTTTATATCATTCCAACTAACTTAATAATCAATAATAAAATTATAATTATATTAGAAAATTTAAACTAATTAATAATATTAATATTGTTGAATAATATTATTAGCTTTAATATTAATAACATTTAATAACATTAATGATACTTATATCATTCCTACTAACTTAATAATTAATAATAATAATTATATTAACAAATTTAAGCTAATTAGTAATATTAATATTATTAAATAATATTATTAGCTTTAATATTAATAATATTTAGTAACATTAATGAAATTTATATCATTCCTACTAACTTAATAATTAATCATTATAATTATAATTATATTATCAAATTTAAACTAATTAATAATATTAATATTATTAACCGATTAATTAAAAAACAAATTACTCCTTTACAAACCTAAATATTTCTTAACAATTGATATGGATCATCAATTATTATTATTTTTTTAATGTGGTTCACAAATTCCGGAGATTAGTGATCTCTACGTCCACAAAGTGACCTTTATAAACATAAATATTTTTTAGCAATTGATATGGATCATCAATTATTATTTTTTTAATGTGGTTCACAGACCACTGCGTCCACAAAGTGACCTTTATAAACCTAAATATTTTTTAGCAATTGATATGGATCATCAATTTTTTTTTTTAATGTGGTTCATAGACCCCAGAGATCAGTGACCACTGCGTCCATAGAGTACCACAGTCATATTGGATTATTTGTACTAGGGATCACTTCCTATCGACTCAACCATAAAGCCTAACCCCAGGAGTGTCGAGATAATTGAACATGTGACTTATCAATAACAAGGGCACTTTAACGATGAGGACTCGACCAATTGAGCTAACCCTCAGGCCTAATATTTCTTTCACATTAAAATTAATATTAAAAATATTACTTCCCCACCGCGGGTGATCATGCTTTGTGACATCATGGCTATTATGGCACTTGTTGAAAGAGAATTTCATTTGGCTTCCATCTCCCCTCAAAAGGTTGACCATATAGGGCAATTAATTCTCAAGTGAGAAGAAGAAGTTATTTTAATGTCCACAAGGCTAAAAATATCCTATCGGACAAATTGCTTCTCTATCTAACTCTTGTATTCTGCCCTTTTCCTGTGAAGTTTCACAATAAATTCTCCCAGATTCTTGACAAAGCCCTTGCTGAATAGAATATCCCAAGAGCTAGCTGCCAAAATATCTGCATAACTTTCCGTGATGTATTTGAAGGCCTCACATTCTAAAATGAATTTTTTTTCTATTTCCACTTTTCCAGAAGAGAAAAAATACATACTCTTTCATCCCACACTTCTTTTGTCATTTTACAACATCTTGTTTCACAACGAAGTTGATGCGAATTAGTCCTTGATTGGGAAATAATAATTGTAGCTCTCCAAGAAATATTGGCCCCTATGTACGCTTTTTGTTGATGATTATGATTGGGATTAGAATCTTCAATATAATAATTTTTCTTTCTCCCTAGCTCCTTCTCCCAAGTACCTTTGTGGAACTCATCCATAACAAAATATTTTATCTCTTTACTATTTGTGGGACACATGCTCAAGCAAATGGCCCATTTTCTAAACCATTTTTTATTTTGTTGCATCTAAGTCTTCTTTCTTGTGCCCAATATGTCATTAAACAAAACCTTAGGCCATCTTCCATCTTCCATTTGCTCATTTTTTTTCAAATACCTTATGACGCACACCATAACTATTGCTTCAATAGGAGCAGCCCTTGTTTCACTTAACAAGATAGCATAAGGAACTGCAATTTTAATTTTGAATTTGTTTGTAATCAAATGCTTCTGAATTTTCTCAATTTTTTTCCACTGCATGTCGGATGTACTGGTAGCCCACAGTTGACAACCGTAGAGTATCACCATAAACACTAAAATCCCAAAAAGAGTTAGAGTGGTTTTCCAGTCCCATAACTATGCCTCTACACCTATTTTGAAAAGCATAAAATGATTTCCAACCCCCCAACATTTTTCTCTTTCTACATCCATCCCAGCTTAGATTTCTGTTGAAGTCAATTCTGAGGTATTTGTAATCCAAAAATTCTTCCATAGTTTTGCCTTCAAAGTAGAACTTGTGCGGGTTATGTTTTCTTTTGGTAGAGAAAACCACTACTTTCGATTTGCTAGTATTGATTTGCATCCCCACATTTCTACAAAAATGCTCAAGGGAAAGTAAGTTCTCTTGCAAACCAAGAGAAGATTTAGCAATCAGAATAAGGTCATCTGTCTACAAAATAAGCCTTATAACAAAATTTCCCAAATGGATACTGTCACCCCCTTGCAAATTTAGCCACTCTTCAAGCTTGTCGATATATAAACCAAAGAGGGTAGGAGACAATGGGCAACCTTGTTTGACCCCGATATTGCTTCTAAAACTTTTGAAAAGACCTGCTGAAGTTCTAATTTTGACTTTCACCTCTTTATACAGCCTATGCACAACTGATCTCAAATGTATGGGAACCCCAAGTTCCTCCATTCTGTGCTAAAGCTTATCCCTAGGAACCGCGTCAAAGGATTTTCTAAAATCAACAAATAAACAAATTACTACTTCCTTTTTCTCCCAAGATTTCTCAATAATGTGCCTTACAGTTATACCATGATCAACTGTGGAATGTTTAGGTCTAAAACCTATTTGTCCTTTAAGATGAACCGCAACGAAGATTGAGTAGAAAAACAATTGGTTTTGTTTCCACACAAAGCATCAAAATAATTCTAAGGTATGCCCATTCTTACCCATGGCAAGGCTCATCACTCTACATTAGTGTTGGCCTCTTATAGAAATGACTCAACTCCATCTTAATTCCATCACCTTGGCCATGAATTTGGGAATGACATGTGTAATTCTCCATGTCAATCATATTTTTCAATGTTCTGGCAATCTAGGTTGGCATCGAGAATCAGATGTGGTTTTTTGGGGTCATGCTGAGGTTCTCCATGGATTCCTCTTTTTCGGTGTCTTGTTCATGGAAATTTCATATCTCTCTCCAACATGTGTGGTTATGACTAGTGTTTGGATCACGTCATGAATTTCTCTCACAATATTGATCTGACAACGATCTGACAGGCAGTATGAGGCAAATTTTGAAGTCAGACCTGCAAGTTAATAACCCTCTGCTCTTAAGAGATGAATATGGTTCGAGTAGAATTCCAAGGCGGTCTATGCTTCACAAGCAATGAATTTTTCTCAGCTGTACCCTGAGTTTTGGATGTGCATAGGTAGCTTGGTGGAAGACGAAGGCGTTCACAGTTATCAGAAGAAATATGAATTTGGTTGCTTCGATGTCATTGTCAGCCCTCGTTTTTAATCCAATTTTGCTTATTAAGTACACTTAATTTCCCTTATATCCAACCATATACCATCCATGTACACCTTATTTTGACCAATTTATGCATATTTAGGTATATAAGTTATGTTTTGCAGTTTTTAGATGTTTTTACAAAAAATGGATTTTAAGTGCATTTTTGAACAAGACTAAAAATTCTCGTAATGGCTTCATTGAACTCATACTTGCAGGACACTTGGGCACGAGCTGAGCAAATATTTAGAAAGCTTGGGAACCAAGAATGGAAATTTACCTATTGGTTCAGTCAAATTGAGCTAAAACATGCCCAGTCAAAGTTGGTCAAACAGGACCTGTCATTTAGGAAATCCCTAAGAAATAGGAAAAATTTAGTATTTTGTGGGATTTTCCAGATTTTGAGTGATTGGATGGATTAACTTGACTAATATAGATGGGATAAGGATAGACATATCTTTTAGAGACATTTTAGTCAAGTTTGTTTCATATTTTTCTATTTAAGCCAAAAACATTGAAGGCATGAACATGTAGAATTTGTATGATTTCACTTTGATATTTATGAACTTTGTGAATTAATTGAAGAAACCGGTTCTATATTCTTTCTGGTGTTATATATGGTGAATTATTGATTGATTTCGAGTAGCTGAGAAGTACTTTTAGTGTGTGAGGCAAGGGTGGAGGGTCCCCACACCGAGCTAAGTGCAATTTTTGGTTAATTTAGTTGAAAATTCATAAACTAGTTTTGCTTCATGTTTAAATCGGTTAATTAGATGTATGATGATATGTTATATTTTCTAATGAATCTTAATCTAAATTCTAATCTGCATATGAAGGGTCAAATCAATGTTTAAGTTAAACTCTCATTCTATCTGATCAGAGAATAGAAACTAGAATTCATCTTCCTTGCTTTTGTTTAAAGTGATTTTCTGAATTTCCAGTTTTCATACAATGACATTAATGATGAATGAATTTATAAAGAAAGACAGCAAGGAACTCCTTAGTTAGGAGCCTCTTCTATTATTCTTTTATGCATCTTAAGCTATTTTTCATTTGTGATTTTTTATTTCCTTTCATGAAGTAGTATTGTAGAGAAGGTCAACCTGGTTCTCCTAAGTTAAGGGCTTCTTATTCTGCTTATTACATATTTAATTAGAAATTATTTAGTTAAGTTTTATATTTGTAATATGCATTTCCTTTAAATTAAATAATTCATCTTCTAAAATTGACTGTAGTTGAAATCCATATATTTTGGACATGCTTCCAAGTTTTACAAACCCGGATTGATAATTAAATACTTGTGTTAGTTTACCCAGTAAATTGACCCAAAATTTTTGGCATTGTTGCTGGGGAAGCATATTTCAAAGTTGTCAAATAGGAAGAAAAGAAACAAAAACAAAAACACATCAAAAACAATAAAAAAATAGTTTTTCTTTTAAGTTGTGTTTCTTTATGCTTAGAGATAGAGATTAGAAAGGTAGATTCATTAAAAAAAAAACCCCAACAATCCAATCATCCATAGGTGCATGACCATCAGGACTAACAATACTAGTTGCTGGGAGACCTACTCTAGAGAATTTAGAGGAAAAATACAGATCAGGACAAATATCAACTCTAATTGAAAGACAGACCTTGCCGGCCTTGTGAGGTAAAAAGAAATCAATCACCAAAAGAAACTCCTTTCATAAAAAGACAAAACGAAACAAGAAAAACATTTTTTGAACAATTAGAACAACCTGTCGTTGAACACATTAAGAGAGTTGAGGAAACACCAAATCAGCCTCATATTGAAACATTAAAAATTTCTGAAGTGGAAATGACTGAAGAAGGAAAAGTATCTAATATTCCACTTATGAATCCTGAACAGAGACTTGAATATGAGAGACAAAAGAAGGAATGGAAAAGAAAAAGAGAGGAAGAAAGGAGATTAGAAGCATAGAGAAAGAGGGAGGAAGACATAAAAATAGAAGAACAAAGAAGAAGGGAGGAAGAAGAAAAAATAGAAAATGATAACAAAAGACTACATGATAACGAACAAGAAAATGATAATGATCAGGAAGCTACTTTTGGCTTCCCAATATTAGACATAAGAGAAATATTAGGAGAAGAAGTGAAAATGAAAAAAAATCCACCTTCAGTATTGCCCAACTTTTATGGAATGTCAACAGAAGATCCTGACTCATTTATGTTCGAATTTGATATCTTATGTAGAACTTATGGATACATAGATGACACACACAAGCTTCGTCTCTTTCCTGCTACTTTGAAAGAAACAAAATTAAATTGGTTTATGGGTTCAAGAGAACATACCATTGCTTCTTGAGATGATATGAAGAGTTTTTTTCTTAAAAAGTATCAAGCCTACTGCAGAGCTAGAGACTAAAAAGAAGATATTTTTAGAATGACACAACAATAAGATGAAAGTTTGGAGAGTACTTAGAAATATTTCTTTACAATCTACAAAAGTCCAAACAACATTCTTTGAATACATATACCATTCACACAATTTTTCTTAAGAGTATCAGAGATGAATACTTAGATATTATCAATGTGATGGGCAAAGGAGATATCTCGAACCTACTATTTGATGAGATTGTTGAACTTTGTCAAAAATATTCTAGGGGAAGATCAAAAAGTGGAAAAAGTGATGTCACATCAAGAGCTTCCAAATCTACAAGAAGTGGAGTAACAAGAGCATAAATATGAAGTTTACTAGAAAATTTTAAAATTGATCTTTGAAGAACTTTGGGAACACAAGTTGATGTCTTAAAGGCAAAGAAGAAGAAATAAGAACAAGATCAAATGTTAGCAATATTTTGTCCAAAGTGTAGGAAGAAACATCCACTTCGAGAATGTCCTTTGGAAGGTATAAAAATGTGTTGACTTTGTATAGAGAATCATGCCACTGAAAACTGTCCAAAATTGAAAGAATTTCAAATGGAAGAAGTAGAAGGGATAGATTCTCTTTATTATATGGCACTAAGGATACCTTGGAAACCTAGGATGCCTCAACAATTCCCTCAACAAAACACCCTGAATTATTAGTATCCTCCTCAGAATTCATGGAATACTCCAATTCCATGGCAGGCTTGGCCTCCGCAACCATATATCAAAATGAACCTACACAAGGTTGGAGAGGATATAGTTATCGAAACTAGACACCTCAAAAAATTTACCCTCAACACTTTCAATATCAACAACCATACCATCAACCATACCCCCAACAACCATTCCAATACCAACAATTCTAGCAACATCCTCAACCAATGCCATTTCCACCACAAAATCCTACACCGATGCTATCTCAACTTCAGCAGCTTCAGTTTCCTTCTAACCAACCACCTCCTAGACCAACACAACTGACAGATCAGCCATGAGCTAATCCAAGTAACAAAGTGGATAAACCAACATACAATGTGGAAGAAGCAACATACTTTCCTACATATTATATTCTTCCCATACAAGATGTCCACTTAAGGTCTAGAAAGTGTTACACAAAGATTCTCCACAAATCATATAAGAACAAACTGAACAATGAGAAAAAACTCAAAAATATCATCTAGAAAATCAAATTCAAAAAGGAAAATCTATTATGACTCAAACACTACCCTATCTAGAGAGGTTAGTACATCAGAAAATTCCAATGTCTCTGCCTGAATTTGATATTTTGGATGAATTGAAGAATTCTTATGTCAAAATTCCTTTGTTATAGGCAATAAATTATATTCCAATTTATGCAAAAATAATAAAGGATTTATGCATCAAGAAAATTGTTAGAAGGAAAAGAGATCCACCCAAAATCCAGGTCATTGGCAGATTAGCTAGTCTCATGTCTACAACAACAAAAATTGAAAAATATATTTACCCCGGGATCCCTATGGTTCCCATCTCGATCAACAGTTTTTCAGTTCCAAACACTTTAATAGATTTGGGAGCAGTTATAAATTTTATGACTGCATATACTATGAAAAATTTTAATTTAAATAATATTAGACCTCTGTGATCCATAACAAATTAAAATAAATCTTCCGGGAAATCACATGAGAAAATTTTTGGACCGACGCATTTCGAACTATTGAATGTAGTTCATCATTAGGATCATTCTACATTCAGTAGTTTGAAACATGTCGGTCCAAAAATTTTCTCATGTGATTTCCCGGAAGATTTATTTTAAAATATTATACCTACTACTACAATTTTAGAGCTTGCAGATAGATGTAAAGTTGTACTAGAAGGAATATTAGAAGATATCATTGTCTCTATGGATTCATGGGAGTATCCTATAGACTTCCTCATTTTTCCAGCCAAAAACAAATTTAGGAGGCCATCCTTTAATTCTAGGCAGACCATGGTTAGCCACAACACAGTGTCTTCATTTGATGCAAATCGGTAAGTATGATTATTGCACATGGGGATGAAAGGAAACATGTTACACTCTATCCTCTAGCACAATCTCCTTCTTTACTATCATGTCTTGATGAACAAGAACAACATGAGACTCAATCTGTTCTAAATATTAATCAAGTCTATAATTTTAGAGAAGAAGAAGAAAATGAGGATCTATCAAACATTTTCATCTCATAACCTGATATTTCAGAGCAGCTTAGAATAACACAAGATGAAGCTACAAGTCATCTTTTAAATCAATTTTTTCAGGAAAAATGTACTATTCAATCACTACAAAATTCATTTGAAAGTATTTTTCCTGTTAACTCAATTACCAATTCTAGAGTAAAATCATCGAAATCAGTCTTGGAAGGACTCTGAATATTGGTAATAACTTACAATCATCACAATAACAAGAGGTAAAAGCACTGTTACAGAAATACTAAAAATATTTTCCCTGCGATTACACATACATGCAGGGGATTCATCCAAAGACATGTATTCACCACATCTACACTGATTATCATATCAAACCAGTGAGACAACCGAAAAGAAGAATGAATCCTATGATGAAAGAAATAGTGAAAGAAGAATTATAGAAATTGTTACAAGTTGGATTCATCTATCCTATTTCTGATAGTTAATGGGTTTCTCCCTTAGTTGTGGTGCCTAAGAAAAATGGAAAGTGGAGAATATGTGTAGACTATAGGGATCTCAATAAAGCCACATTAAATTTCCCTCTACCATTTATTGATCAAGTACTATATTCATTAGCTGGGAAGAAATTCTTTTCTTTTCTTGATGGATTTAATGGATACAATCAGATTAAGATAGCATTGGAAGACCAAGATAAAACTCCATTTACTTGTCCATGGGGAACATATGCATATAATGTTTTCCCCTTTGGGTTATGTAATGCACCTGATACTTTTCAAAGAGCAGTCCTTGCAATATTTTTTGATCTAATCCATGAATTTATAGAGGTCTACATGGATAATTTCATTGTATATGGCGGAACATTTGATGGTTGTTTGAAAAATCTTGAAAAAGTTTTGAAAATGTGCATAGAGACAAATATATCTCTTAGTAATGAAAAATGTTTTATGATGTTAACTGGGGGGATAGTGTTGGGACACCATATTTCTTCTTCAATAATCAAGGTGGACCAAGGAAAAATACAATTCATTGTGAATTTAATGCCACCCACAACACAAAATGAAGTAAGAATTTTCTTGGTATATGCAGGCTATTATAGGAGATTCATTGAAAATTTCAGTAAAATAGCTCTACCTCTATTCAAGTTACTTGCAAAAGATGTTGAATTCCAATGGACGAACAATTGTCCAAATGAATTTCAAATATTAAAAGAAAAATTGTCAGTTGGACCCATTCTTTGAGGACCAAATTCGTCATTACCATTTCATATATCTACTGATGCATTTGACATAGCTATAGAAGCATCACTTGGATAGAAAGAGAACTTGTTTAATTATGCCATATACTTCATAATA
The DNA here is from genome assembly GCA_034641835.2 of Pinus albicaulis. Lineage (NCBI taxonomy): Eukaryota > Viridiplantae > Streptophyta > Pinopsida > Pinales > Pinaceae > Pinus > Pinus albicaulis. The sequence goes on along the minus strand of CM076581.1, from coordinate 1,294,263,681 downwards.
AAAAAATTAACACCGACATAATTGAACTATACAATTACATAAAAATAAATGTTAGCTGTAGTGTATGCATTTAATAAGTTTAGGCATTACATAACAAGTTATCAAGTATTCATTCACACAGATCAGTCAACCATAAGATACTTAATGAACAAAGAAATTACAAACGAAAGAATTACTAGATGGTTGTTATTAATGAAAGAATTTAACATCACTATACAATATCGACCAGGTAAGGATAATCAAGTAGCAGACTTTCTATCAAGGCTTCATTCACTTGGTGATCCAAATCTTGTTTCAGATAATTTCCCAGATGAACATATATTTACTATAACTGTTAAAACTCCATGGTTTGAAGATGTAGTCACCTATTTATCACCTGGAATACTACCATCCCATTACACAAATAAAAAGAAAATGAAGATAATTAGAGAAAGTTATATATATAGTTGGGTCAATGGTGACCTCTTTTATACTAGTTCTGATCTATTAATAAGAAAATGTGTTAGAGAAGACGAGATTCTATATATTTTTAAAGCATGTCATGACGAGCCATGTGGTGATCATTTTGCAGACAAGCAGACAACATAAAAAGTGCTCAAACTTGGCTACTACTGGCCAACAATCTTCAAGGATTCCAAAGCCTATGTTAAGATATGTGACAATTGCCAAAGAACTGGAAGACCCATGGTATCAGATGAAATGTCATTAAAGCCACAAGTACTCAAGAACCATTTAAGAAATGGGTTCTAGAATTTGTGGGACCAATAAAACCACCTTCAAATGGAAAGAAGTACATTCTAGTATGTATTGATTATGTTACTAAGTGGGTGGAGGCAAAGGCAGTGGCAAGAGAAATAGAAGAAACAATGGTTTTTTTTCTATTTGAAGAAATATTTGTAAGGTTTAGAGTTCTCAGACAATTTTTTACAGACCAGGGAGCACAATTCACCTCCAATATTGTAAGGGATCTTATAGAAAAGTACAATATCAAACACATAAAATCTACTTCATACCATCCCCAAGAAAATAAACAAGTGGAGTCCACTAACAAATTTTTGGAGAATATCATGACAAAAACTATGCAAATGAATAGAAAATATTGGTCAGAAAATTTAAGAGATGCACTATGGGCATACAAGATCACATGGAAGAACACAACTAGATTCAATCCATACCAATTCGTATATGGTAAGGAAGTCCTATTACCCATACAATTTCAAATACATACATATAAACTTGCAGCAGAATTGGGAATGGAACTATCTGAAGCACAACAACAACGAGTGATGAAATTAAATGAACTGGATGAAATAAGAAAGCAAGCACTGGAGCATACATCTCTACTACAAGAGAAGAGAATAAAATGGCATGATCAATTCATCAAGAATAATGTTTTTCAAAAAGGAGACTGGACACTATTGTTTGAATCCAAGTTTAAAGGTTTCAAAGAAAAGTTTACAACTCCTTGGCTTGGGCCATATGATATAGAAGAGTTCTTTAACAATGGAGTAGTCAAAATAAAAATAGTAGATGAAGCGTCAATTTCATTTTTAGTTAATGCACATAGGCTTAAAGTCTAAAATAAGCCTATCAATAAAGAGGATTTTCTGATAAGAATTTCAACAGAAACTGATATGGAAATAATGGAAACTCATAATGATATGCCTTCCTTACTTCCAGAAGAATAAAAATAAATAATAAATAATAATAATAATAATAATAAAAGAGTTTGGTTGTGAAAATCCAGGAGACTGGCACAATACAAACTCGAATTCGTATCAGAAAACCAACTTGTTTGGACAATATGAATTCTCTATTTTTTGTTTTTACTTCAATATGATTTTGCATAATTAATCCTCTAAGACATGCAGGACTTGAGGACAAGTCTTAACATCAGCAAGGGGGAAGTTCGTAATAAAATTATGAAAATAGTTTGAGCAGTTGTATAGCAGAAGGAACCTGAATTGCATAGAAGAAGGGACCTGAGACATCATTGAAAATATTATGCAGAAGGGGCCTGAATTACATGATAGAATAAAATTGAAACATTGTTGAAAATTACATGTGAGAAGGGACCTAAAACATCAATTACAAATTGCAGAAGGGACCTGAACAACATCAACATTCAAAGATCCTGAATCAATATCAGATGCGAAAACATGAAAGCAGAAATAATTCTCTACATTTCAATATATCTTGGAAGAACCATCATTATGATAATGAAGACATCGTCAACCATTAACCAATATTTTGACCAAAAGATATCATGAAAGAGTATTGACATCAAGTTATTTTACAGGAGTACAAGTATAGTAAGTGAAAATTTTTGCTCTTAAAATTTCGATTTTTTAAAATAATTCTAGAAATTGTTAAGAATAATTTAGCTTGATATGCATTTACCAGATTACATTTTACCTATATCCTACCTACATTTCAAAACACTATCTTCATTATCCTACCCATCATAATCATATTCATTATAATCCTATCCTTATTCATTACCCCTTTCCTACATTAACCCTCCTACATTAACCATCATTCCATATACCATAACACTAATCCCAATCATTTTTTAAGCATTTGGATAAAAAATTAAAGGTTCAATATTTGAATTCTTGTTGACCTACAAAAACACAAATGTTAGTATCATAATGGGAAATTTAATTTTAAAAATGACCATCCTAGGTTCATTTTAAAATTAAATTAAGCAATAAAAAAATGAAACCTAAGCTATAAGTGCAAAATGAAAATATATCATATGAAAAAATCTGAAAGGTATGGAATGAGTGCAATATGAAAATGACAAAACCTAAGTATGAAATGCAAATACATGCAACGAAGGACATGAACTATGATGCATATAAACTAAGGTATGGACATGTAAAGAAATGAAGGTGGATATGAATGAAGAATGAAATGGTAGAGAACATGGGATATGGTGACAAGACGTATATAGACACCATCGAGAAAGGACATCATGAAAGTCAGAGGAACGTAGCCATGGAGGCATGTGAGTCAGGAGTCGACATATGAAACGGTCAACATATTCAAAAGCACAGTGTTGTACCACAATTCAAACCATGTGAAAACAACTGTAAGCCTCTGCCATTTAAAACAAACAGAGCTCTGTATTGTATTCTCTTTCACCATCACATCCATAACTAGGCTTAGAGAGAAGAAGATGACATTCTGAAAAACATAGGCACGCATTCAAACACCTCATAAAAGACAAAATTATTGAGAAAATGCAAAAGAGGTGGTGGAGAAAACAGTGAAACTCAAGTCGAGAAGGAACAACATAAGAAATAGCAAATAGGTGTGGAGAAATAAGAAGAGGGTGCATTGATTTTAATGGATACTAGAGGCCAATATATCTATCTACTGTGTTAATCAAACGCTCCAACAAACTGCAGAAATATCATGGAGAAGACAGGTAAGGATTGACTTCAGATTTTCCTCATTGATGAACGGATTTTAGAATAAGTGAAACTCAGGATTGTGTTGTTGAACAAAGAGTTAAAACTCCAAGTTATAAAATTGATTTTCTACCACCATTTAGCCCAACTCTGCCACCTATTAAACATGAGGATCCTGGATGTCAAAGAGGATTTTTAACAAAAGTGGTATTGTGAAAATGCAGGAACATGAGGTTAAACTAAGAGAAATCTCTACAATTGTTCTAGAACAGGTAAAATGAAATCGAATTCCTCCACACACAATCACGAAATCATCACATAAAAAACAAAGTTTTACACAGTGGGTGAATTTTTGAAAAACATAGTGAGCCATTTGTTTTTGTTTTACACAAACGGTGAGCAAAAATTGTTTCAATTTTGAATGCATAATGAGAATTTTTCTCTGTGGAAGAAGGATCATATATGAATTTGTGAGAAGGACACTGTAGGATGAATTTTTATAATTTTTACATAGTGAATTTCAATTTAGAGGCAAAGAATTCACTTCTACATAAAAAACAGAGGAGAATTTAAATTGTTTTTTGATAAAACAGAGATTAGAAAATGAGAGATAGAGTAATAAAAACATTTTTACAATGTTTTTATGATCTTTATACATAAAAAAGATGTTTTTATCATTTTTTGGAAGTAGTGGGCTCATTCTTGTAAAAGAAAAGAGGTTTAAGAAGATTAATTTCATTTCTTTTTTATAAGCATCGGAGAACAGGTAAACATTATCATCATGAATAAAATGAATGAATAAGTAAAAACGATATATATGTGTGCATACATTTTTTATTTAAGATGAGAATGTTGATAGTGCAAGGATATATAAATTGGTTTTCAGAGCATATGGCTACAAGAATAGAACCAAATGAATTCCAGATAGATAATTGAGAAAAGGAGACTATAGAAAAACTATATTAGGTTGGACTAATAGGCTTTCTCCAAAAATTTAATGGGCACAATGAAAGTATCACCAAGGAATTCATAAACAATTATGCACATGAACAAACCATGGTGGGGAACCTAGTTATTCCATTAATCCCAAAATTCATTTATCAGGCTTTAGATCTTCCACTGTCGAGAGAACAATATCATAAGGTCTTACACTTAAAAGAAAAAGGGCATCCTGAGGGAGTGGTATAACGAGCCATGGGTATAATTGGTGCTAGTTATATAGATATTTTCCACATGTGACATCGGGCACAGTGTAGTGCATCTTTATCATATCAGACTACTCTAGCATATAAAGGGAGAAGTAAAAATCAATTTACCATACTTATTATCTAAGAACTTGATTAATACAATAGAGAATGTGAGAAATGAGACTATAACCAAGGAAACACAAATCTACCACCAGGGGATTATCAAATTTTTTGTATAATATCAAATGAAAACTAAGGGTGTAGTGTGGAAAGAGTTGTTGGCAATATGATGAAATATGTTGTCCTTGATGGAAACCTACTTGATGAGTTTCCTATGATAAAAAACCTGTGTGTTAAAGATGTAAAAATGATGTTTCTACAGGTCAATTCAGATGTGACAGAGAAAGGAATTCCAGTAAGTGCCAGAGAAATGAAACAAGAAATATTTCTCAATGTATACACAGGTTTGATGAAGGAAACCTGCGTATGGATGCAATGTATACGCTACTTTTATGAAGACAACCCGTGTATACATTCAGAATTAGTATATATGCAGTTTTTATGAAGCAAAGTCACATATACACGTGGATAAGAATGATCCAAGTCGCGTATTCCTTTTGTGCTCTAAAATTATGATACAAAGGGGCATTACCATGGTATTAGCCCACAGTTTTGAGAGTTGTGTCATCTATTTGATTCTGTCCAATAATACCATCAGCAGTTGTGTGGTTTTGACTCATGGTATTGATAAAGGCTGAATCTATATAAGGAGAAGAAGATCATAGTGCCAGGTGTACATGTGTAAGGGCTATCACTAATATTTCTCTCTGAAGTATATCTGCATAGGATGAACTCTCTTTTATTGATAAATTTGAAGTTATGATGCACCCTTGGATAGATTGATGGATCAAGATCTCTAGATCTAAAATGACTATATTCTTGCATGATCCATTGAAGAGATTATTAGATCTGAGACCTGGCGCATGCTTGCTGAAGTGGAGTGAAGAAATCTAGGTAAGTTCTATAGATCTGAAAACATTCTGCTGAATTAATATTTAACAGATATATACGCTAGTTTGTCTCAGTAAAAGCACCTATATACAAGGGTTTTCTTCAGAAAAGGCACGTATGGAAGTTAGGGTTTTCTGAAGCTTATTGCAAAGGTTTTCTGTTATTGCTGCTATTATTTATGTTGTCTGTCAATGAAATCTTCATGTAGATCTGGGTTTCTTGACTACTGTATATGTTACTAAGTTGAATATGTCCAAATCTAATCAATAAGTGAGTAAAAATGGTTAATGATGATTGAATGTTTAAAGGTTCTGTATTTCTAAAAATATGTTTGACTGAAAGCCTCAGATCTGGATTTGAGACAGATCATATTATGAAAAACAATATTCACAGATCTATACGCAGGTTGGTGTGAAGGAAAGAGCATATACATGCGGGTTCAGTGAAGCAAAGTAGTGTATGCATTTTAAGGTGCTGAATGTTCAGGGTTGAGTTTGATTCTGCATAATTATTACGAAGTCTGGTTATTTCTGTGTTCTGGTTACAATGTTCTCACTGTACTAATTGAAGTTTGGGTTAAGTTTATTATTGATGATATTTATGATGAGTTGAGTTGAAGCTGTGGGATCCAGTATGAAAATTGATGAAACGTGGTCAGTAGTGATTATGAGGGAAGTAGAAGCTTCCTGCCAGTAGAAGCTGGTGTTATGATTAGGGGGTTGAATATCCCTTCCAGTAGTGACTGGTAAACGATTTCAGGGGGTTGTAGCTCCCTTCCAGAAGCAGTTGGAAAATGAGAGAATTTTGCAGCTTTCTGCAGGTAGATGCTTGCGTACTGATATGAGTCTGCATCCGTACAAAATTGTAATCATTTTTCCATATAATAAATATTGAAGACAGAGATGACAGTAGCGGTGGTTTTCTTCCGAATTGGGTTTCCACCTTAAATCTTGGTGTTCATGTGTGTTTCTATTGTGTGATGTTTTATTCTGTTGTTACTGCACATATTTTTTGATTATCTAACAAATGCATGACTGATAAACTGAGTTAAAGATTTTTTTTGAAAAGTGTTTCTAAAACAATAAAATCATATTAGTATACGCTAGTTTCTTTTGGTATATGCATGTGTATACGCGAGTTGGGTTCATAAAAGCCGCGTATGGAATTCAACAAAGAAAAAATAAAATATTCAAGTAAGCTCTAAATATTGATTCACCCCCCCCTCTTAGTATTTTTTTCCAATGAATTGGTATCAGAGCAGGTTCTTCTGAAGAAGCTTAATCGCTAGAAGAAAGATCGGCTAAGATGAGCAATCAAGATGGGACAACATCTATCAAACATCCTCTCTTCAATGGAAACAATTTAATCTTCTGGAAGACAAGGAAAATATCTTATCTTCAGTCTCTTGGAGCATATGTATGGGCTATAGTTGAAGGAGGTTATCAATATCCAACATCAGTTCCAACAGATGCAACAGAAATAAAGAAATATGAAACCAATGCAAAGGCGGTCAATGCATTATTGGGAAGTCTGACTGAATCAAAATTTGTCAAAGTCATGCAATTGAATACAGCAAAGGAGATATGGGACAAAATCATCCTAAGCTATGAAGGTGATAGCAAGGTAAAAAGTGCTAAACTCCAAACTATCAGAATTCAATATGAAAATATGAGGATGCATAATGAGGAAAGCATTGCCAGTTTATTTTTACTTCTAGATGATATTGTAAATCATATGAGAAATCTGGGTGAAACCATAACTGATACTACTCTGGTAGAAAAGGTTTTAAGATCTCTAACTCCCAAATTTGAATCAAAAGTGTCTACTATTGAAGAGAAGAAGGATCTACAAACTCTTACTATTGTTCAACTTCATGGTATTTTGACTGCTTATGAAATGAGAAAAGGAGGTCCATCTAAAGTCAAAGAAGTTGTCTTTAGAGTTGCTGCAAGAGGAAAAGAAGTAAAAGAACAAGAAGGATCAGGGTATGTTTCAGAAGAAGATGAGATAAATTTTCTAAAGAAGCTACAACTCGGCACTGGAAGGTTCATAGGTAACCTTCCTTTTAATTTTTTTTCTTGTGAAAGTGTTGGTCATTATGCTGCTAAGTTTCCTCATAAAGAAAAACATGAAAAAGGAAAGGGAGTGGAAAAAGGAAATAAGAATTGGTTTATCAATAGAAAAAGTTATTATACTCATGAAGATAGTGATGGGCTATCAAATAGTGAAGAAGGAGAATCTGATCAAGATGTTAGACTACTCATGGCTTTTGAAAAAGAATCTACTGAGGCTAAAGATACCTTTATGGATACACTAGAAGAAAATGATTTTCTTGAAGAAATTAATCGGCTCAAAATATGTTTGGAAGAAAGAAAAATTTCCATAGATACTCTAAAGAATCAGCTTATAGAAAAGGATAAGCACAATGAGAAATTAGAATGTGAAATAGTAAGTCTAAGAAAGGAAATTGAGAAAGAGAAAACTTTAAATCTTATATTTGCTAGGGGAACTGAAATGTTAGATGAAATTATCAAGGTTCAACACTCTCCTTTTGTAAAGACAGGTCTTGGATATATCGGAGAATCCTCTCAGTCTTCAACACCAAGCTATCTAAATGCAGCTAAAGCCAGCCTACAAAATTCCGTCACTCAGCAAGAGAACAAAGAAATTTCATAGGTAAAGCATGACCACTTCAATACAAAGAAAAACAATAGAAATATAAATTAGAGAAATACCAATTAGCAGGTAAACACAAATAGAAGTTTTCATAATTGCAGAAATTTCTTCTTTAATGGGAAATGTTTCTCATGTCATAATTTTGGTCATAAATCTGTTCAACGTGTTGCATACAAAACCATCATGACCAGAGAAGCAAGAAAGCAAAGAAATGAGACTAGAATAAAGAAGAATACTTATAACAACTTTTCTCCTCTTCAAAATGAAATTGAATGTGCTTATAGCAATAAATTTGGTCATGAAGAATCTGAATGCAGGAGCAAAATTCAATCAAAAGAGCATGTACCTTCAAATTCCAAGGTACGGAGAAAGAAGGACTTACAGGTTGAGAACTGTGGCATAGTCTTATTTGAATAAGGGGAAGAAAATCAATGGTAAATTGATAGCAGATGCTCAAAGCACATGATAGGTGATATAAATAAACTTCTTGCATACAATGTTATAGAAAGAGAAAAGAATGTTACCTTTGGAAATGATACTCTTGCTGTCATTAAAGGAAAAGGTTATGTTTTTGTAAAAGAAAAAGTAAAAGCTAACGATGCTATGTATGTGGATAGATTAAAACATAACCTGTTAAATGTGAGTCAAATTTGTGATCAAGGAAATGAAGTTGTCTTTAGTTCAAAAGAATGTGTGGTACGTGAACTAGACACAAGAAAAACGGTAGTAAAAGGAACTAGAACACCAAGCAATCTGTATGTATTGAAAGGTTGTAAAGAACAATGTTACTTGTGTAAATCTTTAGAAAATCTGTTATGGCACAGAATATTGGGGCATTTGAGTTTTTCTCAAATCAGCAAATCTAGTAGACTCAAAGCAGTTCACGATCTTCCCATCATCACTTTGCCTTAAAGTACCATATGCAAATCTTGCCAATTCGGTAAGAAAACCAGAGTACAATTCAATGCCAAAGAAGGATCAGCAAGTAAGTCTCTTGAAATCATACATAATAACCTATGTGGACCTATGAGAAAAAATTCACCCCGTGGAGAACAATACTATATTCTTTTTATTGATGACTTCTCTAGAATGTGTTGGATTCGTTTACTAAAACACAAAGATGAAGCATTTGAAATTTTTTAGATCTTTAAAGCCCAAGTTGAAAATGAATTAGATTTAAAAATCAAATGTCTTAGATCTGACCAAGGAGGGGAATATATATCAGTTGAATTCTTTGATTTCTATGAACAACATGGCATAAAAAGATAGTTTTCGGTAGCTGGAACCCCACAACAAAATGACGTGGCAGAAAGAATGAATAGAACAGTTCAACAAACAGCTCGTGCTATGCTTGATGATTCTGGAACACCTGATACCTTTTGGGGAGAAGCAGTACATACTGTAGTAAATATTCTTAACAAGGCTCATGTTCATGTGAATAGTGATAAAAATCCTTATGAGCTCTGGTATGGTAATCTTCCAACTGTAAAGAATTTTAGAGTTTTTGGAAGCAAATGTTTTATCAAGAACAATGAGGAAAAACTTGGTAAGTTTGAACCTAGAGTAGATGAAGGAATATTTCTTGGCTATTCTTCTAGAAGTAAAGCATATAAATGTTACAATAAAAGACTTCAAAAGATTGTTGAATGCATTGATGTTGTAATTGATGAGTCTCTCTCGGCTCCTAAAAGGGAAATACCAACAACAAATGAAGATGATGATGATGTATATCCTCCTACATCAAAGAGAAAAAATGAAGGGGAACCCTATGAAGCAACAGAAGATGATCTATTTGAAAAAGATCCATCCAGGTATGTTCAAAAGACTCATCCAGAATCTCAAATTTTGGGAGAAAAGGGATCAGGTGTCCAAACAAGAAGAACTCTTATAAGATCTCCTAGCTATCTGGAATTTCTATCCACTATTGAACCACAGAATGTCAATCAAGCTAGCAAAGATGAATGTTGGATTCAAGCCATGAATGAAGAACTTGATCATATTGAAAAGAATCACACTTGGGAATTAGTTCCAAGACCTCATGATAAAAATGTTATTTACAAAATGGATATTCAAAAACAAGTTAAATGGAGATGTTATTAGAAACAAAGAAAGAATTGTTTGTAAAGGGTATGCTCAACAAGAAGGTATAGAATTTGAAGAAACATTTGCTCCTGTAGCTAGACTTGAAGCCATAAAAAATTTTCCTGCCTTTTCAAGCCATCAACAATTCATAGTTTATCAAATGGATGTTAAATCTTCTTTCCTCAATGGTGATCTAGAAGAAGAAGTTTATATAGAACAACCCGAAGGATTCATTTTAGGAAATGATGAAAAACTTGTTTGCAAACTTAAAAAGGCTTTATATGGTCTCAAACAAGCTCTAAGGGCATGGTACTATCGCCTTGACAAATATCTTCATCAAAAAGGTTTTTCAAAGGGATCTGCTGATAGCAACTTATACACAAAAATTGAAAATGATAAACTATTGATAGTAGTTGTATATGTTGATGACATCATTTTTGGGAGTAATGACGAGTCCATGAGTTAGAAATTTGCTTTTGTTATGCAGCAAGAATTTGAAATGTCTTTACTTGGGGAACTAACATATTTTCTTGGCTTACAAGTGCAACAAGCAACATATGGAATATTTTTATCACAAGAAAAATATCTTAAGCAAATTCTGAAGAAGTATGGGATGGAATATTGTAAACCTGTAAGTACACCAATGGTAACTGGGTGTAACCTCAGTTCTCATGATGATTCTCCCACGGTGAATCAACCAGAATATAGATCCATGATTGGAACTCTGCTTTATCTAACCGGGACAAGACCTGACATTATGCATGTAGTTGGGATTGTTGGATGATTCCAAGCTAATCCAAAAGAGTCACACCTTCAGGCTGTAAAAAGAATATTAAAATATCTACAAGGACTCAAGACTTTCGTCTATGGTATCCAAAGAATGTTGATCTCACTCTTCATGCTTACATAGATGCGGATTGGGCTGGAAATGTTGATGATCAAAAAAGAACTAGTGGTAGTGCATTCTATATGGGGCCCCGATTAGTATCTTGGTTGAGAAAGAAACAAAGTTCTATTGCCCTATCTACAGCAGAAGAAGAATATGTGGTTGTCGCATCATGTTGCACACAATTCCTTTGAATGATGCAATCTTTACAAGACATTCAAATCAAATTTTCACCTCCCATCTCCATTTTATGTGATAATACAAGTGCTTTTAGTATCTCAAAGAATCTTGTTATGCATTACAAGACTAAGAAAATTCCTATCAAGTATCACTTCCTATGTGAACAAGTGCTTGAAAAAAAGGTCAAATTGGAGTATGTTCCCTCCAAAGGACAAGTTGCTGATATATTTACTAAACCTCTACCCAGGGAAGCATTTGAATATCTCAGACAGAAGCTGGGAGTTGTCTCTGCCTCTCTGATCAAATCTGCTTAATTTCAGAAGATTAAATTTGATACGTAGGTTTCATAAAGGAGAATCGTGTATATACGCGAGTTTATCTGCATAAAACCGCGTATGGATTTGTTGACATATATTCTCTGGGTCAGCATTCAGACCAGATGTGGTGCTGTTGGGTAATCTCTGTTTTGATCTAGTATTCATCTTTTTGTATCATTCTCTGATATTCATCTCCTTGATATAGATGCTTTGATGAATTGGTTGTTGAAAGTGTTCAGGATGCACAAGATTAGGGGGAGCACCTGCCTTGTTGAAGAGGATTCATTGTTGGCATTCTGATTTGGTTTCTGATTTATGATTTCTCTCTTGAGATATTTTGGTCCTGGTTATGAAAAGTCATTTCTATAATTTGATGCAAAAGGAAATGTTGATAATCATGATGTAAATTGTTATATTTAGTCATGTAAGGACTTTGTAAAATTGTAAACCCACTTGGTTGGGTAGTTGAGTCAAAATTTGTAAACCCACTTGGTTGGGTAGTTTAGTCAAATATGTAATTCCACTTGGTTGGATCATTGATGTAAGTATGAGTCCTTGGTGATAGGAAAGGTCATACTCGGTTGAGTTATAGAGTCGTGTACTTCATTGAAAAATATATCTTAAGTTTCAACATGAACTCAGGGGGAGCATGGTCAATACAGTGCTCATCAGATCTGCAGAGCTCTTCTTTATACAAGGAAAGAGAAACCTTGTTTCAGTATTGATCCGCCCTTTGCCCTCGATGTCAAAGGGGGAGAGTATTTTGGTGTTTGAATAATGGTTATGATTAATGTATTTATTTGTTGTGGTGATCAAACACCATCATGATTGTCATCAAGTCCAAAGTGGGAGATTGTTGGCAATATGATGCAATATGTTGTCCTTGATGGAAACCTACTTGATGAAATTGTCCTTGATGGAAACCTACTTAACGAGTTGCCTATGATAATAAACCTATGTGTTAAAGATGTACAAATGATGTTTCTACAGGTCAGTTCATATGTGACAGAGAAAGGAATTCCAGTAAGTTCCAGAGAAATGAAACAGGAAATATTTCTCAATGTATACGTAGATTTGATGAAGGAAACCTACGTATGAATGCAATTTATATGCTACTTTTATGAAGAAAACTTGTGTATACATTCAAAATTAGTATATACGCATTTTTTATGAAGTGAAGCAACGTATACATGCCGATAAGAATGATCCAAGTCACGTATTCCTTTTGCGCTCTAAAATTATGATACCAAGGAGCATTACCATGGTATTAGCCCACAGTTTTGACCATTGTATCATCTATTTGATTATTTCCAAGAATACCATCAGAAATTGTGTGGTTTTGACTCATGGTATTGATAAAGGATGAATCTATATAAGGAGAAGAAGATCATAGTGAAAGGTGTGCATGTGTAAGGGCTATCACTAATATTTCTCTCTAAAGTATATCTGCATAGGATGAACTCTGTTTTATTGATAAATCTGAAGTTATGATGCACCCTTAGATAGATTGATGGATCAAAATCTCTAGATATGAAATGACTATATTATTGCATGATCCATTGAAGGGATGATTAGATCTGAGACCTGGCGCATGTTTGCTGAAGTGGAGTGAAGAAATATTGGTAAGTTCTATAGATCTAAAAACATTCTGCTGAATTAATATTTAACAGATCTATACGCTATTTTGTCTCAGTAAAAGTGCGTATATATGTGGGTTTGCTTCAAAAAAGGATCATATGGAAGTTAGGGTTTTATGAAGCTTATTGCAGAGGTTTTCTGTTATTTCTGCTATTATTTATGTTGTCTGTCAATGAATTCTTCATGTAGATCTGGGTTGCTTGAATACTGTACATGATGCTAAGTTGAATATGTCCAAATATGATCAATAAGTGAGTAAACATGGTTAGTGATGACTAACTGTTTAAAGGTTATGTATTTCTGAAAAGATGTCTGACTGAAAGCCTCAGATCTAGATTTGAGATAGATCATATTCTGAAAAACAGTATTCACATATCTATATGCAGGTTGGTGTGAAGGAAAGCGCGTATACGCGCAGGTCCAATGAAGCGAAGTAGCGTATGCATTTTAAGGTGATGGATGTTCAAGGTTGAGTTTGATTTTGCATACTTATTCTGAAGTCTGGGTTATTTATGTGTTCTGGTTACAATGTTCTCACTGTACTAATTGAAGTTTGGGTTAAGTTTATTATTGATGATCTTTATGATGAGTTGAGGTGAAGCTGTGGGATCCAGTATGAAAATTGATGAAACTGGTCTGCAGTGATTCTGAGGGAAGTAGAAGCTTCCTGCTAGTAGAAGTTCGTGTTCTAATCAGGGGGTTGAAGATCCCTTCTAGTAGTGACTGGTAAATGAGTTCAGGGGGTTGTAGCTCCCTTCCAGAAGCAGCTGGAAAATGAGAGAAGGTTGCAGCCTTCTGCAGGTAGATGCCTACGTACTGATATGAGTCTGCATCAGTACAAAATTGTAATCAATTTTCCATGTAATAAATATTGAAGGCAGAGACGACAACAATGGTGGTTTTCTCCCGAATTGGGTTTCCACCTTAAATCTTAGTGTTCATGTGTGTTGCTATTGTGTGATGTTTTATTCTGTTGTTACTGCACATATTTGTTGATTATATAAAAAATGCATGACTGATAAACTGAGTTAAAGATTGTTTTTGAAAAGTGTTTCTAAAACAATAAAATTATATCAGTAAGAGATTGTTTTCTGAAATTGTAATTAGTTTTCCATATAATAAATATTGAAGACAAAGATGACAACAGTGGTGGTTTTCTCCCAAATTGGGTTTCCACCTTAAATCTTGGTGTTCATGTGTGTTGCTATTGTGTGATGTTTTATTCTGCTGTTACTACACATATTTGTTGATTATCTAACAGATGCATGACTGATAAACTAAGTTAAATATTGTTTCTGAAAAGTGTTTCTAAAATAATAAAATTATATCAGTATACGCTAGTTTATTTTGGTATATGCGCATGTATACGTGAGTTGGGTTCATATAATCTGCTTATGTAATTCAACAAAGAAAAAGTAAAATATTTCAGTAAGCTATAAATATTGATTCACCCCCCCTCTCAGTATTTTTTCCAACAAGAGTTTTTAGCTCAACATCATTTTGAGGAACAAATAATAGAGGAGAAGTTGAAACCAATTCATGAGACAAGAAGCATAATGAACTCTCCTTTATATCCTAGGACAAGGTCCAAGAAACAACATGATACTATCATGGTTGAGAGGGAAACTTCTTTTCTATCTATTCCCAGGAGACATAGGAGGAAAAGTCAAGAAGAAACAAGTAGCAAAGAGAAAGGCCCTGAAATACAAGTTGTTGAAAAACCTCCCACAAAAAAAAAAATTGATGAAATCATTGAGAAAATGCAAAGAGAAGTCCATGAGGAACCATTGGAGAAAGATTCATACTTTGAAAATTTTGAAATAGGGGCCACCTCATTTTCCAAAGATACAATAGAAGAGGAGAGAGAGTTGCACCTTAACAAGATAAAAGAGTTAACCAATCAATTGGAGGTGAGAAGAATTATAGAAAGGAATTTGAAGAAGGAAAACAAGTCATACAAGAAAATAAATGAAAAAATGATCAAGGAAAATGAAAAACTGAAAGATAAAGTTGGAAAACTAGAAACAAAGAATACCCTTCTTTCTAAGCAATCTTACAGGTGGCTTAATGACAAAAACACATGGAAGTACAAGTGTGAGAGAAAAAAGGTCATGGCTTCAATATACAGGGGGGGAAAGTATAAAGGAATTGATTTTCTTCTAAAATCAGCACAACAAGAAGCATCAGGATCAGGTACATTTTCTACATCAGAGCTCAGAAGGTCCAAGATCAGAAGGAAGAAAGCATGAGGACATGCTTGCAAATCAGCAAGGTGGAGATGTTGGCCCTTGTTTTTTATCCAATTTTTCTTATTAAGTAAAATTAATTTCCCTTGTATCCAACCATATACCATCCATATACACCTTGTTTGACCAATTTATGCATATTTAGGTATATAAATTATGTTTTGCAATTTTTAGATGTTTTTACAAAAATTGGATTTTAAGTGCATTTTTGGACAGGACTAAAAATTCCCGTAATGGCTTCATTGAAGTCATACTTGCAGGACACCTGGCACAATCTAAGCACATATTTAGAAATATTTGGAACCAATGATGGACGTGTACCTATTTTTTTGGTCAAACCGAGCTAAAACATGTCTGGACAAAGATGGTCAAACCGGACCTGTCATTCAGGAAATCCCTAGGAAATAGGAAAAAATTAGTATTTTGTGGGATTTTCCATATTTTGAATGATTGGATGGATGAAATCGACCAAGATAGATGGGATAATGATATACATGGCTTTTAGAGACATTTTAGTCAAATTTGTTTCATATTTTTCTATTTAAGCCAAGAACATTGAAGGCATGAACATGTAGAATTTGTATGATTTCACTTTGATATTTCTGAACTTTGTGAGTTAATTGAAGAAACCAGTTCTATATTATTTATGTTGTTATATATTTTGAATCACTGATTGAGTTCCAATAGCCGAGAAGTACTTTCAGTGTGCGAGGCAAGGGTGGAGGCCCCCCACACCAAGCTAAGTGCACTTTCTGGTTAATTTAGTTGAAATTTGATAAACTAGTTTTGTTTCATGTTTAAATTAGTTAATTAGATGTATGATGATATGTTATTTTTTCTAATGAATCTTAATATAAATTATAATCGTCATATGAAGGGTCAAACCAGTATTTAAGTTAAACTCTCCTTTTATCTGGTAAGAGAATAGAAACTAGAATTCATCTTCCTTGCTTTTGTTTAAAGTGATTTTCTGAATTTCCAATTTTCATCCAATGGAATTAATGGTGAATGAATTTATTAAGAAGGACAACAAGGGCATCCTTAGTTAGGATCCTCTTCTATTATTCTTTTATGCGTCTTAAGCTATTGCTCATTAGTGATTTTTGATTTATGTTCATGAAGTAGTATTGTAGAGAAGGTCAACCTGGTTCTCCTAAGTTAGGAGCTTCTTCTTCTGCTTATTACATATTGAATTATAAATTATTTAGTTAAGTTTTATATTTGTAATATGAATTTCCTTCAAATTCAATCATTCATCTTCTAAAATTAACTGTAGTTGAAATCCATATATTTTAGACATGCTTCCAAGTTTTACAAACCCGGGTTGATAATTAAATACTTGTATTAGTTTACCCAATAAATTTACCCAACATTCATCCTTTGAAAAAACATTTTGGTCCTTAGTTGTTTGGGAGTTGGTGAAGGAAGGGAGAGGAGATGGTGAAGGAAGGGAGAGCTAAGTCTGAGGAAACTAACCAGTGGGGTGACCTGCTCCAATGTGAGGTTTGAGCCATGAGGCCTGATGTGGTAATGTGGGTGCAACATGTTAGAGGCTCAGAACTCATCATGGCAGATGGTTCACAACGCAAACATGGTGGCAGCCAAGGCACAATTGAGTTGTCTTTAGTGAGACTTTTTGGAATATCTTCTCGTAGTTTTTTCTGGTTTAATTTCTCTAAAATCATGCAGGAATTCATTGAAATCACAATATTGATGGGTAACCCTTACATAATCGAAGTTCCCTAGAGGTTTTTCAGGGTGTTGAATCCATATATATAGTCAAAAAACCATTTTAAATTACAAAAATCAAGATTTCACCTCAAAAATTTCCGCTGAATTCCGGCACTAGAAACTCTAAGAAGTCGCACTAAAGACAACCCCAAGACACAATATGTAAAGGGTTAGCGGAGCCTGCAAGTCAATAAGGCTTTAGGACAATGCACCAGTGGCACAAGGGAACTCGTCCCCTATTTGACAGGTTTGGCCTCACCTAATTTAATGCTCTATTATTATTTTTATTCTTAAGGATTCTTTTTGGTATAGATACATCCTATGTTTAGGAAATTAACTAATGAAGGATTTTGTGCCTATCACCCGAAGAATAATGTCTGCAAAAAGCTTGTAAAGTTGGATGCTCTAATTAGAAGAAATATAAATAATTTCAAGACTATAAATTTGTGTTATTGGTCTGGTTTCTATAAATTTTTGTTATTGGCCTGGTTTCTTATCCAGAAGACTAGTAAAACAAAACCATATTATTTGTAACAATTTTTTTTTTACATAATGAACAAACACACAAAAAAAATATTAAAAATATTACTAATAACATGTAACTACCATTAACACTATAAAATAATTTCATGTATGATTAACAATATTGATTTTAAAATTAATAATATTACTATTTAAGTAATAATAATATTAAAACTAATAATTATAACACTAATATTAACAATATTTCTTTCACAGTAATACTATATCACTTAATAATTAACTAAGCATTCATTAACAATATTAAAGTAATTAATAATATTTAATTAATCAATTAATCATTTTTTAACCTAATTAATTATAAATAAATCTCCTTACTAACTAAAAATTATGATAAATAATAAATTATAATTATATTAATAAATATGAACTAATTAATTCTTAACAATTATGGACCATTAATTAACTATAATTTATATTTAATAATTACACAATATCAATAATCAAATCAATATTAATATTAAAAATATTACTAATAATAGTTAACTAATATTAATATTATAAATACTTTGATTGGGGTGTTGGACAGAGAGCCAACAATATGGGGTTGGGGGCGCGTGACACCCTATCACCTCTCCTAGTATTTAAGAGACGAGCGGCATGGCCATCCCACCCCATGCAACCGCACTTGCCAACTAACCCTCTGGTATACAACATTATGATGATAAAATCTACTTCCATTGGGTGTTTATTCTTCCCATGTTTCTGATCCACATACTTCTGCATTGCAAGCAGAGAATCGCCGCTACAAGTGGGACAATTCTATTAAAATGTTGTCTTTTTAGGTGTATCAGTTGTCGAAGGTCCTATTCCCCTAAGAACGAATGTTTTCTACAACTACAATACTATAGGAAGCATTTATATGTGCAAGGAAGAGGTTGAAGAAGAATTGCAACGGGGAATTCAAGTGATTTAGGAGAAAGCAGGGACTCGTACGAGGAATAGTCGAGCCAAGTGGGTTTCCATATATTGAGTAACAATTCCTATGTCCACTTTTTCACAAACTCTTAGTTTGTTTCTCCTTGCATGGTGGTCTCTGGTTTTTGGACTACATGGCATCTTGGTGGCAACAGGCTTTTTGAGACTATTATAGTTCTTTCGGTCTTTCATCCAAACCCGAGGCCTACCCCTGGCTCTACCATCTCAGCACCCAATACCACACCCTCTCCCACTATTTATTTAGGTCCACTCCCCAAATGAATTAACAACTTTATCTTGGCTATATTTTGTCAATACTATTGGTTTTTGCCTCCTCGAAGGGATGTTGTCTTTTGCAGTTGTCCTTTTCTCCAACACCGTGTGACACTAGAGGATGAGATCTCAATAAGGTCCTATAGGTTGTGGATATTCAAGAAAGCCCTGCACATAGACACAAACCGAATTTCTTGTCGCCATCTTCCACACCTCCACACCCCCTGAAATCCAGGATGAGATTCATCAGTTAAAAGCACTAACCACTAATGTCAGGCCTACTCTAACTCAAAAATACAAACTGAAGTGGTTATCGGGGTACCTAATATTGGTCACACCATGGGAAATCAATGTCAATATTTTAATTATATTACCATCCATTTAAAAATAAATACACTCTTATGTTGTGTGCTAAAAGAGAAATACAAGAACCACAATGATATCATTGCATGCCCCAATGAAATTTAGAGATTCCAATGCCACCAGCATTGTTGCTTGACTAGCATTGATGCTCACCTAGTGCATATCAAAGGACGTCTTCAATTTGGTATGAAACCTCTAGTAGGCTCCAATGCACAAGACCTAGCCCTAGTGACATATTCAAACAAATGATTATTGATATAATTCTTGGTTTAAATTTTGGTTACAAAATTCTATTTTTAATAGTGTGGCTAGGATAAATAGTAGTTATTGTGTTGTCGTTTGTCTATAGTCTCATAAAATGTTTTACCAAGTATCTAGCTATATTAGTATTTTGATTTAGAAAGGTTTTATGTTGGGCCTTATGATAGTAGCACTCACCCTCGTTGGTTTGGTTTCCCTTGTGGCAACCCATGATGGTGAGATGAAAAAATGTTGATTTTTGTGAAGCAATGTTTATGTTTTAATAAAAGTTCTTAACCAACAAAAAAATATTAATATTATAAATATGAATACCAAAATTAATAAAATTACTATTTAAATAATATAATCAAAACTTGAAATTATAACATAAAAATTAACACTAATTTTTTATATTAATAATTTATCACTTAATAATTAACTAAACATTTCAATTAATAAGAATAAACTAATTAATAATATCAATAATAATTCCTTCATTCATTCATTTTAAGATCCTCTTTTTTAACCTAAGTATTTATTAATATATGACCTAACTAACTAACTAAAAATTATAATAAATACCAAATATATTAATTACCCCGGTAACCTTTTCTCCCCTACCTTTTTACCAAGTGTAACTTGCAGGGTTCCTTTATGATGCAAGAGCATCAAGCTCGATTTTCATTATTTAATTATGTAATAAGGGGGGTGAGACATTTTAATTATTTTATTAATTAAATTGTTTATTTTAATAAATTAAGAGAAAAGGTGAGGATTTTTGTATATATTCTTTTAATAATTAAAAGGATATGAGTGAAATAGAATTAGATAGAAAATTTATGGAGTAGGAAATCTATGTACGGGACTTTGTTGAGTCTACACCTAGAATGAATCTAAATTAGATTTAGTTGAGATTTATGTGGAGAGATTTTTGGAATGGAGTAAATCCATATTTGTATATAAATAGGAGAGTTGTGTAAAGAAGAAAATAAGAGGGAAGAGAGGTGAGAAGTTAGGAATTAAGAGAGAGTGTGAATTGATTTGAGAGCTTTTGTTAAGGGCCAAGAGCTAAGAGAAGCTCTCCATTGTAATATTTGGCCGAGGATTTTTTCTGTTATTATATATCTGCTTTTTATTTGTATAAGCTCTCTTTTGATTATATATAGTTGATGTTGAAGTGAGTAGAATTTTAAAGAGATTTCTTAAGTATTTATGAAATGGAGGAAGGATTTATTGGTTTATACGCGGGGATCTGATTTAACCTAGAATCCCTGCATCATTTGGTATCAAAGCCAAGAAAGATACCTGTTTTGAGTCTGCAAATTTTTATATGCATAGAATTTGTGTGTAGCTGTGGATGCAGGAAAAATTTACATTAGAGGAAGGCACAATAGCCAATGCTAGGGATTTCTCTCTGCGTTAGCTCGAGGGAGACAATTTGCATTTCACATAAGACAAGGTAGCATAGTCTAATTCTAAAGATCGACTTTAGTAAATACAGGGAGTTCGCA
Organism: Pinus albicaulis; assembly: GCA_034641835.2. Lineage (NCBI taxonomy): Eukaryota > Viridiplantae > Streptophyta > Pinopsida > Pinales > Pinaceae > Pinus > Pinus albicaulis. The sequence goes on along the minus strand of CM076581.1, from coordinate 1,294,242,466 downwards.
TTCTTTAAGAGGCTGTGACTCCACAACAACGAGTTTTGCAGAGTTATGAGTGGCTATCACTTGAGCCACGGAAGTCCGCATATGTTGAGAAGTTGTGACTCCACAAAAAAGGAGGGATCGCACCCAAGAATTAAAGAGAGTGTTGTGTATTGAAGGTGGCTCGATGCACTTCGAGAACAGTCGAGGGATGCTGCAATGGATTGAAGCGCACAGAGCCACAATGTGGAGTTTGTTTATGATTGCTTTGCCGAAGAACCTGGAGCTTACATTACAGGTGAAATCGAGTTAGCAACATATGCGAAAGTCGATATTGGGCATTGAAGCAAGGAAGAATAGATTGGCAGTGTTAAGAAGATTGGCAGCATTGCAGTGAATTGGCAGCAATAAGAAGATTGCAGCATTACGATCAACAGCGTTAAGTGGTGGACTATGATGAAGAGCGGCCGACAGAAAACATCGATCCCAAACGGTAAGTAAATTGATCCCATTTAACATCGAGATTTATATATACACAGGTCCCATCTATAACAATGACTTCTTTATTTGTTTTCCTGTGTTAATATGTAAAATGAGATGTACATACGTTTTTGGTTGCTGCGATGTTTGAGAGACCAGCTGTCTCAAACAAAGAGGGGTTTGTATTCTTTAATGGATTCCAAAATTGAATCTTATGCAAGTTGAACCATCGGTCCTCCACACCTGGAAGTCGTAATGCAACTTGTAGAAGAAGTCAGTCCCTTGACCGCACAAGTTTAAACATAGAGCAGGTGTTTCCAAGGTTCACGGTTGGGGTTTTTGCAATTCGTAAATTGCATGGGCAACGCACACAGAACAATAGCTGGAAAATCCAACGAGGGTTGTGACTCCATAAGCAGAGACCAGTTGCTGCATTCTTGTGTGACGTCTTGCGGCCATCTGCCTCAAGTGAAAGCAACATCACATTTGTTTGATTGATCCCATGTTGAATGTTGCAGAAAAATCCTCTGTGAGCGAGTCTTTCATATCGATCACCAATTCTTGGAGCTAAACTCCTCTGTGAATATAATCATGCACATTGAGGGCCGATAACGTTGCAGGAAAAAAATATAAATATTGTCAAAATTCGATGTGTTAAGGAGGAACGTAGGTTGAAGAATTATTCATGGGATTCAAATGCCATATTTTTTTTTAAATGAAATTTTTATTTGCACCCACAATGGTCCTGTGAGGACTCAATCATAAAATCCTGTATGAGTTGAAGCTTGCGTAAAGTTATAATATTTCATATTATAGAAATTTTTTTGGAATTGCCCATGAAGTAATGAATTAACTACATCAGTTTGAAGAGTAAGCTTGGGCCGAAGAAAAAATTGCATATTTTACTGTACTAATTTGAAAGTGTTGGATTTGTGTTTTTCCTAAATGTTGGAAGCACATTTGGAGATTTTTCTTGAGAAGAGACCAGTCAATGGGCTGAGAGTGGGCTTCACTCGGACAATTAGAAGGGCGTAGAAAATTGGAAAGGTATGTTAAGTAAAATTATGGGGTGAACATATCATATGTTGACATTTTTGGGTTTTCTTAACCAAAATCAAATTTATAGACAAGTATTTTGTGGATTTGATATGTCAACATGTTGTTCAACATTAAAGTGAAAATGTTGCAAATGCGGAGGTATAAGGTTTTATCACCACAGTAGTTTTAAAGAAATTTAAGTTTCGTTTAAATGAATGGAAAGGGAGAATGCGCTAATCTTGGGTGATATAAAGAGGAACATGCATTTTTATGTGAGAGGGTTTATTATGCATAGTGTGGATTCTTAGCAGTCTTGGTTATGTCATTTTGAATCAAGGCTTGTAGTTGGCAATAGATCTTTTTGAAGATTCAGTTTTTTTTATTAAATGAGAATTGCAAAGAATGCATGTTTGATGGAGAAATTAAAAGGAGGTCAGACTTTGAATCTGAAAGATGATAGCATGTAGAGATATAGTGCAGATGAGAGATGGAACAAGATCACATAGAGATCTTGAAGGTGATTTGATATGTTTTATTTTAACTTTGGTTTGAAGATGATATTTGCATAATACCGGTTGTAGAAAAGTGAAGATCTCAGCAAACGAAGATCACAAATTTAAAAGTACTGATGAAAGATACTAGTAATAGTTTCTGAATGAAAGCAAAGTGTGGGCAGAACCTTGAAGAATTTAAACGGAGATTGGATAAGAAGGACAGTTGTGTGCAGGTGAGTTGAAGCCTAGAGAGAGTAGAGAGATGCTCAAAGAGGTTCCAGAGAATAGAGAACCAGTGCTTACCAAAGACCAAGTCTAGAGGGAGGATTGGTGAGGTAAATGGCAGCAGGGAAGACTACTGTTGCAGAGGCTTTATAAGAACTCATGATGAATGAGTGAGGAACTCATGAAGATAGAGACAAAGATGACTACTGAAGGTCATTGTAGAGATTCTGAAGAAGACCACAACAGGGGAAATGAAAAGGAATATGCCAAGTCAAGTGGCATGAGAATGAGTCAAGAGAAGATTGACAGAGAGAGAGCTGAGATAAATTCTCATCTTGAGTTGTTGATGGAAATGTTACGGAGAATTAAAATAGACCAGAGATGTGGATGGAGTATGAAGAGTAAAGTCACATGGCATAGACTGCAAGTGAAGTGGGAGCATAGAGTGAATTTTCAGTTGAAGAAAGAGTTACTCAGTTTAAAGGAATATTTGATATGTGGGCCAAAAATTGGTCCATTAATTTTTGAAAGTAGTGATGTGGCAGAAGAGAAATCTATAGAAGAACTGAATCAAATGAAGGATTCAGAGCAGCAAAGAGAGATGTTGACTGAAGCATCAAGAAAGATCACAAGGTCTTATGTTTTAAAGACTAATGATTTGTGTATGATTGTAGGTACATCACAGGGTGTTGAACAAACTTTGAAGTTTGTTAAAGAAGAAGAGTTGAATCTGAAATCTACTCAGAACGATGCTAAGATAGCAAGATCTCAGAAAGAAATGAAGACAGAGGGGTCTCATGGAAATATTCAGAAGAATATTGAAGCGGAGGAAGAAGGACCATCTGATGATTGGTCAACAACAAATGAAGGTATGGAAAGTTGTGTAAAGTTTCCAAGTTTTACCCCAATTGATATTGTTAAGTTATATAGAAATTTAGATCTTCAAAGAAGAGATTTGGAAAAGCAAAGGATCTATACTCAGGGTGAGTTGCTGAAAGAGAAAGACAAAGAAATTGTCCTGAATAATAATCAGAAAACAGAGGATAAGGATGTAGAAATGATTCAGAAAATCGAAGAAATTCATTTTTGTGAACCAGAACAGGGATACATTCTTGAAACAGATGATATGGAGGAGGGACTAGCTGACAGTTTCATGGAGGATTTAAATCAACATACTAATGTGCTGATGGAAGAAGAAATTTCCGAGCAGCATTCTGACATGTTGCCAGAGGAGAAAGAGGCACTGAGGCCTTATGTTTTTTATTTTAATAATTGTTTTGTGAGTACAGGTTTTATTGTAGATGCTGGAGAATATCTATTGGATAGAGAAATTAGACTGATAAGGAGGATAATGATGAAAGTATCCCGGAAACAGCGAACGACAGTAAAACAAAGAAGAAGCAGCAAGAGGAAGACAACATAAGAGTGTGAAAGCATAGCTAATGGGGAAATGCAACATAAAGTGTGGAGACCTGTAGAAAAAAAACAAACAAAAGCAGCAACAAATGGAGAATTTCAACACAATATATGGGATCCAGGAAGACAAAGATTCGAAACACATGATCAGGCGATCATGATTAATTTCAACCTTGGGAGTCTGATGCAGGAGCATAAAGCTCAATTTTCATTATTTGATTATGTAATAAGGGGGGTGAGACATTTTAATTATTTTATTAATTAAATTTTTTATTTTAATAAATTAAGAGAAAAGGTGAGGATTTTTGTATATATTCTTTTAACAATTAAAAGGATATGAGTGAAATAGAATTAGGTAGCAAATTTAGGGAGTAAAAAATCTATGTATGGGACTTGGTTGAGTCTACACCTAGAATGAATCTAAATTAGATTTAGTTGAGATTTATGTGGAGATATTTTTGGAATGGAGTAAATCCATATTTGTATATAAATAGGAGAGTTGTGTAAAGAAGAAACCAAGAGGGAAGAGAGGTGAGAAGTGAGGAATTAAGAGAGAGTGCGAATTGATTTGAGAGCTTTTGTTAAGGGCCAAGAGCTGAGAGAAGCTCCCCATTGTAATATTTGGCTGAGGATTTTTTCTGTTATTATATATCTGCATTTTATTTGTATAAGCTCTCTTTCGATTATATATATTTGATGTTGAAGTGAGTAGAATTTTAAAGCGATTTCTTAAGTATTTATGAAATGGAGAAAGGATTTATTGGTTTATATGTGGGGATCTGATTTAACCCAGAATCCCTGCATCACTTTCTCCATTTTAAAACATTTAACCATTAACAAAATTTTCTTCTATTCCTCTTTGACAATTTTTCTTAGTGGTCTTTTTCATTAGCCATTACCAAACATTCTTTACATTTAATCCTTAACTAAACATTTTTCCATTCCTCTTCAATCAAAATTTTTAATAATTTTTCCTAATAGTCAATTTTATTAATCATTACCAATCTCTCTATTTAACTTGGTTTCACACTCTTGTTCTCACTAACAATTTATATGTCCCTGATGATGAGTGAAGCATCAACCTAAAATGTTGGTTGTTTCAATCAAGATATGTAGTTTCTCTAGAAGGAAGGACACATTAACAACATGAATTCTAACTATGAAAGTATTAACACTCAAATATAAGGTTTTTAACATAGAAGGATTTGTCTTGTGGTCCGTAGGGAACTAGAGATCTTGTTGTTGAGAGATTGGAGGTGACACTTGTTACATGGAAAATAAATTTTTTCCTCAAATTATGCTTCACAATAAATACTCTTTCAATCAATACATATGGAAGTAGATTTCATATATTAATATTAAGAAGATTTATATAGAAATATCTTATTTCACACCTATTAATTCTACCTTTTGTAAGGAAAAAAACTAAATAAAAATTGGTCTTACAATGGATTAGAACAAGATAATTAGAATCTCGGAAAGGGAGACAATATTATCTTTCCATGAGAATTTAATGCTAGAGAAACAACTAATCAATATATTATGTTAAGAAATTATTCAAAATATCCTAATACTATATGGATAAATGAAGATCTTTTTTAGCTAGCAGATATAAAAGGAAATGTGAAGACTTGGTCGAGAATTTGTTTGGTACTAAGATCATTAAACTTTTCTCTTTAGATCTAATAATTTTCAATGTTATAATGAAGTGGTAAAAATACAACTAGATATATTCATGGTTTGGACAATGATGTCATATATTATGTGATATCCGATATCCACATCTACAACCAAACAATAAATCTTGGTATCCTAAACTAGCCTAGATCCATCTTAACCCCATATCTATCAAGATCTGAGAGGGATCAAATCTCCCGAGGTGAAAATATCTTTTTTGAGTGAAAAAATTGAGGAAAGGTTTGCACCTCAAGAGATTTGATCCCTCTTGGTGATTTATAGATTTGGGGTTAAGATGGATCTAGGCTTGTTTTAGTCAGTGCAACCATGGAAAATTTGTTGAACATCTAATTATTCTAATCATTTTAAATATGCTAAGTATGTCTAATATTAATGTGGTCATTTTAATTTTAAATTTGCGTAGTTACTTTAGTTTGTTGAGATTATAGAGACTGTTAATAACTCGAATGTTGAAATAAAAATTTTGAATACAAAGTGACAATGTAACAGTGTTGAATGATAGAAAATGTGAATAGTAAGAATGTAGTTAATTACAAATAGTCTTCATTGTGATCAATTTCAAATTATTTTCTTCTATTGTTCTTATTGTCACACTTGTTAGTTTTTCCATATTTTCATATGGATCATATGAAAAGGGTGGTTGAAATAATAGACCATTAAAATATTTAACTCGAGCTGTTGTAGTAAACATCATACATTTCCTCTCTTTCTCTCCAATATTAATAGTAGTTTTATCCAAAGTCAAATCATTGTGACTTATGGAGTGTTAAACCATAATTAAGCTTCAGCGATAGTTCTTTATTGCCTCATTTGAATGAAAAGTGACTAACAATGTTGAATGATGGAAAATGTGAATAATAAGAATGTATTCAATTACAAATAGTTTTAAGAAGCAAAAATTTAATGTAAGTGAACATTTTACTTAAGATGAAAATTCAAGTATTTTATTTATGGTTGAATTAATATAACACAAATCAATGCACATCATCAATTTATTTGTGTTTACACTAAAATAAATGCACATTATTAATCTAATTATTTTGAAATTAATATACATCATACATCTAGTTACATCAAATTGGGAATCATCATCTATATTGAAATATATGCATCTAGTGCAAGCATTCAAATATAATTAGAAATCAACATTTACATTGAAATCAATGCATCTAGTACTAGAAATCAGATAGGATTAGAAATCAACATCTACACTAAAATCAATGAAACTAGTGCAAGCAATCAAATAGGATTAGAAAATAACATATACACTGAAATCAATTCATCTAGTGCAAACAATAAAATAAGATTAGAAATCAACGACTACATTGAAATCAATGCATCCAATGCAATCAATCACATAAGATTAGGAATCAACATCTACACTAAAATCAACTCATTTATTTCAATGAATAACATTCTCTCTCTCTCTCTCTCTCTCTCTCTCTCTCTCTCTCTCTCTCTCCCCACCATCTATATCTTTATCTCCCTCCATATCTCCTTTTTGTCTCTCTTGTAGGTTTTGACCCTGTACAAAAATTCCCTGCAAATGAATTCTTAAAAACATAAAATAAAAAATGGCAAGAACATAAACATAAAACACATATACACAGATATTTTCCCCTGGATCCTAAAATTGGGACTACAAGATTGATTTTTCATTATATTCCTTTCAATGTTACAATACATATATACATGTCGAAGCATTCATAAACCCCAATCCATTAAACCTGGATTAGAACATAAATGTAGTTCCCTTGATCAGATCTACAAAATACCATGGACATAAAACCATCATGCCCAAAACCATGTGCAAAACCCATGCACAAAACCATAGGTAGGTCTGCCCACCTAATATAGGGTCCAATTTTTTTTTCCCCAGGTGCTACCCTGAACCCCGTGTGTAATATTCCCAATTAGATTTCAGCTAATTGAAATATTAATTTTTTCTTTTGATAATAAGATAGGTGAATAAGTGGGTAGAGAGACCCATAAATATCTTTAGTAGGAATAAAACCACTTCTAATGTGAATGTGGATCATTGTATCAGCTGAATAAATCACTTTTAGGTGTGAACAGGGGCTAAAGCATGTGGATAGGGTCAAGTTTGACCAAATCAATAGCATTTTCATGGAGGTAGTGGAGAGTTAAAGGAGGATAGTGTGGTCATGGAGGAGGAGTGTATGCATGAGAGTAGCATCTATAATGAGTGGGACCTAGGATGAGGAAGCTCACCAAGCATATAAGGAAGAGGATGGAAGCCATAGAAGGTATTCTTATTATTGTTTATGTATTGGTATTTTATGACTTTCTGCATGCTTCAGTTGTTTAGCAGAGTCTGTTGTGCTGTTTAGCACAAGGGTGTTCTCGAGCGAGAATCCCACCCTCATCCTCGGGGGACTTTGAGTGCCCACTCAGGAGAGGTTCATTAAGCATCATTTCAACTATTTTGCATCAGGCCAAGCTTTGTCCATCATCCACAGTGCAGTGTTCTTTAGGATTGTGTTTTTTTGCAGGGCAGTAGCAGTGGAGGGTTGTTAGACCCAATTTCTGAGCTTATTTCCAGTGAAGGGAGTAGCCCTTCATCTGGGGGGCTAGCAGGGGAGTTCCTTGAGCATAATTCCACCATACAGCATCAGGCCAAGTAGAAAAATTCACCCACAATGCAGTCTCCTCCAGAAAATGTGTTATTTTGCATTGCATTTGCAGTGGGAGGTCAAGTACCCAAGTTCTTGACCTTGTTTTCCAGTGAGGGGAGAAGCCCTTCATTCAGACATTTTGCGAGGAGGGATATCAACCATTGTCATGTCAGATCAACCACATCCCACCAATGATCTAGTTGCAGAGCGTTATTCACCCCTAGGGCTACATTTTTCATATTCTGCATTTTGAGTATTTCTGGAAGCCCTTTCTGGGTTGTCTTGGAATAGTGCTAGAAAGCCTACATCTCTGATCCCGACATTTTTTAAGCACTATATCAAAAAATCCATGTATTTAAATTTACAGCAATAGTTAACTCCAACAGAAATTGTGTTGTCTTAGCCTCTGGCATTCTTATATAGCAATTTTTCTTCATATTTTATGTATTGTGTCTCTAGAGGCTTGTTTTTCCTAGCTTGAGTGTCTTTCTCCTCAAGATCTTGTACACATTTTCTGCTATAATGTTTAATAGAATGGCTACATGATCTTCTCTCATTTTATGTGTTGATGTATCACTGCATTTTCCAGTTTATGTTCCATATTCCAGGTTTTCCTAATTTGGAATACTACAATGGTATCATAGCATAATCTTCGCTTAGCCTGTGGGGCACTACATCTATAAATCAGGAGCAATGGATGGAAGAAAGTTTCCAAAACTTCTTCTCCAAACTATGCTGAATATTGCCATATAAATCAAGGAGATGAGGATGGAAAGACATAAAGAGACCCCAAGAAGGTCTCAATATGGAGAGAGTTTTGGCACCTCACATTATTGGTGTGAGCAATAATAATTACAGCTAGTTCCAGAATGCTCCACCATGCCTACATTCCTAGCAATAGGAAATGAGGTAGGAAGAACACAAAAGGAGGAGACTCTTGGTGATTATCTCCTAGAGTATGAATCTCAATCTCAGAGGTTCAAAGAGCATCTAACCTTCCAAGGATTCTATCAGATCAAGGATAATAGAAGACCCAGTAATTACAATAGAGGTAGAGGGTACATGTAGAACAATGGTCCACAACATATTTTGGGTAGATTCTTTTTTCCTACTTTTGATGGGTCACCCAAGTGCACAACCAAGGCTTGGGTAGGGAAATTAGACATCTATTTCTAGCTGAACCAAGTTTCAGAGATGGAGGCCATTAAGATAGCAGAACTACACCTTGAAAGTGAAGCACATGAGTGGTGGTTTCATGGCCTATCTACACTGGGGCATGCCAGTATAACTACTTATGCAAAATTTACACAGAGGTTGGTGGAAATATTTGACCGGAGAGATCTAGAAGCTCATTTTGTTAAGCTAGCTAAGCTCAAGCAGTCAGGAGATCCAGAGACTTATATCTTTGAATTCCTAAAACTTCCAATCATGGTGCCAGATCTATTCGTAGCTAGAAGGGTGTGTATGTTTATTGATGGGTTAGCATAGCCTTTGAATGAGTTGGTAGAATCCGCTAGACCAACCACACTCCAGGATGCTATTGAGAGGGTTAGATACTTGAAAAATAATTTGCCAAGAGCAAGAGCCCCCCTTCAACAATAATTCTCTTCCCAGTCAAAAGAGGAAGCTATGAAGATTCCTCCCTCAAGAGAGGACCAAGACAATGGGTCTCTCAGTGATGATGAGGTATTGTCCAATAATTATGAGGAGGAAGAGGAAGAGCTGGAAGGAGATACCAGCATTGTAGCATCCGGAGGAGATCCACCACCACATGGAGGTGTAAATGGAGCAATTTCTCCAACTAGAGGAGTTTTTTCATCCTTGCAAGGAATTCCAAAGAATATAACATTGAGAGACCAAGGCACAGTACAATAACAACATGTGTCGGTATTGATAGATAGTGGAACTACCCAAAATCCTATTGATGCCCAACTAGTGCAAAGGGGAGACATATCTACCAATGATTATGAAGGATTCTCAGTTGTGGTTCATGGGACTAAGCAGTGGGGGAAGTGTGTTTCGGTATTGACTATAACTTTGGGGACATACACCCTGATAGATCACTTATTTCTGGTCAAGACCCCTAACACCAATGTGATATCGGGTGTGCAGTGGCTGGTTACACTAGGGGAGGTCACTACATATTGGGAGGTCTTATAGATGGCATGGATAGACAAGAAGAGTGGTAATCATCAAAATATCAGGGTCATGCACACCTATTCACCTAAGGGAGTCTCTACACATAAGATGGAGACTAATTTGCGCAGTGGAAGCAAGGAAAAATCATTCCACTAAGATATACAGTCTACTATAGACCATGATGTTTCATTATATGGAGGCATCCCACCAGGAAGACCCCGAGATTGGAAGATGATCAAAGAGTTCTCACAACAAGTTGCACCCTTCATATATTTTGCTGAGGAGGGAGCCTTGGGTGAGACTAGCACAACGCAGAGGGCCTTTAATTGGATTGAGGAGGAAGTAAGCATTTGTCTAGTATCATTATTTCCATCTCTCACCAAGCCTCTTGCACTAAAAGGTGGTGTTCCAGGAGTAGATGGTGGTGCAATCATGGTGCAAGGGAGCTACTCCATGGCTTTTGGAAGTCAGAAGATACTTCCACATAGGAAGGAGTCTTCTATATATGACAAGGGGTTGTTGGCATTCATGCATGCATTAGCCAAATTTGGTAAGTTTTGGATGGGCAATGGCTTTGACCTCCATAAAATTCAATATTTTCCTGGGAAAAATCAGCTGCAAGGAAGGAAGCAAAAGTGGGATAGTAGTACTCTGGCATGTGACTTTGGCATTGAGAATGTCAAAGAGGGGATTTATAAAATGACAGGTACCTTATCACATAAATTAGCAGTGTTTCCATTGAAGATTGTAGATCCATATTGGGAGTCCCATCTATTGGTGGAGTATTCCAAGAATCACTTCATGTGTGAGGTGCTTAATGGGCAGGTGACTGATGAGAGGTATAGAGTGGTGGATGGAATCATCTATTACCAGGGTCATACCTACTTTACTAGAGAATCCAAGCTCAAGGAGAGGATTCTACATGAAGCACATGATTCACTCATTTCTGGTCACTAAAGTTTCATTGGGACATATCATACCATTATGGAGAGATTCTCATGGGAGGGTCTCAAGGAGGATGTGATCCAGCATATCAGGGGATGTGTAGCTTGCTTGAAGAATAAGGAGGGACACAGCCATCCTACAAGGTTGTCGCAACTACTTACTTTCCCTGGATATAGATAGGAGAGATCACCTATGGACCTCATCACCAACTTGCCAACAGTACATGGTAAGGCTTGTGTCTTTGTAATTATTGATCATCTAACAAAGTATTTACATTCCTTTTCCATTTATATACAGTGCATTGCTCCAGAAGAGGGAAATCCTCTCCTTGGACTTCATAGTCTTTCTAAAACCAAAATCAATGATGGAGATAACCAATTATTTTATGGCTTTGGGAAAGTGTTGTTCTATTTTGGGTATACTCATTTGACACCCAATGCCATTTACTACTTCCAAGTAGATGAGCAAATAGACACAACAAGCAAGTGGTTGGGAAGCTACTTTACACATTATGTTCAGGGGAAACAAGGATCCAAAATGTGTTGGTTCCACTTGAGGAACTATTGTCACCATCCGGCATTTCATATGACACTTATTATATTTCTCCTTTGGATTCCATATTGTGATGATTTTCTATTCACTATATGTGGGATGGCTTGGGAAAGCAAGGTTCCTAGAACCAAAGATTGCATCCTAGAGAGTCTGGATGCATTCTGGCCTCTTAAGGACAACATTATTACTACCCAAGATCAACAGGGGTTATACATAGATCATAGATGAGGAACAAGAAAACGTGGGGTGAGAAATTTGGTCCATCATTTTCAGTCATGCAACCCATCTACATTGCAAGAGCAGGGGATTAGGGAGCTCTTTTATGGGCCACACAGGGTGATCCATATTGTTGGGAGAGTAGCATGGGGATTGGAGCTTCTCATTGGGGATAAGGTCCTCAACATTTTTCATATCTCATGCCTCAAGGAGGCCATTAGACATCATGTATTTTCCTTCATGGATCTCCCACTTCTTCATGATGGGATCCATTTGGTTTTATCACCAAAGGTTAACTTGCACACTTGGGAGGAGCAACCAGGGGACAGATTGATTGGAGAGCATTTGGTTCAGTGGATGATTTTATTAGATGAGGATGCTACATGGGAAAGACATGAGATTTTGCAGTATCCATCCTTACAATTGCTTGAGGACAAGCAACATTTTGGAGGGGAGGAATGTAATATTCCCAATTAGCTTTCAGCTTGTTGGAATATTAATTTCTTATTTTGATAATAAGATAGGTGAATAAGTGGGTAGAGATACCCATAAATCTCTTTAGTAGGAATACAACCACTTATAATGTGAATGTGGATCATTGTGTCAGTTGAATAAATCACTTTTAGGTGTGAACAGGAGATAAAGCATGTGGATAGGGTCAAGGTTGACCAAATCAACAACACTATCATGGAGGTAGTGGAGATTTAATGGAGGACAACTCAGTTATGGAGGAGGAGTGTATGCATGAGAGTAGCATCTTTAATGAGTTGGAACCAGGGTGAGGAATCTCACCAAGCATATAAGGAATAATATGGCATCCATAGAAGGCATTTTTATTACTTTTTATGTATTGGTATTTTATGACTTTCTTCACGCTTCAGATGTTTAGCTGAGTCCGTTGTGTTGTTTAGCACAAGGGTGTTCCCAAGCTGGAATCCCACCCTCATCCTTGGGGGACTTCGAGTGCCCACTCAGGAGAGGTTCATTGAGCATCATTTCCACTAGCTAGAATCAGGCCAAGCTTCATCTATCACCCACAACACAGTCTCCTTTAGGATTATGTTGTTTTACAGGGCATTAGCATTGGAGGGTTGATAAACCCAATTTCTAAGCTTGTTTCTAGTGAGAGGAGCAGCCCTTCATCCGAGCAGCTAGCAGGGGATTTCCTTGAGCATCATTCCACCATTCGACATCAATCCAAGTAGCATCATTCACCCACAACGCATTCTCCTCCAGAAACTGCGTTATTTTGCAGTGCAGTTGCAGTCAGAGGTCAAGTACCCAAGTTCTTGACCTTGTTTTGCAGTGAGGGGAGAAACCCTTCATATGGAAATTTTTTGAGGGATATCAACCATTGTCATATCAAATCAGCCACCTCCCACCAGTGATCTAGTTGCATAGTGTCATTCAGTCCTAGGGCTACATTTTTCATATTCTGCATTTTGAGTATTTCCGGAAACCCTTTATGGGTTGTCATGGAATAGTGCTAGAAAGCCTAGATCTCTGATCCCGACATTTTCTAAGCACTATATCAGTAGATCCATGTATTTACATTTACAACAACAGTGAACTTCGGTAGAAACTACGTTGTCTTAGCCTCCCACATTCTTGTATAGCATTTGTTCTTCATATTTTATGTATTAGGTCTTTAGAGGCCTGTTTTGCCTAGCTTGAGTGTCTTTCTCCTCAATATCTTGTACACATTTTCTGCTATAATGTTTAATAGAAGGGCTACATGATCTACTCTCATTTTATGTGTTGATGCATCACTGCATTTTCTATTTTATGCTCCATATTCCTGTTTTTCCTAATTTGGAATACTACATTGTGTAGGGGAGCTACCACCCCCTCTGTGTGTGACTAGACAAACACCCAAAATCTCTATCTCACCCCCAAACACACACTCTAGATCTATCTATATCTCCCTACCTCCCTCCCTATTTTCTTCTCTCTTCTTCCCTCTCTCCCCTCTCCATCTATATCTCTATGTTCCTTTGTCTCTCTATCTCATCCTCCAAACATACACACTCTCACTCCCTCCCTCTTCCTCCCCCTCTCTCTCACTCCATCCCTCTTCCTCACCCTCTCTCTCTTACCTTTCTCTCCCTCTCTCTCTCTCCTTCTCTTTCTCTTCCCTCCCTTTCTCCTCTCTCCCTCACTCTCTATCCATCTCTCCCTTGTCACTCCCTCTTTCTCTCTCCACCTTTCTATCTTTGACTTTCTTCTTCCCTCTCTGTCTCTCCCTGTTACTCCATCTCTGCCTCCCTCCCTCCCTCCTTCTCTCTCTCCCTCCTCTCTCTCCCTCCCTCTCTCCTTCCCTCTCTCCCTCTTCTCTCTCTTCATTCCTCTCTCTCCCAATCCAATCCAATTATTTTAGAGGGAGAGGAGAAACCCTCAAAGGATAGGTAACAAAATATGTCTACTTCCACTTAAAATGAGGTCATAGTGTGGTTATTATTATATTTTTTGTTATATTGTTTATAAATTTATTTGACCAAATATCTCCAATTCCATTTAGAATGAGGTCATGGTATGGTTATTATTATATTTTATGTTATATTATTTATATAAATTTATTTGTAAACACAAATTTGATTTTGTTATTGTTTTTTTTTAAACAATTTAATAAATTATCTAGATTAACCATTAAGAAAAAAAAACATTAACTTATTATTTCCCTTAACACAATTACCTGCTAACAATTTTTTGATATAGTTTTATGTCATGAATATCATCCTATTAGAAAAAGAGAGTGAGAGTGAGCCAAAAATTTAATTTAATATGTTACCCCATAACTAAAAGGCATTTTAACCTGTCATAGGTATCTCAATTATTCTATCGATCGATCACTAATTGCTACATCCAATACATAATTAAAATTTCTAATCAGAAATCAATAAATATAAACATGCACATGCATTTGAAATCTGATATTTAGAACAAAAGCTCCATCAACAAATTCCACTGTAACTCGGGTTTTATTTCAATAGTGGGTTCTATTATGGTGTTTTTAGAGCAACATTGGTGCAATTCGAAGCCAAATAATTGGAATATAAAGATTGAAAATGAGGATTTTGTAAAAGGTATGATTATATTGTTATGTGACAGTAAAGGAGGTTGTGTTCCTCACCTAAAAGAGTTGTTGTAAATCAGTAGACGGTACCCAACTCATATAGGTTCTTGTGGCACAGTAGCATGTGGTATGTGAATTATAGTCATCATCAAGAACCACTAAGTAAATCAAATGTATAGTCATCCAACAAAAAGAAAGGAAACATGGTAATAAAATATTAATATTTGATAGGAATTTTAAAACTATTCAACTGCAACCTTAAGCAATAGTTAGAATAAGTAATTTGAAACTTATGAATTCCTATATGTTGTGATTTGTTTGAAAACCTCATGAGTCATTTATATGTATATTATAAACTTCATATTTATTCTAGAAGACCCTGGATGCGGGTGACTGGATGTGCACGTATGAAACAATTTCTTCCCATGCACAGGTTGATGAAGACCTGCACCGCTAGCTTTTACTTGGTGTGGAACCTCCACTCTGCAATTATTTACATGAGTTCCATGATGCATCTGATCAACTTCCATACCTTGAATCACATGCCACACCATGAGAACTGTCGTAGCCTGCACCTCTGAGTGTGTCACAATAATGCACAACATCTACGCTTGTGCCACAGGTCTTCAAAAGGCGAGGTTCCTCTGCATTGTGATATCCTCAATATTTTCCTGTTGGTTTCTAGAGCTCTCTATTCCCCCTTAGATATTTTGCTACTACGTCATTCTCTTCGAGCTTTTCACCAGAGGTGCACCCTTCCCCCTACGCGTCTCCATACTAGCGCCAGGCTACCAGTCACCTACCCTGATACGCACTCCCCAGGCTATGCAATCCCCCCTGATTTTCCTTGCCTTCATAGATCCCTTTGGTTGCATGCTTTCAGTCGCAAACCATCTCGCTGCCCCCAACCCCCCCCCAACTGCACACCCCCCTTCTACACTGTGCTCATTCATGCACATCCTTTCCCTACTCCTCTGTTGATAGTTTCCCTGAAGCATAAGTATCCGTGCATACACCATCCCCCAACCCTTAGCTGCTCTTCCCCCCCCCCATGGCTCAGGGTCAGCACCAAAGGACCATTAGGGGAGGCCAAAGAGGCGCCTTCCTGGGATGTTATCAGCGAGGTCAAGACAACCATTTAGAATCCTTCGAGGGCTCCTCTTCTGGTAGCCATGACAGGGAAGAATCATAGTGCCCTGTGTGCACCTAGGAGGAGGATGCCCCATCTCAAGAGACTGAGAGGGGTAGAAGGGGACCTATTAAATCCACCTTAGTTCACTAGGAGAATCCTAATCCTTGCAAATATATGCCTCTTCCGGTACAAGAGATCATGGGGGAAGACATTGATGTATGGATCATGGACTGGAGGGGGTCTGGACGCGTGTACCAAATGTTGAGTACCTGATTTCTCCCATTCTCTAGCACCCACATCAAAGCACCCGTGCCTGCCAACTGCTGAGGAGGAACCCATAGTGCAGGAGTAAAGAAGTCGTATCGAGGAGGAGGACCCTGTTACTGATGATGATGCTGGAACACCATGACTATGAGGACGCACGACTCTTTTATGTTTTCTGTTATTTTAACGCATATTATAGAACTTTTTTTTCCATGTGTTAGGGCACACCTTGTAATTTTTTACTGTCTCAAGCTACTACAAGGTTGGTTTCCTTCTAGGAGGCGGCCCCATACCTACGCTACTCTGAAAGCAATGAAGGTTGGTATTGGCTAAGCACAACTTACCAATTTAGCCTGACGTCTATGTAATGTTTCTCTTTGAATTAATATAGATTAAACTAACTTACCAAAAAAAAAAAATCTAGAAGAATTTAGAATTAAAACATAAAATTAACCATTTTTTATCTACACATTCTTGTAAAATATCATATCTCTTCTAAATATTAGTGACAAAGAGAAACACATTTTTTCTGGAGAGTAGACCCATGTTGATTTAGATTTTTTGACAAAATTTTTTGTTATTTGGTGACATGGTCATCAAGCCCTCAATACCTTTCTTGATCATCTTAATAGAATTTCGTCCCATATTCAATTCACTATGGAAATATAATTTAAAATTTCTCTTCCTTTTCTTGATGTTCTTGTCACCCGACTTCTTGATGGATCCCTGACACACCAAGTTTACAAAAAAAAGACCCATGCCGATCGTTATCTTCACGCTCATTCCCACCACCACCCTTCCCAAAAATTAGGTGTCCTCAAGACCCTTATCTCCTGAGCCATTAAAATCTCTTCTCCCCAGTTCATTCCCTCAATAAAATCCCACCTAATCCAAGCATTCAAATCCAATGGCTACTCGGCCATTAAAACTCATAAAGATTTCGTAGTTTCTTCTCTCCCTAAATATAACACCTCTGACCCCTCCCTTCGTGTTAACCAAGTCACTCTCCCTTACACAAAAGGAACCATCAACACCATTTCCAATATTATATCCAAAAAGAACATTAAAATCATCTTCAAGCCCCACATAACCCTAAGGAACTTATTTCAATCATCCAAAGATAAGTTAGACCCCATGCAAGGATCAAGTGTTTACCAAATTCCTTATTCATGAAGTAAGTCTTACATTGGCCAAATAGATAATATGGTCATTGCCTGCCTTAAGGAGCACATCACAGATAAAAACCATCACAGTTTTTATAAGTATTCCATTGTTGGGAACTCCTATAACACCAAGCTCCTTATTTTCTTTGACCAAGCTCAAACCTTAGCATGTGTCCCTTTTCATAATTCTTGTATCATTAGAGAAGCTTTATAAATTAGAAAACACCCCAGTAATGTAAAAAGGGAAGATGACTGTAAGCTTAGCCACTCCTTGAAACATATAGTCCATGTTCTTTCTTCTTAACCCTGTCCCCTGTCCCATCCTCCCCCCTCTCCCTTTATTTGATTTGCTTTCTTCCCCTTCAACCTAACCCCGACCCGCCTTCCCCTCCTCTTTTCTAATTACCATTCCCTCCCTCTTCACAAAACACACACACACACACACATATATATAATTTTACTTTTATATATATTTCCACTCCCATTAATATATTACAATTACTATATGTTAAAATATCATAACGCTAAACCAAAATAATTTATTATATTATATTCTAAGCCTTAAATAAATAAATTTATAAATATATAAGTTTATCTATATTAAATATAAAAATAAAATAATTATGTTGGAAAGCGTCCCTCTTTGAAAATAACTCCCCTTAACTGCCACTTGTACCATTGTGTATCATTGATTTTTATGTTAGACAATTGAAATAATATCTACCTTAGGATTGAATATTGTTATTAATCAGTTACAAAAATACTGAACAGTTTCTGCTTGCCTTTCTTCTCTTAATGGGTCATCTTCGACTTTGATGAACTGAAGGGCATGAAATGTCTCCATGCCACTCTTTGTGATTCCATGAGGTTGTGGCCTCCCGTGCCTATGGATTCAACTTTCACTGCCCTTTATACAATTCTCAGCAGTTATTTCTTTGTGGGTTTAATTCCAACTTGTGTTTCTGAAGCAAATCGAATAGTTGTGTACCATTTGGAGGCCATTTGGGATTGATTCATATTGTTCTTAGAACATATAATTCACAGATCGACTGAACATTTTGGTCTTAAATTGTGTAATGGAGCTCTAAATATTTCTTTCGCTGGCTTCTTGTTAAACCCAGTTGGAAAATTGCCCTAATTTTACATTTTGCATTGTGATATATTTTTCTGGCTTACGATTTCTCTGAATCTTATCGCCAATTTTTTTCATGATTCAGATATTATTTTGGGTATTGTTTTCTTGATGTTGTAACATGCCTTGGACGTTGTGTCTTATTTTGCACCAAACAATTGGTGTATAGCATCAGGGCTTATCAATTTTGTGTGTGTTAATTGATAAACACTATCCGGGTTCGATAAAATTAATCCGACTGTGTCCTTTTTCATCAAGTAATGGATTTGTCTTGTGTTATTCTTAACAAATGTAGCATTTTTTAGATAGTTTTTCACATGTTTATTGTGTTTTTGTTTTCTTCATTCTATGCAGCACAAGCCCTGCCCTGTACTATCTAGATGGTGGCAACAAACAAGACCCACTCAAGGTCGCTCCATAAGGATTACTGACCATGCTTATCAACCCTCGGTCCTTGCCAAGGGGGGTGCTAGGGGCGGTGGACTAGGCATGCAAGCAATTTTTCTTGAACCTAATGGATCAGGCCAGGAATTCGGAGGCATGGGGTTTTTTCTACCTCGCAGGATTGAGAATAGCAATAGCGTTGATTCAAAGAAAAAGAACAAGTTTGGTGGGTTGTCTCTCTGGAATCATTGCATAGCATGGAAAATTTTTGTTCAACCTTGTTAGCTTGGTAGGATATATAGCATCAGATCATGATCACTTGGCTATAGGTTGCTCAATATTTCTCCTTCCTTATCTATTTGTGCAGGCATTGAACCTTAATATTGAATATCTAAATTCACGGCCAACTATATGAGGTAAGATCTCTTCACTACAGGCCTTTGATTTGCTTAGTTTTGTACTTAGATTCAGGTTTGTTCCCTTGAATGTTCAACTCTCGTGCCTATAAATTCAACCTTCATTTCCCTTTATACAATTCTTAATAGTTATTTCTTTGTGGGTTTAATTCCAACCTGCGTTTCTGAAGAAAATCGAATAGTTGTGACCATTTGGAGGCCATCTGGGATTGATTCGGATTGTTCTTAGAACATCCAATTCACAGATTGAGTGAACATTTTGGTTAGAAATTGTGCAATGGAGCTTCGAATGTTGCTTTCAATGGCTTCTTGTTAAACCCTGTTGGAAAACTGCCTTGCTTTTACATTTTCCATTATGATATATTTTTACGGCTTATGGTTTCTCTTAATATTATTGCCAATTTTCGTCATGATTTAAATATTATTTTGGGTACTATTTTCTTGATGTTATAACATACCTTGGACGTTGTGTATTCTCTTGCACCAAAAAAATTGTGCATAGCATTAGGGCTTATCAATGTTGTGTGTGTTAATTGATAAAAATTGTCCAGGTTCGCTAAAATTAATCCGACAGTGTCGTTTTTCATCGAGTAATGGATTTTCCTTGTGTTATTCTCACCAAATGTAACGTTTTATGGATAGTTCTTCACATGTTTTTTTGTTTTTGTTTTATTCAGTCTATGCGGCACAAGCCCTGCCCTGTACTATTTGGATGGTGGCAACAAACAAGACCCATTCAAGGTCGCTCCATAATGATTGTTGACCATGCTTATCAACCTTTGGTCCCTGCCAAGGGGGGTGTCAGGGGCAGTGGATTGGGCATGCAAGCAATTTTTATTGAACCTAATGGATAGGCCGGGAATCCAGAGGCACAGGGGTTTTTCTACCTCGCAGGATTGGAAATATAAACAATGTTGATTAAAAGAAAAAGAATAATTCTAGTGGGTTGTTTCTCTGGAATCATTGCATAGCATGGGAAATTTGTGTTCGACCTTATTATCTTGGTAGGATATATAGCATCTAATCATGATCACTTGGCTGCAGGTTGCTCAACAGTTCTCCTTCCATATAGATTTGTGCAGGAATTGAACCTTAATATTGAATACATGAATTCACGACCAACTATACGAGGTAAGATCTCTTCACTATAGGCCTTTGATTTTCTTAGTTTTGTACTTAGATTTATGTTTGTTCCCTTGACTGTTGAGGTGGAGCAACTAATAGTCATATTGTAGTTATTGATCTATTTTCGGTTTAGACTTTAGTTGTGTGCTGCAATTTGTGTAGTTGAAGTTCCTATCTAAGGTAGCAAGGTGTGCTTGTGATTGTTATCCATGACCAGTCAATTACCTATTTTTTTCGTTGGTTCTGGTACCAAGAGTATATTTACAAGTCTGATATATTAATAACTTATGATTTAGTAAGAGATAAGACATCCCATACTCTCCAAGCCTTACCCTGACCTGTCAAAAATGTCCCTTGTAATTGAAACAGGGTAAATGGGAGAGCAAACCATGCTCCTGCTCCTAGACACTCGAGATACTAAGCCGACACATTTTCCTAGCGATTTTACTTCCTGCCATGACTCTTCATCGAGAGCAACAATTCCTTCTTGACTTCCTTGTCTGTACATTTACTTGAGTTCAAAACTATAGGCCCATATTCTGCATATGGATTAAATGGGCCGAGTCGCAAGATCTAGTACTTTTTTAGGTTTTTCTCTTATGCTTGGTTTTTGTATTTTGACTTGAGGCCATATTCATATATGCAACATTTGGATCAATTCGGAACATGTCCCTTGTAATTGAAATAGGGTAAATGGGAGAGCAAACCATGCTCCTACTCCTAGACAGTCGAGATACTACGCCGACACCTTTTCCTAACGATTTTACTTCTTGCCATGACTCTTCATTGGGAGCAATAGTTCCTTCTTGAATTCATTTTTTGTACATTTAATCGAGTTCAAAACTGTAGGCCCATATTCTGCATATGGATTAAATGGGCCGAGTAGTACTTTTTTAGGTTTCTTTCTTATGCTTTTTTTTTGTATTTTGAATTGAGGCCATAGTCATATATGCTTCATTTAGATCAATTCAGTGTAATGTTGCAAAGAAGTGACGTCTAGTCCATTGTTGTCTTTATTTCTTGTGCCTATTCTCTGTTCTATGGTTGAAATGTAAGCTCACCTACTGCATTTGGATCTACTTCTTGATCTTGATTCTCACTTAATGTTTTTGTTTTGAGTACTTAGTTGAGGTTTGAGCTTGTGCTGCATTATGAGTCGAGTTAAATCCTGTTTGTTATTGCAAATTTATACATTTGGAAGAATGGCGCCAACCATGGAATGAATCATACTAATGATAAAAGTCATTTACTAGGGATATCCTATCTGGCCAACAAAAAATGACCTTGCATTCAAACGATTCAAACAATCAATTACCTTCCCATGAAATTGGTTTGCCCCAGGACTGGACATATTAACTCTACCTTCTAATTTCAACTCCACACTGTCAAAGACATCAAGTTACTTTCCAATTTAGGAATATTTGGGATATGCCTTACATCAATCAAATATGTTTGTAGATAACAATAAGTCTAATTAGAAGATGATTAAAGGTATGAAAAGAAAATCACTGTATATAGGTTGAATGGCTGTAAGCATAAGGAGTCTACAAATCTTCATTGTCTCTTTAATAATTTTAGTGCCATTGTATAGTGAGTAAATGGGAGGTGTGTCAAATGGGAGACACTCAGAATGTATTTTAGAATCCAATAATGCTTATACTTGTGGCATGTGTCTGTGACTTCAATGGGGCTTTGTCTTTTGTAATGAGAAAAATAATGAATGCAACAAAGTTATTGTTGGTTGTTTCATTTTAAATCTTTCAGCCACATAGCCATGGTTCCATGCCTACACTCATCATATGATTTATTATGCTATTTCTTTTGATGTGATATAAAGCAAACTAATTAATGTAAATGCCTAGTTGCCTCTATTATATTACTGCATACTCTCTACAAAGAAAGACAATATGTGATAATCATGGAAATTTGAAATGGAAAATCACATCCACTACTATTTATCTCTTTTTTTATAACACAATAATTATGTTATATGTCTTTATTTATCTTTTATAACACAATAATGATGTAGTGTTGCATTTAAATTCACAACAAACTTGTATATAAATAGCCAAAACATTTAAACTTCTAATAGAAATGACACACTCATTTACAAATAAAATATAATAAAATACAACTTGGATGTTTAAGTACACTATTTTCAACGTGGATGCTAATTGGGTCACTAATCCATGTTTCACCAGTGTCTAGTAAAAGAAACTTATGGATTGAGAAAAGAACTTGAAAACCCATGATTACTCAAACTTCTACAGATTTCAATTTGTTATGGTTTCATGTTGTTGGGTTTTAAGTGGTAATTATTTTAACTACATTATAAAAGTCTATAACAAAGAAATTGAAGGTGATGACGAGGAAATTAATGGTGATGACAAAAAGGCCAGGCCATTTTCTCTGATGGAGAGGCTTCTCAAAGTTGCAGATGAAGATAATGAATACTTTCTTCACAGGCTTTGAAAGAGGATCGACAAGTTTGATTATAAGCTTATTATGTTATTTTTAACTGAACCCAGATCCAAGATTATTTAGCTTCGCTTGCCTTCGCTTAAGTGAACATTTAACTTGAAAATCTAAAAGAAAACACTAGGAAAAGCTTCCAACGCGAAAGCATCTTCCTCCACAGGTGATAAATGGGTGAAATACGGTTAGTGATTTGATATAAACTCTGATGTGCAACAGGTCACTGAAAAGCTTCAGAGCTCCAATTTTCTTTTGGTATGTTTTCATATCTGTGAGTGCATGTCTCGTAAATGGTTTGGATTGCAGTTTATTTGGGTACATGAGATGAAGAATTAAGGATGAAGAGTATGTTAATTATTTTATTATTATTATTATGCCTTTATTATGTGAGAGTGTTGGAAACGTTCAGGTTCATACAATTGACCGATTTCATATAAGAGTACATGTTAACCTTTTCCAAAGCAGATATGGTGTTTCTTGTTTACTCCATAATGTTCCCATTCATTTTGGAAGTTTCAACTATTCGTTGTTTGGATTGATGTAGGGTTCTATTGTGGTAAAACACAACCCCTCCACCCCCCCATTTTTGACTTGCTTACTTCAAATCACGGGGACCCTTTCTACAATTGTTTTGGCTAAATACCTTTTAGGATTTTGATTAAGTTAATTATTTTACAATTTTGTCATTTTCATTTTTTATTACATTTTTATTTTGATTTTTTCATTGAATCTGGTTTTTCACAAGCTTTCCAACGATACTTGTTTTACCTCACTTGGTCAACTGGTTTGTAAATTGCACTCCTTTGAAGTTTGATCATTTTCTCTCTTGGGTTAAAAAATGTATAAAGTGTACCAATATTTTAATTCTCGTAGTTAAAATAGTTATTCATTGTAAATATTAACTTTTAGTTCATTTTTACTATTTCTTTCATTTTTTACTAACAGTCCTACAAAATGACCCAACTAAATTGCATAAGGAACTAAAATGCATTTAGGGATCTTGGTAATTTACTCCAACTTGTTATTTTAAAACAAATTTCCAAACCCAAAACCCCAAAATTGCAAAATATCTGAAATCCAAATTGTAGGATGGTTAATCACTGTGGGCCCCACTTCCCAACACATCATTCCTTCCAAAATCCTAATCTAAAAATTGTGATTTCAAATATGCGATTGAAAACAATGTTGTGATGTGAAATTTCGATTGTGATACATCACAAATCACATATCATAAATATTTTATATTTGTTTTATTCACTTGTATTAAAACTGTCAAACTTCGATTGCGAATTTATGCGAGGGATTAAAAGTTTTGATTATAAAGTTTTTCAAATCCTCTTGTCTTATCACTCCACAAGTTCACATTCCTGCGCCACATTCTTTATAAGTGGGCATTCTTAAAAATATGCGATCATTCATTTCTTATGATTGCGATATTGCGATATTGCATATCGCATATCGCAAATTTATTTAAAACATCAAAACATGTCTCTTAAGATTTGCGATGTGTGATTTCATGTGAGGTGTTAAAAGTTTTATCGTAAAGTTTTAAACTCCTTAAGACTCCCACTCACTCACCTCTCCTCCTCCCTTATCACTCCATACTCTCACTCCACTCCTCCTCTCTCTCTCACGTGGTTTGAATTATCATATATTTTGAATTAATTATAATATATATTTATATTATATAATATTATAATTATAATTTTAATATAATTTAAATTATAATATTAATATAATATTTTAATATTTTAATTAATCAATAAATCATTTTTTAAATTAGTTTAATTTTATTTTCAATTAGTTTTTATTAATTATAATTAATAATGTAATTATAATTAATTACTAGATAATTATAACTTAATTTAGAATTAGATTATAACTAAATTAGATTAATAATATAATTTCAATTAATTAGTATTAATTAATTAAATATTATGATCTAATTTAGGAATAGAATTTAATTTAAAAATTCTGATTTTTAGCCCAAGCAACAGAAATTCCAGATTTCTGGCAAGTTTAATATACCAACTTTAGAGGCTCATAAATGGAGTTTTACTTTGCCAAATGAGGCCCAAGACATCTCATTAGAAAGATAAAATCATGGAGATTATTCTTGAAGTGGTTTCATTTCCATATTTGATCATTTATTTGGCCTAAAATTCAGCAAAAGATCAAGCTTCGAATTTTTAAACAAAATTAATTTTCTGAGTTTTATTTTTTGCATTTTTATTTGCCACAACATCTTCTAAGTGCAGATCCATTCTTCTATGTTCTCATTGATCAATTCGATCAGAACATATATCAAAAGAAATATTAGATTTCCTTTTCAATTATTTATTTAATTAAGTTTTGATTTATTTTTGCAGGAAATCAGTTGAAGAGATGAGAAGAAGAAGATCTCAATCAATAAGAAGGTTCTAGGAATTGAATAATATGATTTGAACCAATGAAAATTGGTTGAGAAAAACCACTCTTCAAACAAAATTTCTTATGAATAAATCCTTTTGTAAATATTATAAATAGCGGATTGTAGAATGTAGAAAGGGCTTCTCTCCTATGCAATTCTGGAATTCTAAAAGCACTTCAGTAATAGGAATTTAGAGTTGTAGGTAGGAGGAGAGGAATCTCAGATCTGGAGATTATTGAGGTTTTTTTTTTTTACATTATGAGTTATGTATAATGAATAGAGTTTTCACTATTGTAGCTCTGGTTTTGAAAGCAGAAGTTCAGGAATTGTAAAGGAATTTTAGAAACCGAAGCTAGAGAAATGGACTTAATAAATTGGTATTTATAATACTATTATTTTAAATGTTGGTTTCATTTTAAGATAACATGAATATGTCAATTTACTTCCATATTTGTGCACTTTTGTCGATATGGGAAATTTGTCTCAATTTTATGTTATTATTTCTCTCTACTCTTATGGGCTGAATTTTGATTTCTGAGTAACTATTTACTCATAAATCTGTCTTATAAAACTGATTTATTGAATAGTGATATGTTTTGTACTTTTTCTCATATTATTGTTTAAATATTCAAGTGACTGATTAAATGATCAATATTATTTTGAGAACTTCTTCCTGAGTGTTGTTGGTTGATTATTTCAGTTAGGAGGTCTCTATATAGGATGTGTTTAGTATTCATAATGTCAGTTAATTGAACTACTTCATTAGCTTTATATTTATTATAAGCCATACATATTTAAATCTAAATTATTTAAAATATCTTGCTCTCGGTTGGGATAGATATATATATGCCTAATTGAGATAGGATTAAGATAGTTCCTTTTGCTTGCATCTTAGAATAATTTTGCATATAGATTAAATTCTACATCCCTAAAAAGTCCTCTTCCTTTTCCCATTTGTAAAAAAAAGTCATATTTGAAGCCAATGGATATTGAGAGAAGGTAGTTGTACCTAGTTAAACCAGTCAGAGCCACTATTCCAAACGGAAAAGGAACTGCTTGAAGGTTCGGACCGGGCGGTCATCCTCCATGTTGTTGTAGCAAATTTCGAGGCCTCAACATTTTGGTGCTAGAAGGAGGGGGCGAGACTTGTTTTCCTTTGGAGTCTTTGTATTCCAACATTTCATTTTTATTTCAATGGCTCCTCTAAAACTTCCAATTTGGAGTTGTATTTCTAGACGTGCATCTTCCAATACTTTACCAGAAATAGTAAGACTCTTGTCTCTGGTAAAGATTAACGGTAAGAGGAATACTTCTGCATTTAATCATGCTTTACAATTCATTCAAAAATTTTCAAATTCTACTTTTTATGATATTGATGAGGACATTTTATGCAGGATTTTTTCTCTTACATTCTTGGCAAAAGCCAGACGCTGGTGTCAATCACTTCCAGTTGCCTCAATCCACACTTGGGAACAATTTATTACAATATTCCTTTATAAATTTTATGGATATATCTATGAACAGGTATGTGACGATTTTGAAGATATACGAAGGTTTGAAGGTGAGCCTTTAATTGATTTTACCATCAGGTTTCATTTAAATTGTTTAAAATTTAAAATTGAAGATAAACCTTTGAAAGAATAATTACTAGATTGGTTTGAACATATTTGGTATCTTCCTTTGTTTAAAATTTAAAATTGAAGATAAACCTTTGAAAGAAGAAATACTAGATTGGTTTGAACATATTTGGTATCTTCCTTCGATTCATAATCCATGTGAAATTATTTCAAGCTTTGATCACTATCCTTCTAATTTCATTGACATAAGTGAGAATTCCAATATCAAGGTACAAACAAATGATGATCAAGTGGCCTCTATTTTGTATAATCAATTCCTTCAATTTCTGCACACTTCCTACAATATTGATAAAGATCAAGGTGCACCTTCAAATATCAATGAATCTCAATCACAAAGCTTGGAAAATTTCACTAATCAACCGTAAGAATATATTAGCAACACTCTTGAAGAAAATATCGCTTTAAAATCTGAAAATTGATATGAGTTAAAATCAGAAAATCAGAGCATAATCCCACAAGTACTAGCAGTGATTAAAGTTTCCAATAATATGTGATTTTTTTGTGTTTGTGTCAGAATATGCAGTGCTCCATCAGTGATCAATATCATGCTTTTCATTCTCATTTTAGGTGTCTTGCTCTGAAATTTTTATATCATTCCATTAGGTCATGGTAAAAATTGTTTCACTTATGGTAGCCTCCCTCAATAAAACCTTACTCTCCCTTGGAAAATCATATTTGCTGACTCACCTTCCATTTCTTCTTGAGCATAATAACACACATGAAAAATCTCATTTCACCATGTCTTGTATCAGTTAAAGTTAGTCATGGAGATCATGTTTCAGAGTCTCATTAGGTCATTACGGTTTTGTCTTTCAAGGTCCAAAATGCATTACTCCATCCAAATAAAGTTAGAAGACATGTGAGAGTGACTCGAAGACATTCTATCTTCCTCTATAGAAGATCATCACTGTGTAACTATTATATTTTTCAAGTTGTAGTTTTTATTTCTATGATTTTAATCTCAAAATGTCATTTTGATATAAAATCAAAAATGTAATTTATTTTTTATTTCAAATTTAATTTTATGTTTTTTTTTATATGTAATAATTCATTCCCTAAGATTCAACTCAATCACTCCTGCCAAACTGAAGCAAAGAAATTCAAACTCCATCAGTTGATCAACTTGCAAAACAAAAAGTTAGAAAGTCAAAGAGTATCAGTGTCAAAGTTTGAAAAATGAAAAGTGAACATAAGGAAAGTGGGTTTTTCAAGTTATAAATCAAATCCATTAGAATATAAAAGCCCTCAACACCTCAAGACAAAGCCCATTTGTTTCATGCAGTGTTCATCAATCTTCAACAAAGGACAAAAATCGAAATTTTAGAGTGTAACTGGGAAAAAATTGTTGGTCATTGCGTGTTCTCCAGGTCGATGTGCATTCAGCAAAGACATTGCATGTTTGGAGAGGATGATGCGTGTTTGGTTGAAGTTTCTAATGCAAAATTTTTAGCCGTTTGCATTCAGGAAGGGTGTTGCACGTTCAGGTGGGACGCTACGTGTTTAGCAGTCCCTGTGCGTTCACCCAGGAAGTGCCAAAAACACCTTTATCAGTCTGTCACTTCACCATTTCACGCGACATATTTGCACAAAGGGTTATTCAAAGCTTCATTTACCAGTAAGTGACCAAGTCACCCTCTCTCTGATGTATCATCTTTGATTTAAGTCAATTTGAACCTTCTTCTAAAGAGAGAAACCCTAATGTTTAATAAAATCTAATTCACTCCCTATGTAATATTCCTAATTAGCCTAAGCTAATAGGAATATTCATTTTTGTTTTCATTTTCTTGTTACAAGAATAAAATTGTAAAGGAGGACAAATTAAACTCCTTAAAAAACAAAATAAATCAATGACCATGTGAACAAGGCTAAATAAGGGCTGCTTTAACAAAACTCCCTCATGTGTGAAAAGGGATTGTGACAATTGACTGGGTCGACCAAATCTACAGTGTTGTCCATATGCAATGTACCTAGATGAACATCGCAGATCTAGTTGGAGGGTTCCAATGTGAAAGGAGCTAAACCTTTGAGATGGTTTAGGGTTTTACAAGGCTTTCATCCTATAAATGAAAGATGAGAGAAGCATGAGAGGCATTATTGAACATACTATCTTGGAAGGATTTGTTTGTTTAAAAAATTCTCATTCTCTGGATGTTTAGCTGAGAATAATGTTGTTTATCACTGGGTGTTTCTGATCGGGAATCCCACCTCTTTCCTTGAGAGGCCTCTTGGAAGAGTCTTCCATTTCTTGGTCCACTGTCAGGCATTTGGCCAAGCTTCTTCTTCAAACTACAACTCAGATCTTGTTGGGGGTTTGGTTTTCCTTGTGAGCAACAGCAAGTGGAGGCTAGATCTAGTCATATCTAGACCATACTAGTGCCTCTTTTCAGTGGGAAAGCCTTCTATCCCATTCATATCTACAACTTGGCATCAGGCCAAAGTCTACATCAAGCTTACAACACAATTTATCTCCCTGTACTGCGTTATTTTGCAAGTGAAGAGTTGCAGGGTGTTTGGAAACTATTTGGAGGAGAGATCTCTGGTGTAAAGGGGTCTTCCTTGCACTATGGTGATCCATGGAATAGCCAACTAATCCATGTATTTTTCAGATCTAATATATTCATTGATCCATCTTCTTTAGAATTTCTAAATCATTCTGCAAATCTGTTGCAGTATATCTTAGATCTACTCTTTGTGCTTCATCTTTTGCTGAAAACCCTAGGGGGATGTAAAATAGAGATAGTCTAGTGTACATATCTGATATAGATATAAAATTTTGTACACAGATCTATTCTAGATCATAGTTGTAACCTAAAACTATTGTTTACTCATAAAAATAATGCTGTCAAGGCTTTGCAGTGAAATACATTTGTTGCCCCCCGGATGCGGGTGTTTCAATGGAGATTTAATGGGATGGGACGGAGGGGTGGCAAGCCCTGCCGACATCTGCCCAACTGGTACGCGGCGTTAAATGGCAAGCTGCGCAATGGCATGCTTCATTTATACTTCCCTCCTTCCAACGCCATGGGCTCTGAAAACTTTAGCACTCGCTCGACTTCGACTGTGACGAACCATGCCTCCGCATGCTCCGGCGGGATTCTCACCATGGGAGTAGTTAAGGAGACAGATCTGCTTGGTATGGGAAGGAAGGACTTGGCGCAAGTTGAGGCCTATCTCATGGTGGGTGGGTACCAAACGCAACAGGTTAAATATCACCTGGTCTCGGCTTTCCTTCAGAATTTCTTTGGCGTCGTTAGTTGTTGTGTGCATAGTTGGGAGAGGGTCTATCAGTGTTTGTTGCGTTCTATGCAGAGGGGGGCTCATCCTCCTGGGAAAGTTAAGCTACTGCTGCGACCTCATCCGAGCTCGGGCCACCCTTTGCTGGCTTTCACAGTTGTCTTTGACGCGTTCTGGACCCTGCTCCATCTCACAATGCCGAGGATTCGACACCGTTTGCGGAGTAGAAGAGGTAGATCTCGGAGCCATCCCTCTCATGTTCTTTCCAGCCCATCTCTAGACTCTTCTTCCTTTGGCGAGGGCTCAAGCCACTACCCCAGAACCTGAAGCGGTCGGGGGCGCTCTCATGATTTCCGCCTGTTCTGGGGTCCCCATTCGCATCGCCCTCCAGCCTCCTCTGCTCCTACTACCGGTACTGCCCGGTTCACCTTCAATAGTACCCTCAACCGCCCTCGGATTACAGCCATTCTATCGGTGGTTTTTCTTGAAGACAGCTTGCCAGGGGAGTCCAGCTCGCAGCCGACCGTTCCTGAGGCGAATGTTGCTGCTCCTGACACCCAGTTCTAGAATTTCAATCTGGGCTACGGCAATATCCCGACGCAGCCTCCGTCTGGCCCTGTAGATTCTGTTCCGGATGAAGACATGCTCTCTGCTGAACCCGGTCCCCCAGCTTCTCACGAAGGGCTTGCTCCTGACATGCACGCCACCGGCTGGTGCAGGATTGTGGAGGAGACTCCGGAAGACTAATGGGTTCGTTGCTTGGTCTTTTTCTCTGTTTGTGTCACCCAAATTTTTGGGTTTTTTCTGTTCTGGTAGCTATGAAGCTTTCTGGCCCCCTTTTGTTTCTTCTGGGTCAAAGCATCTCTTAGAAAAATCTAGCTCTGCACCCCTGCGTGGGTTTCGACAATCTACTACTCTGTTTTTTCCTGAATTTTCTGCCTCCAAGGCAGTAGTCACTGACTTCGGTCTCGATGTAATTTTATCCACTTGTTAATAGATCAGTTTTACTTAGAAAAAAAAGAAATACATTTGTTGCAGCACCTCTTTTAGAGGGTTTTTCTCCATAAAGTCTCTTTCTTTCTCTTGTACATTGATTGGGCTATATTTTAAATCAGATTTATCATTTTATAAGCTATTTTTAAGTTTTCATATTGGCATACTGCTACTGCTATCTAAAACTGCGTTATTTTCTGGGCAGTGTTCTTTTGTATTGCTGCAGTCCCTTCTTTGGTCAGTTTTCAAGCCTTCCTAGGTGTGGGAGATCTGTTTAACCCACCTAGAGAGATTTTTTTCTGATCTCCTCTTGGATTTAGGTCTTAGATACTCAGATCTAAGGAATCCAAGGGATGATTTCAAGAGCTGTAGTATCCATTCCTGAAAAATGCATTTTTCAGGCATGCCTTGCTAGTAGTCCCGATTTTGGGATATTACACTGGTATCAAAGCCTCTTTCTTGGCACAACCTGTGCTTTGATTTTGAAGGGAAAATAAGTATTTTCATGGGAGGAAAATACTGATGAAGAAATTTGGTTACACCGAAGAAACATAAGTGAAGGGTCCAAACCCTTCATCTGGAAGATTGATTGGGAAAGAGTTTTCTAAAACTCTGTTCCAAACTATGCATGAGCTGAAGAATGAAATTAGGGGAGTGAAGAATGGAATACAAGAAGATCTTATGAAAGGATTTGCACATGAGGAAAGCCCCACTACTTCATATGATGTGTGTGAGCATTCAGCCACACAATCTGTTCCACAACGTTGTAGCAAGCCTACTTTCTTGTCAAAGGAAGGAGGAAGAGGAGGAACACCAAAGGAGGAATCTCTTGGTGATTATCTCCAAGAATATGAATCTCAATCAGAGAGGTTCAAAGAGAATCTCAGTTTCCCAGAGTTCTGTCAACTCAAAGAAACAAGATCCAGCACCTACAATAGAAGGAAAGGGTGCCTTCAGCACACTTTGGGTAGATTCTCTCTACCTACTTTTGATGGATCACCTAAAGATTCAACCAAGTCTTGGGTAGAGAAGCTTAACACATACTTGAAGCTACATCAAGTGACAGAAGAAGAAGCCTTGAGAGTAGCAGTGCTGCATCTTCAAGGGAAATCTTATTCTTGGTTGTTGTTTTAATCCTCTTCCTTAAAGGGGATAAACATCTCTTCTTATGCAAATTTCACTAGGAGGCTAGTGAAGAGATTCGATGTGAAACATTCAGAGACTTCTTGGGCAGAACCAATCAATCCCAAGAGATCTACATTTCTACATAAGTCAAAAGATTCCATGGAGCCAAATCCAGTCCTAAACATTGTTGAAGGGGTTGAAGAGTTGCTGCAAAATTTTCTAGAGGCAAAAGCCCCACTACAACAAGATCTCTTCTCTCAAAGAAAAGACATGAGGGATTCTTCCTCACTAAGAGATCAAGAAAAAGGATCTCTTGATGGTGAAGCATTCTCCAACCATCATGAGGAGGGAGAGGAAGAGCAGAGAATATCCTCCAGCGCTGTGACAACAGGAGGAGATCTATTTTCAGTTGGAGTTGGAGATGAAGCAATGGCTTCCACTAGAGGAGTTCTTGCACCTTTGTAAGGATTTCCTAAGGATATTCCCTATGGAGGACATGAGAAGCATGTGTCTTTGCTAAGAGACAATGAGACATAACAATGGAGAGATCACATGGCTGATCCATTATCAGAAGATGGGGAAATTTCTCCAATCAGAGGCACTCTTACACCACTAAGAGGGGTCTCCAACTTTCGAGAGACTTCCACACATAAAACAGAGTTGAAATTGTGCAGTGGAAGAAGGGACATGAGGATCTCATCCAGCATGCACATGAGAAAGGTCCCTGAAATCTCATTATCTAGTGGAAAACCACCTGGGAGGCCACTTGATACAGATTTTGTGGGGAATACCTCACAAGTTGCTAATCCAAGCTTAAATCCAAGAGGGTTTGGAGCACTTGAAGACAAAGCTACAATGTTGGGAGACAAGGGTAAGCTCAAGGAGAAGGGAGACCTTATTCCCTTATCATCACCACCCACTCTCCTATCTGGATTTGTGTTGTGGGAGGAGAAGAATGGAAGGATCAGCCTTCCAACACACACTTGTGGCATGGAAAATGACAAGGAGAAGATCGACAATATGACAGACATTCCTGTGGATGTATCATCAGCGCTGTCATTGTTGAGCAGTGTAGATCTATCTTGGAAATATCAACTGCTTGTAGAGTATTCCAAAGATCTTCACACATGTATGATACTTGATGACATGCTGCAAAGAGAGGGCTACTTAGTCCAAGAAGGGGTCATCTATCATCATGGTAGAGTCTTCTTGTTTAGAGCTTCCAAACTCAAGTAGAAGATACCACAAGGAGCACACAAAGAGTTATTTTCCAACCATATGAAGTCAATGAAGATCTACACTCTAATCATGAGGAGCTTTAATTGGAAAGGCTTGAGAGAGGAACTACTTCAACACTTTCAAGAGTGCATGAGTTATGTGGAGTTGGGGCAGCCAAGGGACTCTATACAAGAGTCATTTCAGCCATCTATTCCTTCTTTTGAAAGAGGAGAAATTCCCATGCACAACTCCATGTGTATGAGTAACTTTGATGGTAAAGAATTTGTTCATGTAAATAAAGTTTATTTTTATGTTTGTACATGTTCTTTTACCATTTGTATTCAGGCCATGACTCCTAAAAGGAGCAATGTGTCATGTAAATGTCACGAAATTGTTGGGCCACTAAGAATTTTTAATTTAGCCACTCCCTTGATGTGCAAAGGGAGATTTATTTTCATTATGGGTGCTTCCCAAAGGCACCAAATATTTCTCACATTTTCTACAACAATGAGATGACTTGGGTAGCAAGTAAGTGGTGGGAAAACCACTTACCACATCTTGGTTTGATGCAGGAAGGGGATGCTCTGCGCTGGTTCCACATGTGGGACTATGATCCACCTCCATGTACACACATTTTTGTTTATTTGTACATTGTCTTGATCCCCTATATTGATGATGTGCTTGCACTTTTCATGGGGATGAATGGAGGAAGGAGGGAAGGCATGCATGTGCCCTATGGGATGACTACACTCCCTGTACTTTATGTTTTATATTTCAGGGAGGGAATTGGGCAAACCATGGTTGTTTCATGTGATTCATTGTTTCCTTATGGGAGGAGTTGTTTGCACCTCATGAGGACATTGTTGGGACAAGTCATGGATGGATGGATTGGTGATCACTTAGCTTATGAGGGAATCTTATCCTTTGTTTGTGACACCAATGGAGGAGGAGATGAGTTGCAGCACTACCTTATCAGTTGCTTGAGGACAAGAAACATTTTGGAGGGGAGGAATATAATATTCCTAATTAGCCCAAGCTAATAGGAATATTCCTTTTTTTTTCATTTTCTTATTACAAGAATAAAGTAAAGGAGGACAAATTAAACTCCTTAAACAACAAAATAAATCAATGTACATGTGAACAACGCTAAATATGGGCTGCTTTAATAAAACTCCCTCAAGTGTGAAAAGGGATTGTGACAATTGACTGGGTCAACAAGACCAAATTTACAGCGCTGTCCAGATGCAATGTACCTAGATGAACAATGCAGATCTAGTTGGAGGGTTCCAATGTGAAAGGAGCTAAACCTTTGAGATGGTTTAGGGTTTTGCAAGGCTTTCATCCTATAAATGAAAGAAGAGAGAAGCATGAGAGGGGTTGTTGAACATATTATCTTGGAAGGATTTTTCTGTTTAGACACTTCTCATTCTCTGGCTGTTTAGCTGAGAATAGTGTTGTTTAGCACTAGGTGTTCCTGATCGGGAATCCCACCTCTTTCCTTGAGAGGCCTCTTGGAAGAGTCTTGCATTTCTTGGTCCACTATCATGCATTTTCCCAAGCTTCTTTTTCCAACTAAAACTGAGATCCTGTTGGGGGTTTGGTTGTCCTTGTGAGCAAAAACAAGTGGAGGCTAGATCTATTCAGATCTAGACCATACTAGTGCCTCTTTTCAGTGGGAAAGCCTTCTATCCCATTGGCAAGATTGTATTAGCTGATTGTAGCTTCAGATCTGCAACTTGGCGTCAAGACAAAGTCTACATAAAGCCTACAATGCAATTTATCTCCCTGTACTGCATTATTTTGCAAGTGAAGAGTTGCAGGGTGTTTGGAAACTATTGGGAGGAGAGATCTCTGGTGTAAATGGGTCTTCCTTGCATTGTGGTGATCCATGTATTAGCCAAATAATCCATGTATGTTTCATATCTGATCTATTCATTGATCCATCTTCTTTATAATTTCTGAATCAGTTTGCAGATCTGTTGTAGTAAATCTTAGATCTACTCTTTGTGCTTCATGTTTTGCTGAAAACCCCAAGGGTGATGTAAAATAGAGACAGTCTAGTCTACATATCTGATATAGATCTAATATTTTGTACACAGATCTATTCTAGATCTGAGTTGTAACCTACAGCTACTGTTTACTCATAAAAATAATGTTGTCAAGGCTTTGCATTGAAATACATTTGTTGCAGCACCTCTTTTAGAGGGTTTTTCTCCATAAAGTCTCTTTATTTCTCCTGTACATTGATTGGGCTATACTGTAAATATGATTTATCATTGTATAATATATTTTTAAGCTATCATATTGGCATACTTCTACTACTATTTAAAACTGCGTTATTTTCTGGGTAGTGTTCTTTTGTATTGTTGCAGTCCCTTCTTTGGGCAGTTTTCAAGCCTTCCTAGGTGTGGGACATCTATTTAACCCACCTAGAGAGATTTTTTTCTGATCTGTTCTTGGATTTAGGTCTTAGATACTCAGATCTAAGGAATACAATGGCTGATTTCAAGAGCTGTAGCAGCCATTCTTGAAAAATGCATTTTTTAGGCATGCCTTGCTAGCAGTCCCGATTTTGGGATATTACACCCTACAAACTAATCCATAAATTTTCATACTCTCACATCCCTAAAAGCATTCTCCCATTTCCCTATCCCCTCATTTCCTTATCCCTATTCCCTAAAAAATATTATCCCTAATAGCCCTAATTCCTAGGGTTTTCACTAACCTAGGATCCCTTCACATTCCCCTTTCCTTAATTTCCCAATACTTCCCTTCACTTCATATTCCTCCATATTTTTCCATCATCCCTAGGGTTTTTTACACCAACCATGGTTGAAGAGGAGAACGTAAGTTCTAGTGAGGAAGAGGGACATAAGAGAAAGTTGTATAAGAAGGGAGGGAAATTCATCAGACATGAACCAAAAATTACTAAAGAGCTTATGGAATCTCCCCTCACTGTGTCATGCTTTAAGCATGTAGGTTGTTTCAAGTTTTGTGAAAAGGTGCAAAGAATCCAGTACCATCCTATGTTTACAATATTTTTCATCTCTAACCTTCATGACAAATAGTTCACTATTGCCGGGATTAATTTCACTATGTCCACTGACATTATTGCAGCTACTACAAGGATCCCAAATGTAGGGGAAATATGGTTAAAACAAGGAAACCTCAATCATTATTATTATGAGACATATCTTAAACTAATGTACAAGAATGAAAAAAAGATGATCTTTCCTTTCTCCAACCTCCTTGATAGATATGTCCCCATGATGAAAATCATCATGAAATACTTCACCTATGAGGGAAGGTTTTCTAGGCTCCATTCCTATCATATCCAGCTCCTCATGCACTTCACTAGGGCTAGAATGCTTCATATACCCTATTATCTCTACCGGCGCATTGATAAGATGGAATTTATTTCCCAAAAGAGAGATTATGATCATCAAATGTGGAGTCTCTTTCACCACTCCCTCATCAAAATGATAGTCATGCATCAACTTGATCATTTAAACATTCCATGGGACACCTTCATATCCAATGAGATTTCCACTACCCCACCTAGTAATCATGGCCAAAATGCACCTTCACCATGCCATCCTTCCTCATCTATCCCTCCATCTTAGTCTACTATTCATACATCATTACCAGATCAGCTCCCTTCACCTCACATTGACCCTTCTCCTTCACCTTTTTATAACCCTTCATCATCATCACATCATGATTCTGAGTCATCAAGAAATGATGAGGACATGGAGACAACATGGGCTAGTTTGGATGAGGTTGAGCCATTGCCAAAAACTTACCAGAGAGGCTATAGGAATGTGTTTGCTTCAATTGGAGTGAAAGGGGCCATGCCTTCTTCATAAACACAATAGGTAAATAAAGGTAAGGAACAGGTGATAGAGCCAGTCATTCATGATGAGGAGGACAATCATGAGACAGAGAAAGAATTTTAGTTGATTGACCTAGGTGAAGAAGATGAAGACAAAATCATAAATGCAACAATCAAAGGCAAAGAGGCTGAGATTAGTGAGCTCCAAGTTGATCTTGAGAGGGCCAAGTATGTGATTCACTTCCTTGAACATGAAAACCAACAACTGAAAACCAAACAGGTCACCAATGAGGTGAAATGCATCAAAGCATAGAAAGAGGCAGATAAGGCTAAAGCCTTGCTTGAGGAAACATTGGAAAAGTTAGGTGAAATTTATGATGATGAAGATCAGCCTCAAAGACAGAGACCTATGAATAGAGGGCTGAAAAGAGCTCTAGCCCTAGAGAGACAAAGGGAAGATGACCTAGCAGACCATCTTACACCAAATGAATAGCTTGCCCTAGAAATCAACAAGAACAGGGAACCATGGCTTGATAGATACAATCTACATTTGGAGAAGTTACTAGAGAAGGCCAACAAGGACAATGAATTATTGAGGACAAGAGTCAAACTCTATGCCTGGAAAGAGAGAATTGCATTGGTAAAGCTCAAAAGAGCCAATGCTAAAATTGAAGATTTGACCAAGCAAGAAGAGAAAGAGAAGTTAGGCATACTTGCCAAGGTGTCACTCCATGCCTCAAACACTTGATGAGAAATTACCCTCACAATTTTGACAAAATTTTGGCAAACTTAGCATTTTGTTCATTTCTGTGTTTTTAAGGATATTTTGCACACAAAAAATTTTCAAAATGCATAGCGCCTTGGACGCTACACTCTTTTTTGGAGCATCTAAAGGAAAAATGGTCACCACCAACAGATTTTTATTCATGAGGAAATCAACCTTGTGAAGTTTCATATTTTTTGGAGGAGAAGTGGTCCATCAAAAAGTAAAAAACCATCAAAATTTCATGTTTCTACCTCAAAATCTACCTGGTCGCTGCACGTTTACTAGTCTTGGGAGAAGTGGTTTTTGACAAGGACAACTGGAATAATTTTCAAAAATAGAGGTAGTTCTGGAAAGCAGACTCAAAGGGCTTTCCAATGAGCCATCATGGAGTATATTTGGACACCGGGAAGGCACTAAAATTCAGCGTTGAATAGAGGTCATTTTTTCTGCCTGGATGTTGTGCGTTTTACAAGTAAATTGTGTTTTTGCAGTCTTCAGAAATTTTATGAGTTTCACTCCAGTTTTGACTTTTACCTTGGGAAATGTTGAAATTACCTATGTAAATGATGAACATGAATGTAATTATCATGTTATTACTATTTACTAGGGTAAATACATTGGGTAAATCAAGCATATGAGGTGTAATGAATCAATTCACTTGAGATAGGAATGAGTCACTTTTGTCATCTGATACTCTAGCTATCAGTTCATATTTTTTGTGTAATATCTCCCTCACCTCATGGATTTGACCCCCGAGGATGAGTAGAGGTGGTTTTAATGTCTGTTTAGCTTAATTTTTCACATGATTCAAAGGTTGGAATCAATTTCATTTTGCTACTTGATCAAGGGAACTTGTACTCAGTTTTTCCCAAGCTAATAAAGAGGAGTTGCAGCTACATTTATGGGATACCTGTGGTATTGAATGTCTTTCTTTATTTTTTTTCTTCAGTGACATATGTGTGAATGTACTTTTCATTTCATTTTCATGTCTATGATTATGATCTTTTATAAGTGTGAAATTCAAAATACATGTTAGCCATGCTCTGTTTTGGGTAATTGATCATATTTTATTTCATATCTTATGTCTGAGAGAAATACATCTCTTATGCTTCCCTCATCATCCTTAAATTTTCTAAACCATTCCATAAAAATTATCTTCAAGTGATTTACATTATACCTACCTTGCCCCATTCATCCCTGCAACCCTAAATATATTGCCCTGACCTAGCTTTTCCTTGACCTAATTCCATTATCCGCTGATGTACCCAACCAAAAATAAATCAAAATAACCCCTTGCACTCATTATCTAGCCTAAAACCAAAATTTCTCCAGCCCTCCTGGCCGTGACCCTTTTGGAGGGAGCCCTCTTCGGCTTGATAGGGCTAGCTATCAAGTCAAAATCTTGGTTTGTGGTTACCTCTGTTGGGACTCCTTCCTCAGCCTTGGGAATCTAGTGGAGTGATAACATGCTATACAAATTTATAAATTCTTTTGTGATGAGAAAATGCCAAATTCAGGACAACAAAGCAACATTCTTCAAGAAAGCATAAATATCCAAGTAAATGATCTTAAATATGAAATTTGCAATGAAGAAAATGCACGAGAGTTTTCAAATAGAGACATTTTCAAATACATTATTTCAGATTCGTATTTTTCCCTTTATCCTAATAATTTTTCTAATAATAATTTATCCTTTGTTCACATTAACGATATTTCAAAAAACAGAGAAGCTGATCTAAATTAATTTCCGATTAGTTTTTATCATGATAGAGAATTAATTAATGATCATTCTTCTGGCATTAATGAACATGAGCTCAGTATTCCTTCTTGTTTTGATACATTAGGTGAGATCAAAGGGAATTATAATGAATGTCATAAGGTCATATATGATAGCTACTTTGACATTGAGGATATTGATTTGTCTTATTTACAATTTAATCCTCATAATTAAAATCTAATCACATGTGAAAATGAAGAACAATCTGATTTGGAAATTGTTTCAAATAATTCTCATTTTCAAAAAATTAATCACATTCATGATTTCAACATTCAAGAAACCACTCCAATATAATGATCAAGATCGCATTCCCATTCATAGTCATAATCTTCTCTCTAATTCACAAGTGGGTATCAACAATCATTATAATTGCACTATTTTGCCCAATTCTTGTGAAGAGGAAATAACTTTAAGTCAGTCTCAATTGTGTTGTAACAATAATTGTAACACTAGTGTAAACTATGATTCAATTTTGTTATTATTTCATCATTTATTTTTAACTTCATATTTATTTTATGTTTTTAGTCCTAGATTTTTAGATACTTTGTGCTGGCATATTGAGCAGCTCAATTTTGAACACTCAATTAATGCATTACCTCAATGGAAAAATGAAGTTTAAAATTATAATTGTGAACATCAAGAATTATTAAACTTCCAATTTCAATTGATGTTCATTTATTATCAATTAATTCTTACTTCTCGAGAGCAGTTACAACAAGAGAGTAAATTTTCAAAATATGACCAGTAATCTAATTCAATTAATAACCTTCCGTTGGATCTATTGAACTTCCATCCGTTTTTCAATGACTCAATTGAAAAACATTTGGAAAGTTTTCCTTCATGGAAGATCGTTAATAATTTAACATTAGAACATGTCACTAATAAAATTTTCCAGGTCATTGAATGTAACATTTATTATCCACAATTTGGTCTGATATCTTCTCTTCTGAATCCCTTCCAATCATTAATGGAAATCCATCCAGATTTCTATGATCCAATTGAAATTCAGTTGGAAAGGAAATTTCAAGAGATGGTAATGGTGAATAAGTTACTAACAATAAAGATACATTCTACTTTCAGATTTAGTTTTCTTAGATTAATTATATTTGGATTTTTACTAATGTTTGACATGTACATACATGCAGGAATTAAAATGAGAAAGTGGTTACATTGGAAATATGACTATACCTAGTCATGCTTTCTTCATTGAGTTAGAAATAGGAATAGATTAATTTTCTTTTTTGTTTGCATTTATTATTTCAGATTTTCAATAAAGCAAATAATGAATCCAATTTCTTTTGGGCATCCCATTTCAATTGTAGAAAAGCAGTCTAGAGAATTTTAGAAGCTCTTGAATTATCAGATCATACTTATTTGTCAAGCCTTCAATTTTCTTGTTTTTTTTTTTTTAATTCATAAAATTGATCATACATGAAGAAATTCCAAGAATTTTCTACCACTTGATAGTTTTTGATTCTCGAGCAATTCTAAGAACTCATTTTTACCACTCTTGTCTTAAAAGTAATTTTGGAAAGGATGCAATTTAAAAAAATTCAATTACTTAGCATTTTATATTAAAATAAGAATGTGATGTTGGAAATGTTGTCATTGATGGCAAAGAAGCACAAAGGAGTAGCACCTGAACCAGAAATAAGGCAAAGTAGAAGACAGGTACCAGAGGCAGCAAAGAAGAAAAGTAGCAGAGAGGTAGCGGTAAGAAAGCATAAAAGAAGCACAAAGGAGATAAACATGAAGCAGAGGAAGTAGTAGAAGGGCCATTTGATTGGAGATCCAAGGAGACAGATCTGGCCAAGCAAAGAGTTTTTAAGTGATTTCATTTTATAAGTGAAGGAATATGGTTCAGTTTTACATGAATATGAATTGGTTTAACTCTATGTGAATGAGCTTTGGCTGTCAATAAACAGTGTTAATATTGACTAGAGGATTAATGAGAAAGTGTTAATATTGATCCTACGGGTTTAAGGTTGAATGTAAATGTTAAGGTTTTCATTTACAGTTGAAAAGACTGAGTAAATTGATGTTAGTCATAGCATGTGTTGTTTTATGTATAATTTGAGAGAATCTGAGATTGAGACCCAATTCTGTACAATAGAATTCACAAGGAATTCGGTCGATTCCTTTTCAGGAAGTGATAAACTATGAGGGGTGTGTTGAATCTCATGTATAAACGATGGTTGGAAAATTAAATGTGCATACAGGCCCTTTGAATGAATTCGAAAGAATTGAGATTGTGCTGGTGATTGACCTTAGAAGAATTGTGTATGTATGCTGGAACATCGATTACAGGGGGAATCGATACTTCCAGGTAGTGAAGTCGATCCTAAATTAGCTGGTGATCCTATTTACACAGAAGCAGGAGGAATTAACTAATAACTAGCAGGGATGAATGATAGAAGGCTTTAGAACCTGTCGGAGCCAATGAAGATGTTGGATCTATGATAATGAAAGGCCGTGAGGATATATGCAGAACAACGAAACTTCTTGACGCAGCTGTGAAAAGAAAAAGCGATAGCGAGGGAGGAGGCTATATAACTAAAAGCACATAGGATTGGTAACAAACCATGCGTTGATCGAAACCCTGAAATGAAGGCGAAGCTGTGAAAAGGATGAACAGTAAAACTGGAGGTTGAAAAACCAGCGGTCTCGCATTTTTATAAAATGGTAAGTGGTATTTAAGAAAATAATGTGATATATCCTGTCGCTCGACACGTGGCATTAGGTGGTATTTAGAAACCACTTTTTTCACGTTTTTTCTTAGTGTTAAAGCTCGGAAAATAAAAAAATGCGATATTTCGTTTTGGTCATTGGATCACCGAAGCGGGCGAGACAACTCCTCAACCGTCAGATGTGAGAGGTACGTTAGTGCTGGGGCCCAAACATAGTTGTATGTTGGTGATTGGTTTGATTCAAAGTCTGAGTTTATACATATATGAATATTACATAAGGGGCCAATATATAATGATACTTCCTATAAAGGTCAAAGGTTGAGGGTAATAAATCCACGTTGTGAAAGGATTAACGGCGAAGGTACGTTGAGAAACGCTATGGGCCCAACCTTAATCTATAATGGGGATTGATATGTTAAACAAAGCTGGATTTGATATGAAATAAGGTTTGATGTGATATGTCGGGTTTTTGACCAAGGAATAGAGTGTTAAATTTTCGTTGGCAGTATGAAAGTCTGGCCAACCATAGTGCACGTTGATACTTTGGTAAGTTTTATCAAAGTCAATGTTGAATATTGCAACAAGAAACAGTGAAGGAGGCATCCTGAAACATCATTCCTAATCCTAGTTGGAAAGTGATCACCTAAACTAGGTGGGGCCCACATAGGTGATTTTTTTCGCAAAGTCTATTTTTAGACATGTCGATCATATTCTATGAGTTGTAGGATGCTATTTGTGGATGATTGGTCAAGTTGGAAAAATAGATGGATTTCTATTTTTAGACATATTGGGCGGAATCTATTTTTAGATTTCCAGTCTAAAAATAGATATGTCGAATATTGTTAGCTCTTAATAATATTTGGACTCTAAACATTATCTTATTATCTTGGAGCACTTCAGTTCAGTGTACATATGTGGCGCAGGAGATGACAGAAGGAATTACTCTATTCCTAAGGGTTTACTAGAGCTATTGCATGGAGGACTTCAGTTAGAAATCATGTGACAGAGTTTGGTGGAGTTATTGAGGTAGTTGGTGGAGTTGTATTTAGTTTAACTCAGTTAGACTTAGTTGAGCTAGTTGTATCTAGTCTAACTGATTGATACACT
The DNA here is from genome assembly GCA_034641835.2 of Pinus albicaulis. Taxonomy (NCBI): domain Eukaryota; kingdom Viridiplantae; phylum Streptophyta; class Pinopsida; order Pinales; family Pinaceae; genus Pinus; species Pinus albicaulis. Next base: position 1,294,198,701 of record CM076581.1, on the reverse strand, counting down.
AGTGAGAGTGGTGTGAATTAATTAATAATTAATTCACTAAATAATAACTCATTAATCAATGAAAATACATATTGATTAACTACGGTCGCATGGAAGTTTCGGTGGAGACAGGTGGAGAGATAGGTGAAGAGCGAATAAACTCATCGAAAAAAAAGGGGCAGTATATTGACAAGGATTGCACGGTAGAGCGAGGGCTATCAAGTGGTAGAGTTGGAGCATGTGTTTTAGATCAAGCCTGATTAGTGTGTAGCAAGTGGAGATTATATTGAGAGCCTGTGAGGAGATTTGTATGAAGATTGTTACATGATCTCTATGACATATATAATATACGGATAGTTGGGGGTTTTCAGCTTTAAGCTTTCCCATTACATACTGTGTTCATATGTGTGAATTTTTATGGTTTTAATGTGTGCATGCAATTGATTTTATTTCCGCATGTAATGATCAATGGTAGAAGAGATTTTGTATTGTGCATGAAGATAAAATAGTGTGTGATCAAGAGAATCTCGGTGGATAACATATCAGTTATTCAAATTTCTACATGGTGTTAGAGCGATATTGATCATTGGAGCAATTGCAAAGCATTGAAGTGGTTGAGTTTTAGGATAAACTCGGGAAAATAAAAATGGAGAAGAATGACACTATTCTGGTATACTTGAAAAAGTTTGTCCACTGCAGGGATGAGCTTCGGAGTGTAGGAGTTAGTGTGGATGAGGAAGGACAAGTCAAGAAGGTTGGGATTCAAGCATAGAATCTCTACAGACTTGAAGTAGATGGGATCTCTACAGAGCTTCCTACTGTTGGGAAGTCACACAAAGGAAATCCATGCGGTCGACTTGAGAGGGAGCAAGTTTTGCATGCAGGTAAGAGTGAACCTCGGGATGTGGAGAAAACATAAGATGAGGATCATGGAGTGGAATAAACCACTCATGCAGAGAAATTTCGTGCCAGATGGGCAGAGGGAGTGCATGTAGCTATACCACCAGGTGAGAGGTTGGGCGACATGCATGAGTAATCCCAAGAGGAGATTTTTGGGCAGGATTCATTGAGATGGTGTGGATCTCATGAATTGAACCTGGCTACAGGGTGCCCATAGCGCATCAGTAGCATGATCAGTTGGATTGATGCAGGCAGATCAAAGTGACAGTGTCAGATACTGGAGCGCGGATCAGAGTTGACAACAAGTGCAAGAGTGCATGGGTGCAAGAGTTCAACAGCGCAGTGGTTCTTGATGACATGTGCAGTTGGTACCAGCAGAATTCAAAGACTTTGATGATAGATGCATTGGGCGGATTGAGTTGTTTAGATCCTATTAGGTTTAGAAAGAGACTGGAAGGCAGAGACAGCAGAGATGCAGCAGGTTGCAGCTAGGGCGCTTGAAAAGGTTACGGGGGCAAATAAAGGTAGGAGTTGCATGTCGCATGCAAAGACAGTCCTTTCTTGTTGAGAGGGAGTGTTGAAGATTGCAACAAGAAACAGTGAAGGAGGCATCCTGAAACATCATTCTTGATCCTAGTTGGAAAGTGATCACCTAAACTAGGTGGGGCCCACACAGGTGATTTTTGTTGCAAAGTCTATTTTTAGACTATGTCTATTTTTAGACATGTCGATCATATTCTATGAGTTGCAGGATGCTATTTGTGGATGGTTGGTCAAGTTGGAAAAATAGATGGATTTCTATTTTTAGACATATTGGGCGGAATATATTTTTAGATTGCCAGTCTAAAAATAGATATGTCGAATATTATTAGCTCTTAATAATATTTGGACTCTAAACATTATATTATTCTCTTGGAGAACTTCAGTTCAGTGCACAGATGTGGCACAGGAGCTGACAGAAGGAATTACGCTATTCCTAAGGGTTTATTGGAGCTATTGCATGGATGAATTCAGTTAGAACTCATGTGACAGAGTTTGGTGGAGTTATTGAGGTAGTTGGTGGAGTTGTATTTAGTTTAACTCAGTTAGACTTAGTTGAGCTAGTTGTATATAGTCTAACTGATTGATACACTAGTGAGAGTGGTGTGAATTAATTAATAATTAATTCACTAAATAATAACTCATTAATCAACCGAAGAATACATCAGTTAACTACAGTGCATGGAAGTTTCAGTGGAGACCAGTGGAGAGATAGGTGAAAGGGCAAGATGAACTCATCAAGAGGCATTCTTGAGCAGGGATTATGCAGTAGAGGCAGGCTATCAAGTGGTAGAGATTGGAGCATGTGTTTTGCTAGATCTAGCTTGATTAGTGTGTAGCAATTGGAGATTGTACTGAGAGCTTGTGAGGAGCTTTGTACAATGCTTGTTACATGATCTCTATGACATATATAATATACAGATAGTTGGGGGTTTTTAGCTTTAAGCTTTCCCATTACATACTATGTTCATATGTGTGAATTTTTATGGCTTTAATGTGTGCATACAATTGATTTTATTTCCGCATGTAATGATCAATGGTAGAAGAGATTATGTATTGTGCATGAAGTCAAATAGTGTGTGATTAGGAGAATCTCGGTGAATAATATACCAGTTATTCAAATTTCTACAGTCAAAGATAATAAAGCACACTCATAAATGATGGATTGATAAAGTATTGGCACATAGGTAATTTTTTAAACAGGTTGTATACAAGGTCACATATTGGCATTCAGCTCTCCATAACGTAAAAGCCCATGAAATTGGTGGGTCCGACTATGTGTTCATGCAGGAATTAAAACATTATATAATAATGTTGGTTTATGTTTAACCAAAGTTAGATCTTTGTATGGAATATGATGTGGCCTATTGACCATTGGGTTTAAGTTATAAAACTGAGTATATGCCGAGACTTATATAACGGTTTGGTCGGAATATTTGAATATTGATTCGACATATTATAAGTTGGGTTTTGATTATGGTTCAACCATAGGTTTGAAGATGAAAAGAGAGAAAAGCTTCTAGTTATGTAATTGGCTGTATGGCTGTATAACTCACAGTGAAATGATTTATAAAAGAACTTCCGCAATGAACAGAAATTGCCCAGATCAGAATTTGTATACGGCACATTAATGGGAATGCATTTTTACATGCACAGGGATGAAAATGTGGGCTTGACAGGTGTATATACACAGAAAGCAAAAGAGTATGCAGAAAAAGAAAAAGTCACAGGGCATTTTACAGGCATGGAAAACAGAGGTATGCAGAACAGGTACATGACAGAAACTGAAAAAGACACAGGGCATTTTACAGGCATGAAAATGCAGGAGAGTATGCAAAACTGTTACACTACAACAGCAAAAAGGATATGCACACAGTGAACCAAGAACTGAATGGATTGAATTTAAATTATTATTGTAACTGAAAATGTAAATGATTTAATTGATTTTATATTGTTTGTGATGAAAAGCCAAGTCTCCGGTAGGCAAACAAAACTCCACTGTAATATTGAAATTTTTACATATTGTTATATTTTTTCTGAATGAGCTGTATAAAGAAATAAGAAGGAAAAATTCAAAGAGTCATGGCTGTTCATTTCGAATTCCCTGTGGAATGCAAATAGTCAAGAGGTGAACTCTATAAATGATATCTCATATATATGCATAGAGATTAGAGAATGAAGAATTGAAGAAGAAAGGGTAAGAAGAAGGAGGAGCAGATAGAGAAGCTGTGAAGATCCAGAAATGATATATGGCAGCTATGAAAGCTGGAGGACAGCAGTGAAGAAGGTACATAACAGAGCTTATATCCAGGTAAAGCAGCATGATTTTATTTCTATGAACGAGTGAGGAAGTTGGTGCTTCCATATCAAATTGTAGCTTGATAGATGTCAACTATAACTGACTGAGGTAGGAGCCTCCTGTAGGTTGTAGCCTACAGAAAATAGATGGGATTTGGTGCTTCCATGTCAAGTTGTAGCTTGATATATGTCAGTTGTAGCTGACTGAGGTAGGATCCTCCTGTAGGTTGGAGCCTGTAGAAAATAGATGGGAGTTGGAGCTTCCTTGTAAGTTGTATCTTGCTGAATCGAGGTTGGAGCCTCCTGTAGGTTTGAGCCTATAGAAAATCAGTGGTGAGAGGGAGTTGGAGCTTGCCTTTGCATCACAACAATAATAAGATGTGGTTTTCTCCCTTATGGGTTTCCACTTATATCTGTTGTCTATGTGTTGATATGGTATATCTAATCTGATTAATACTTGCTGCTCACATATTAAGACTGCTGTTACATTATCTAATCTGCTTAATACTTGCTGCTCATAAATTAAGAATGCTCACATATTATGTTTATCATGAAATGGAGGTGTAAATAAGTTTAAAGGAAAGTTTTAAAAGTCCATGAATGTGTTAAACTGATTCACCCCCCCTCTCAGTTTAACTAAGGGTTCAACAATTGGTATCGGAGCTGGTTCCTTTGGTGTAAGCCTAATAGCTTGAAGGAGATTTGGTTGAGTCATGGACCATCAAAATGTACATGTGTTAAGTACAACAAACTTTTCTGAATGGAGAGATAATGTTAAAACAGATTTAATGGCTTATGAACTTGAGGTATGGAAACTTGTATGTGATGGTTACTGCACAGACTCTCCCTCGGTGCAAGAACAACAGAGGAATGCCAAGGAAAAATGTGTGATATACAACAGTCTACATAACAAGGATCTTGAGTTAATAATGGATTTAACCTTTGCAAAAGAAATCTGGGATAGATTGCATTTCATGCATGAAGTAGACACTAGTGGCTACATTTTCAAGAAGGAAAAGAGGATCAAGAAGAATAAAAATTCATGTCAAGAGGAAAATGATCAATCAAATGAGGTACCTGCTAGTGTGAATGGAAGTAAGTTCCATGAAGAAATTACAGTTGAGGAAAAATCCAAACTTGACACAGCCTTGACTGAAATATAAATATTGATGAATGAAAGCAAAGACCTTAAGACATTGGTACAAATATGTGATGAGAGAGAATATGAATATAAGAAAGAAATTGTTGGCCTAAAGACACACCTTGAAGAAGTAAGGAAAATAGAAGACACTCTGCTACAAAAAATGAGAGAGAAAAGTCAGGAATGTGGGAGATTGGAAGAAGAAGTAGTGGGCCTGAGAAAGAAATTAGAAAAATCCCAAAGAGAATTATTAATGAATACACCTCAAATGAAAAGCTCTAAACAGTTGGACAAGATTCTAAATGCTCAAAGGTCACCTCTCAAAAAGGCTGGGATAGGATATGAAGGAGAAACCAGTAAGTCCAAGGTTGAAGATAAAAGGAATGTCATTTTTGTAAAAGCTGTAAAGGACAATGAAGCAGCTCAGCAGATTCCTACAGAAGTAGAAGCCAACAAGAACATGATTTGTAGAGAAACAAACAGAAACAAGCAGCAACATGAAAGGATAGAGAAAGATAGGATGAAGCAATCAGCTGCTAAAGGCTCATACGTTCCTGAGGATGAATTGAATAATTTTGGAAGATGTCAAAGGAGGTTCTTCCCTCCTATGAAAAATATCACATGTTTCTCATGTATAAACCAGGACATATTGAAGCACATTGTAAGACAAGGCATATCAACTTTAACCAGCAAAATATGCAGCAAATGAGAAGAACCCCTCAAGCAAGAAAATGGAAAAGACAATCTTTCACTAGATACACAAATCATTTCCATGGCTACTATTATGCATGCAATGAATTTGGACATAAATCTGTTGAATATAAATTATGTTAAAAAAGGGGAATAAAATATTATACATCATCTCAAATGTACTTTGATAAAATAAGATGTTATGTATGCCTCAAGCTTGGTCACAAAGCAAAATATTGTAAACTTCCATATACATTAAGGAACTCTAGACAGATGATGGAATCAAATCAAATCAAACAAAACTATGAATCAAAAATAAATGCAGAAATTATGAAGAACCCCAATAAAGTATGGAAGGAAAAGAGAAAGGGGGAGCCTGTTACCTCTATAACATGATGAATCCATCATAGTCTCAGGGGGAGCTGCTCTAGGAAGCAATGCAAATGTCCAACCAGTGATAGATATGAAGCAACATCCCAGGGGGAGAGAAGTTCATAAATAGTCCCCACAAAAGTAGTCTAAGAAGAGCTCCTTGGAACGAGAACAGTTATAAGATCAGGAAGGGAAAGGAAAATCCCTCTAACAGAGAACTATAGAGGAAGAAGATTAGCAGAAGCATTCAAAAGCTGACAGATTGATGGAAGAAGAGAAGACAACAAGCAGCCATGATGGTAGAGAGAACATCAGTTATGAACATGCAAGCTAAGAAGACATCGGCACATTAAGTGATGATCACATTATGCAACATACTGCTAGAATTAACAATGAATCACATTAAGAAGGATGAGTAAGATAATTTCCTATCATCATTATATCATTACATTATTCATCTACGAAAATTCCCTTTGGAGGAATGCAGTTAAATGAGTGATAAATATATGAGTGATATGCCTATGAAGATTTCTTGTATATAAATTGAAGATGTCTTCCCAAATATATTTATGTTAGAACAGTTGAATTGTATATAAAGCACCAATGATTCTGGAGTAGTCCTAGAAAGGAAAATGCAGTGACATTCTTTTAAACCAGAATGACAGAATAAGCAAAAGGTTAATGATGCCAAGATCAAATTCAGTATATTGATGATTGTGGGTGTGAACAGTGGAAAGATCAATAGTAGAAACTATGGGTTTATGTGCAAGCTAAAGTGAAATCTCTGCATAATTTATCAAAGTAGTATCAATTGGTATTTGGTACAAGAAGCATGCCTATCAATAGAATACCAGGTGTTATCAGTGGACTAGCGGTATGATACAGGTCCTCAAGATCAAAGGACTATGGCAAGAGTACTTCAAGGTAGTATTCCAGTGTTATCTGCATCTTTAAAGCATAAAAAGGTCAATAACAGGGCTAAAGGATCATTATTTTGTTTACACTTGAAGCAATATATTGAGCACTGAAGCAATATCTTTTTCTATATATATTTGCATGCCTTCCTGAAGTTAGTACATATATATCTTCAAGGCCTCTTTCTTAATATCATTCATAAAACTGAGTGAAGTCTGTTTGCTGAGATTTCAATTAAACATCTTGAATATGTTTGTGTGGAAGATCATCATGATAGAAAAGTCAAAGTATCTGAAGCATGAAGGACTAGTTGTGATTACCATTTGAAGCTCAAAAGTCTTTTATTAATTCATCCAAATCCTACTTCAGCATAAAGGATTTGCTGGTAATTCACCTTTAAAGAGAGATTGATCATTGACATACATACCTCCTTATGTCATAAAGAAAATTGCATGGTTGATAAGTGAGACTCACCAATACATTGAAGGTATCTAGCCTCAAGGGTTTGTTTTGAAAGAACATTATGCAAGCAGTAAAGGAATTTGATCTCTTAGATTAAATTCTGGTTGATTCATTGTTCACATCAGCAACAAGGACCTTTCAGCTATTTAAGTATAATATCCCTGTCAGTAGTCTAGCACATATCACCAACAACAGACAGTACAGGTGAACCAAAACCACAAAAGATATATTGGAATCATCATCATAATTGAACAGGTGTTGTACTGCAGATGTGTATTGCAGAAGAAGACATATTCCATCTACAATCTTCCTCAACATATATGGATTTCTGATGAAGATAATACTAGAGACTGAAGTATATTTGAAGCATTCTCAGTATCATAGTTTTGATCCAACGAAGCATCTCTGATTAGATAAGGTTGGTACAATGTGTTATATGAAGTATCATTATCTTCAATTTCAACTTTATACAAGTGAAAGGAGTCTGTGCTTTGGGATTGTATTAGCTTACAGTGTATATTCAAGTTCAATAATCCTCAAAAGTGTTCTCTCAACAAATCTTGCACACCATTTTGGAGCAGCAGGGTACAAATTCAGATGAAGAAGACCTAAACACATCTCAGAGAGAGTAAATGAAGAGATAGAAAGCAAACTCGGAAATGTGCAACCCTTTGTCATTGATGTCAAAGGGGGAGGAAAAGCAAGAAAAAGGAGAGCATTAAAGTATTGCCATCAATGCCAAAAGGGGGATACTGTTGGAAACGTTGTCATTGATGGCAAAGGAGCACAAAGGAGAAGCACTTGAACCAAAAATAAGGCAAAGTAGAAGACAGGTAGTAGAGGCAGCAAAGAAGCAAAGTAGCAGAGAGGCAGCAGTAAGAAAGCATAAAAGGAGCACAAAGGAGATAAACATGAAGCAGAGGCAGTAGTAGAAGGGCCATTTGATTGGAGATTTGGGGAGACAAATCTGGCCAAGCAAAGAGTTTGTAAGTGATTTCATTGTATAAGTGAAGGAATATGGTTCAGTTTTACATGAATATGAATTGGTTTAACTCTGTGTGAATGAGCTTTGGCTATCAATAAACAGTGCTAATATTGATCATAGGATTAATGAGAAAGTGTTAATATTGATCCTGCGGGTTTAAGGTTGAATGTAAATGTTAAGGTTTGCATTTACAATTGAAAAGACTGAGTAAATTGATGTTAGTCATAGCGTGTGTGGTTTTATGTATAATTTGAGAGAATCTGAAATTGAGACCCAATTTTGTACAAAAGAATTCACAAGGAATTCGGTCGAATCCTTTTCAGGAAGTGATAAACTGTGAGGGATGTGTTGAATCTCATGTATAAACGATGGTTGGCAAATTAAATGTGTGTACAGGCCCTTCAGATGAATTCGAAAGAATTGAGACTGTGTTGGCGATTGACCTTAGAAGAATTGTGTATGTATGCTGGGACATCGATTACAAGGGGAATCGATACTTCCAGGCAGTGAAGTCGATCTTAAATTAGTTGGTGATCCTATTTACGCAGAAGCAATAGGAATTAACTGATAACTAGCAAGGATGAATGATAGAATGGTTTAGAACCTGTCGGAACCAATAAAGATGCTGGATCTATGATAATGACAGGCCGTGAGGATATATGCAGAAGAGTGAAACTTCTTGACGCAACTGTGAAAAGAACAAGTGAGAGTGAGGGCAGAGGCTATATAACTAAAAGCACAGAGGATTGGGAACAAACCACGCGTTGATCGGAACCCTGAAATGAAGGTGGAACTGTGAAAAGGATGAACAGTAAAACCGAAGGTTGAAAAACTAGTGGTCTCACATTTTTATAAAATGGTAAGTGGTATTTAAGAAAATAATGCGATATATATCATCGCTCGACACGTGGCATTAGGTGGTATTTAGAAACCACTTTTTTTCACATTTTTTCTGAGTGTTAAAGCTTGGACAATAAAAAAATGCGATATTTCGTTTTGGTCGTTTAATCACTGAAGCAGGCATGACAACTCCTCAACCATCAAATGTGAGAGGTACGTTAGTGTTGGGGCCCAAACATAGTTGTATGTTGGTGATTGGTTTTGATTCAAAGTCTGAGTTTATAGATATATGAATATTACATAAGGAGCCAATATATAATGCTACTTCCTATTAAGGTCAAAGGTTGAGGGTAATAAATCCACATTGTGAAAGGATTAACAGCGAAGGTACGTTGAGAAACGCTGTGGGCCCAACCTTAATCTATAATGGGGATTGATATGTTAACCAAAGCTGGAGTTGATATGAAATAAGGTATGATGTGATATGTCGGGTTTTTGACCAAGGAATAGAGTGTTAAAGTTTCGTTGGCAGTATGAAAGTCTGGCCAACCATAGTGCACGTTGATACTTTGGTAAGTTTTATTAAAGTCAAAGATAATAAAGCGCACTCATAAATGATGGATTGATAAAGCGTTGGCACATAGGTAATTTTATAAACAAGTTGTATACAAGGTCACATATTGGCATTCAACTCTCCATAACGTAAAATCCTGTGAAATTGGTGGGTCCAACTATGTGTTAATGCAGGAATTAAAACATTATATAATAATGTTGGTTTATGTTTAACCAAAGTTAGATCTTTGTATGGAATATGATGTGGCCTGTTGACCATTAGGTTTAAGTTATAAAACCGAGTATATGTCGAGACTTATATAATGGTTTGGTCGGAATATTTGAATATTGATTCGACATATTATAAATTGGGTTTTGATTATGGTTTAACCGTAGGTTTGAAGATGAAAGGAGAGAAACATTCCGGTTATGTAATTGGCTGTATGGATGTATAACTCACAATGAAATGATTTATAAAAGAACTTCCCCAATGAACAGAAATTTCCCAGATCGGAATTTGTATAGAGCACATTAATGGGAATGCATTTTTACATGCACAAGGATGAAAATGTGGGCTTGACAGGTGTACATACAAAGAAAGCAGGAGAGTATGCAGAAACTGAAAAAGCTACAGGGCATTTTACAGGCATGGAAAACAGAGGTATGCAGAACAGGTACATGACATAAACTGAAAAAGACACAGGGTATTTTACAGGCATGAAAATGCAGGAGAGTATGTAGAACTGTTACACTACAACAGCAGAAAGGACAAGCACACAGTGAACCAAGAAATGAATGGATTGAATTGAAATTATTATTGTAACTGAAATGTAAATGTTTTAATTGATTTTATATTGTTTGTGATGCAAAGCCAAGTCTCCGGTAGGAAAACAAAACTCCACTGTAATATTGAAATTTGTACATATTGTTATATTTTTTCTGAATGAGCTGGACAAAGAAATAAGAAGGCAAAAGTCAAAGAGTCATGGATGTTCATTCCAAATTCTCTGTGGAATGCAAACAGTCAAGAGGTGAACTCTATAAATGATATCTCATAGATATGCATAGAGATTAGAGAATGAAGAATTGAAGAAGAGAGGGTAAGAAGAAGGAGGAGCAGATAGAGAAGCTGTGAAGGTCCATAAATGATATAAGGAAGATATGAAAGCTGGAGGACAGCAGTGAAGAAGGTACAGAACAGAGCTGATATCCAGGTAAATCAGCATGAGTTTATTTCTATGACAGAGTGAGGAAGTTGGTGCTTCCATATAAAATTGTAGCTTGATAGATGTCAGCTGTAGCTGACTGAGGTAGGAGCCTCCTGTAGGTTGTAGCCTGCAGAAAATAGATGGGAGTTGGTGCTTCCATGTCATGTTGTAGCTTGATAGATGTCAGTTGTAGCTGACTGAGGTAGGAGCCTCCTGTAGGTTGGAGCCTGCAGAAAATAGATGGGAGTTGGAGCTTCCTTGTAAGTTGTAGCTTGCTGAATCGAGGTTGGAGCCTCCTGTAGGTTGGAGCCTGCAGAAAATCAGTGGTGAGAGGGAGTTGGAGCTTGCCTTTGCATCACAACAATAATAATATGTGGTTTTCTCCCTTATGGGTTTCCACTTATATCTTTTGTCTATGTGCATGATGTCTATGTGTTGATATGGTATATCTAATATGATTAATACTTGCTTCTTACATATTAAGACTGTTGTTACATTATCTAATCTACTTAATACTTGCTGCTCATAAATTAAGAATGCTCACATATTATGTTGATCATGAAATGGAGGTGTAAATAAGCTTAAAGGAAAGTTTTAAAAGTCCATGAATGTGTTAAATTGATTCACCCCCCCTCTCAGTTTAACTAAGGGTTCAACACTTGAACATTCATGAGGTAAACTTACAATCAAAATTCTCCATGTATATGTTAATAGGTTCATCGTCATCTATTGCTTATTTTACTTTCAAAGGTTGTTTCTTATTTCTATTTTTGTTTTGTTTGCAGGGTTTCATTACTTTGATTGTGTAGATCAGAGATAAGAAAGCACCCATATATTTTTCAAATCTGAACATGTTCAAGGAAGTATTTATTATTTCTTCTAAAATTTGAGGGTTATTTAATTTTTCTTCTATTCATTGAAATCCCGATAAAAATTAATAAATTTTCGAATGAATCATATCAGATCATTTAATCTCACAACTCTCTTTATAAGAAAGTTCTCATAAAATTATTTTCCAATCAAAATTTCCAACAATTAATTAAATTATTAAAGGGTTATTTATTTTAAAGAAAATTTAAATCATTCACTTTCTGGTTTGAATTGAATACTTTAATAAATCATCGGCCCTGCATATGGCATATCACATATCGCAGTTCACATATCAAAGGTTCTCAAATGAGCATACTCCAAATATCTCCAATCCCCCGATATGCCCATTCCCTTCGATCTCCAATGAACTTTTCCTTATGATATCGCATCATCTGTATCGCAATATTGTATATCACTGCAACATTTTATCAGAGGAAGATCTTAACAATTCTCGATAAGAAACCTCCGATGCATGTCTTCCGATATTAATTCTCGCTCATTTTCCGATAAAATTACTTCACTAAAATTGCGATTTTCATATAACCTGGGACCCGATACAAAATTTAAAGTCAACTCTGTAAGATATCGCATCCGTTCATAAATCACAAGTTTGGTAGGGGCATATATTTAAAGGTTCTGAAGTCCCGGATCCAATATGAGATTAAATCCATATAATAAAAATATTGGATCCATTCTTAATCACCATATCAACAATGTTACATCTCGTGCCAAATATGTCGATCGTTGATTTCTTATAAAACTTAGCCATCACACATTAAAGATTTTAGAGTTATGCATTAAGGCTTTACACAATAAATTGTTTGAATTGTGATGTGAAGCAGAAGAGTAAGGGAACAATGAGGACCGTTATATCTAAGTGAGATCAATGGTGGAGTTTAAATCAGACCCAGTGAGCTTTCACATATCAGCAATTTTAGTAGTTATTGTTAAGACCTCACCCAATAATTTATATTAGTTGTGATGCGATAAAAGCTAAAGGAAGGAGATTGTAATGCGATGCTACACATATCAAATATCACACGAGATAAGTAATACGTTTATTGTTAAACGTTAAAAGTTGCAACGAGCAGTGTGAATTTCGCTACGAATTGTGAAATCACAAAATCACAAAATTGCAAAAGTGTTAAGTTGTGAAATTTTCTAGAAGGTAAGTTATAAAAGATGCAAAGTGCAACCGTGTGTGATTGGTCACCATTTGTGTGGGCCGTAAAGCCAAAGTTCCACACATATATTCTAATATTCGCAGTCATGTTGCATGAATCATTTATCGCATTTTCATTATCGCAAGAATAATATCAGCGTTTCATTTCATTCACAGCTCTGATCTTCGATATGACTATATTCTCCGATATCGCAATCGCTCCATCGCAATTTCCCATCGCACATGCTCATATCGATACATTTCCATCACAATAATTATATCACATCACTAAAATCAAATGAAGCTTTACCTTAAAGATCTTTTGATGCGATAAACTTTCATATTCAACTTTCCACCATTGTCTTTTAATTATTATAGAAAAATTTTAATCACATATCGATGAAGGTGGAAGTCGCAGCTTTTAAGTTATGTATGAGAAATAATCTCATGATGCGCAAAATTCAGCATGGTAATGTACCGATGATTAATTCATATTTTTAATTTTCTTTTATTCTGAATTTCTCTCCATACTTATCATATAGAGATTCAAATCCCCAAAATATATTGTTACATTATTAAGGGTTTTGAATCAACTTTAATATTTTGGGAATAATGTAAATTCATGAATGGAAGAAACAAAAAGAACATTCATCGCAACAATTCATAAAGAAGCATATCTTCACCCTCATTTATGATGGATTCGATTTATTTCTGATTCCTTGAACATGAAAAACTGGTTTCTTTTAGTTTACTTTTTGTTTTATTTTAGATTCAATAAATAATGATTTTGGGTCAATAAGATTTCAATTAATTCAACTTCTTCATGCTTTTAATTCTAATTGAAAGAAGAAGTTATCTTTTGTTGGAGAAAATTATACCTTTAAGGTAACATTAAATGCAGTTCTCCAATGGTAAGTTTCATGTGCCTACTTTCATTTATTTTCATTTCTTCACATTAGGGGAATTTTGAGGTCTAAAATGGGCCTCCTAAGGAAAATGTACAATCAAAATTCACTTTATGAGAACCAATAACATTTTAGGGGATGACATCATCCCTAATGGTTGAGGTGGCATTGATTGAGTTAAAGGTACTTACTTGTCACATTCTCAATGGTGGATAAAAACTCATGGTTAACCATGGTAGTGCTCTAAGTACTTTTAAAGTAAAATTAAAGTACTCATAATAAATGTCATTTCACACTTTTTGAATAAAAATATATTATTGTCATTTCATATTTCATGAAAGAAACAATGCATATCCCTATACATTTATTATATTATATTATATTATTTTTATATAGTACATTAATTACATGTTATTATATAATTTAAATAATATGAATTTTAATTAATAGAATATAATAATTAATAATTTATAAATTGATATTTATATTTTATTTTAATTTATTTAAGTACAAAGGACAAATTCATTAGTTGTTCAATGATAATGATTTTTTCTTGAAAATCCCATTCTTATTTATAGTCACATCAATACAATTTTTTTTATTAATTTTATTTAGGTACAACTTTTGAATTGAATTTAACTATGGTTACATGGATTGTGGTGCAAAAAGTGAATTCCAAATTCATAAACATTAATTTATTCGTTTAACTATTATTTTATTATTTCCTTAGGAGGCCCATTTTAGACCTCAAAATTCCCCTAATGTTTTTGTTGATATCAAACTTTGTTTTTCAGGTCTTCATGAACCTTTCGCACCTCTACCAAATCAGTTTTCGAAGTTTATTTTCTTTTACCCTATGATATTCTTGAAATAAGCAGTAATGAACCTCACCAAATCAGCTAAACTAGGAATTTTTTGGACCTTTAGTCTATTTTTTTAAGCATTACTTTCATTAGAAAATAGTTAATATGCTTTTTGCACGACTTTTCTTCGAAAGAAAGAAAATTTGCAATAGACAGAAACTTCTCATTTATTGTATTATCTATCATCACTGCTATTCACCCTATACATTTTGAGAGCCTCATTTCTTATAACTTTGAAAGATTAAAAAAATTAAATATCAACATATGAATGAAAGTACGTATGTTTTTTTTTTTTTATAATCCTTTGTTGAGAAATTTATGTAAGAAGTCTGGTTGGAGTTTATCTTTTAAATTTTGGATTTTTCTTTTACCGTTTTCTTTCTTCATTTTTATTTTTTCATTTGCTGATTTCTTTTCTTACCTTACCTTAGGAATTATTTTCATTTTGCTTTCCATTTTGATTTGATTTTGGTGACCCTGCCATGATTGATGTGAAAAGACTTTTTCTTACCTTAAAGTTGTTGACATACATGGGAAATCTTTTACTCTATCCATTTAAGTGAATTTCATTTATCATTAAAGGCATATCTTTATGGAAACATAAAGTGATCTTGCTTTAAATATTTTTCATGGAGTAACACACATCCTTTCTAAGTGATTGAGTTTATTTTTTCAAGGAAATAACTGACTTGAGTTTAATACAATGAATCCCTCCCACCCCTCCACATAAAGCTTCTGATTGATAGTTGCAGGGAAAGAATTTGGAGTAAATATTATAAAAGTATTGTGTCCATTAAACATAAATATCTATTACCATCTCACCTCTTTCAGTCAAATACATCATAAACTTAAAGCTTGCAAATACGCTTATAAAAAGAGTGATTAAAATATGAAGCATGGGAAATACAAGTAAACCCATAGGGGCTATGGACGCTTGTTGGCAGCGAGATTAGGCTTGTATGGCATAAGAGACAACTTCGTCGAGGTACTGTTCAGACTCGTTGGCAATGAAGCGATGTTAGAGACAATCACAAAATGGATATATGCTTTATCAAAAAATCCTATCTCTACCTTCTTCTAATTTTCACATGAGGAAAAGTTTAAAAAACTAATTTTCCCAAATTTGATTCATCACTTTAACTCGAGTTTGTTTTAAGTACTTATCTTTACAAACTCATATTGATTAACCTATTTATGTAGGACCTATGGAAATGTTTTACTGTTAGATGATTTCGTGATTTCCATTATTTTTAACCTTTGGGTAAATTTAAGTTAATTATCTTTAATCAGAGATAATTGGTTCCTCTCCCACATGTGACCATTGTTGTGGTAAAACACAACCCCCCCATTTTTGACTTGTTTGCTTCAAATCATGTGGACCCTTTTTACAAAATTTTTGGCTAAATACCTTTTAGGATTTTAATTAAGTTAATTATTTTAAAATTTTGTCATTTTTCATTTTTTTTATCGGATTTCTATTCTGATTGTTTAATTGAATCTGGTTTTTCACAAGCTTTCCAAAGATACTTGTTTTACCTCATTTGGTTAACTGCTTTGTAAATGACACTCCTTTGAAGTTTGACCATTTTCTTGCTTGGGTTAAAAACTGTATAAAGTGTACCATATTTTAATTTTCGTAGTTAAAATAGTCATTCATTGTAAATATTAACTTTTAGTTCATTTTTACTATTTCTTTCATTTTTCACTAACGATCCTACAAAATTACCCAACTAAATTGCATAACGAACTAAAACGCGTTTGGGATCTTGGTAGTTTACTCCAACTTGTTATTTTAAAACAAATTGCGAAACCCAAAACCCCAAAATTGCAAAATAGCTGAAATCCAAATTGTAGGATGGTTAATCCACGTGGGCCCCACTTCCCAACACATCATTCCTTCCAAAATCCTGATCTAAAAATTGTGATTTCAAATATGCGATCAGAAACAAGGTTGCGATGTGATATTGCGATTGCGATACATCGCAAATCGCATATCAAAAATATTTTATTTTTGTTTTATTCGCTTGTATTAAAACTGTCGAACTCTGATTGCGAATTTATGTGAGGAATTAAAAGTTTTGATTATAAATTTTTTCAAATCCTCCCGTCTATCACTCCACAAGCTCACATTCCAACATCGCATTCTTTATAAGTGGGCATTCTTAAAAATCTGTGATCATTCATTTCTTACGATTTCTCGCAAATTTATTTAAAACATCCTTTAAGTTTTGCGATGTGTGATTTCATGTGAGGTGTTAAAAGTTTTATCGTAAAGTTTTAAACTCCTTATGACTCCCACTCACTCACCTCTCCTCCTCCTTTATCACTCCATACTCTCACTCCACTACACCTCTCTCTCTCATGTGGTTTGGTGCGATTTCAAGTGAGGCGTTAAAAGTTTTATCCTAAAGTTTTAAACTCCTTATGACTCCCACTCACTCACCTCTCCTCCTCCTTTATCACTCCATACTCTCACTCCACTACTCCTCTCTCTCTCACGTGGTTTGAATTATCATATATTTTGAATTAATTATAATATATATTATAATATATAATATTATAATTAATATTCTATTAATATTGAATTAATATTTTAATATTTTAATTAATCAATAAATCATTTTTTAAATGAGTTTAATTTTATTTTCAATTAGTTTTTATTAATTAAAATTAATAATGTAATTATAATTAATTAATAGATAATTATAACATAATTTAGAATTAGATTATAACTAAATTAGATTAATAATATAATTTTAATTAATTAGTATTAATTAATCAAATATTATAATCTAATTTAGGATTATAATTTAATTTAAAAATTCTAATTTTTAGCCCAAGTAACAGAAATTCTAGATTTCTGTCAATTTTAATATACGAACTTTAGAGGTTCATAAATGGAGTTTTACTTAGCCAAATGAGACCCGTGACAACTCATTAGACAGATAAAATGATGGAGATTATTACTGAAGTGGTTCCATTTCCATATTTGATCATTTATTGGGTCTAAAATTCAGCAAAATATCAAGCTATGAATTTTTAAACAAAACTAATTTTCTGAGTTTTATTTTTTGAATTCATTTGCCAAAACTTCTTCTAAGTGCAGATCCATTATTCAATGTTCTCCTTGACCAATTATATCAGCACATACATCAAAAGAAAACTTATATTTCCTTTTCAATTATTTATTTAATTAAGTTTTGATTAGATTTATTTTAATTTCTAGATTTGGCATTTTGATTTTATTTTTACATTTTAATTTTGTTTTGATTTAATTTTGCAGGAAATCAGTTGAAAAGATTAGAAGAAAAAGATATCAATCAATAAGGAGGCTCTAGAAATTGAATAATATGATTTGAACCAATGAAAATTGATTGAGAAAAATAATTTTTCAAACAAACTTTCTTATGAATAAATCCTTTTGTAAATATTATAAATAGCAGATTGTGGAATGTAGAAAGGGCTTCTCTCCTCTGCAATTCTGAAATTTTAAAAGCACTTCTATAATAGGAATTTAGAGTTGTAGGTAGGAGGAGAGGAATCTCAGATCTGGAGATTATTGAGATTTTTCTTTTACATTCTGAGTGATGTATAATAAACAGAGTTTGTGCTATTGTAGCTCTGATTTTGAAAGCAGAAGTTCAGAAATTGTAAAGGACTGTTAGAGACCAAAGCTGGAGAAATGGACTTAATAAATTGGTATTTATAAGACTATTATTTTAAATGATGGTTTCATTTTATGATAATAGGAATGTATCAATATACTTCCATATTTGTGCACTTTTGCCGATATGAGAAAATTTCCTCAATTTTATGTTATTATTTATCTCTACTCTTATGAGTGGAATTATGATTTCTGAGTAACTATTTACTCAAAAATATGTCTTATAAAACTGATTTATTGAATAGTGATATGTTGTGAAATTTTTCCGCATATTATTGTTTAATTATTCAAGTGACTGATTAAATGATCAATGTCATTTTCAGAACTTTTTCCTGAGTGTCTTTGATTGATTATTTCAGTTAAGAGGTCTCTAGATAGGATGTGTTTGGTATTCATAATGTCATTTAATTGAACTAATTCGTTAGCTTGATATTTATTATAAGCTAGACATATTTAAATCCCAATTATTTTAAATATCTTTCTCTCAGTTGGGATAGATATATATCTGCCTAATTGAGATATGATTGAGATAGTTCCTTTTGCTTGCATCTTAGAATAATTTTGCATATAGATTAAATTCTACATCCCTAAAAAGTCATCTTCCCAAAGAGGCAAAACTTAAATTGTGGCTTGGCTAAGCCAAAATTAGCTTAAAGATCACTTTCTTGCCTGATCAACAAGAGAAATGATTTGATGTCTCTTTCCCATTGGTAGAAAAAAGTCATATTTTAAACCAATGGAGATAGAGAGAAGGTAATTGGACCTAGTTAAACTAGTTGGAGCCACTATTCCAAATGTAAAAGTAACTGCTTTAAGGTTCGGACCGGGTGGTCATCCTCCATGTTGTTGCAGTGAATTTAGAGGTCTCAACATTTTGGCGCTAGAAGGAGGGCCTGAGACTTGTTTTTCTTTAGAGTCTTTGTATTCTAACATTTCATTTTTATTTTAATGGCTCCTCTAAAACTTCCAATTTGGACTTGTGTTTCTGGACGTGCATCTTCCAATACTTCACTAGAATTAGTAAGACTCTTGTCTCAAGTAAACTTTAACGGTAAGAGGAATACTTCTGCATTTAATCATGCTTTACAATTCATTCAAAATTTTTTAAATTCTACTTTTTATGATATTGATGAGGACATTTTGTGAAGGATTTTTTCTCTTACATTCTTGGCAAAAACCAGAAGTTGGTGTCAATCACTTCCAGTTGCCTCAATCCATAATTGGGAACAATTTATTACAATTTTCATTTGTAAATTTGATGGATGTATCTACTAACAGGTATGTGATGATTTTGAAGATCTACGAAGATTTGAAGGTGAGTCTTTAATTGATTTTACCGTTAGGTTTCGTTTAAATTGTTTAAAATTTAAAATTGAAGATAAACCTTTGAAAGAAGAATTACTAGATTGGTTTGAACATATTTGTTATATTCCTTCCATTCATAATCCATGTGAAATTATTTCAAGTTTTGATCAATCTCCTTCTAATTTCATTGACATAAATAAGAATTCCAATATGGAGGTACAAACAAATGATGATCAAGTGGCCTCTATTTTGTATAATCAATTCCTTCAATTTTTGCACAATTCTTACAGTATTGATAAAGATCAATGTGCACCTTCAAATATCAATGAATCTCAATCACAAAGCTTGGAAAATTTCACTAATCAACCGCAAGGAGATATTAGCAACACTCATGAATAAAATACCGCTTTAAAATCTGAAAATCAATATGAGTTAAAATCAGAAAATCAGAGCATAATCCCACAAGTACCAGCAATGATTAAAGTTTCCAATAATGCGTGGTTTGCTGTACAAATTTTTGAATTCTTTTGCGATGAGAAAATTCCAAATTTAGGACAAAAAAACAACATTCTTCAAGAAATCATAAGTAGCCAAGTAAATGATCTTAAATCTGAATTTTTCAATGAGGAAAATGCACAAGAGTTTTCAAATAGAGACATTTTCAATTACATTATTTCAGATTTGTATTTTTCTCTTTATCCTAATAATTTTTCTAATAACAATTTATCCTCTCTTCACGTTAACGTTATTTCGGAAAACAGAGACGCTGATTTAAATGAATTGCCGATTATTTTTATCAGGATAGAGAATTAATTTATGATCATTCTTCTAGCATTAATGAACTTGAGCTCAATATTCCTTCTTGTTTTGATACATTAGGTGAAATCAAAGGGAATTCTAATGAATGTCATAAGGTTATATATGATAGCTACTTTGACATTGAGGATATTGATTTGTTTTCTTTACAATTGAATCATCATAATCAAAGTCTAATCACATGTGAAAATGAAGAACAATCTGCTTTAGAAATTGTTTCAAAAAATTCTCATTTTCAAACAATTAATCACATTCATGATTTCAGCATTCAAAAAACCATTCCAATCTATGATTTATATAATGATCAAGCTCGCATTCCCATTCAGAGTCATAGTATTCTCTCTAATTCACAAGTGGGTATCAACAATCATTCTAATTGCATTATTCTACCCAATTCTTGTGAAGAGGAAATAGCTTTAAGTCAGTCCCAATTGTGTTGTAACAATAACTGTAACACTAGTGTAAACTATGATTCAATTTTTTTATTATTTCATCATTTATTTTTAACTTCAGATTTATTTTCTATTTTTAGTCCTAGATTTTTGGATACTTTGTGCTAGCATATTGAGTAGCTCAATTTTGACCATTCAATTAATGTATTACCTCAATGGAAAAATGAAGTTTCAAATTATAATTGTGAACATCAAGAATTATTAAACTTCCAATTTCAATTGATTTTCATTCCTTATCAATTAATTCTTACTTCTCAAGAGAAGTAAAAACAAGAGAGTATATTTTCACAATATGACCAACAATCTAATTCAATTAATAGTCTTTCGTTGGATCTATCACACTTCCATCCATTTTTCAATGACTCATTTGAAAAACATTTGGAAACTTTTCCTTCATGGAAGATCGTTAATAATTTAACATTAGAACATGTCACTAATAAAATTTTCTAGGCCATTGAATCTAAAATTTCTTACCCACAATCTAGTCTGATATCTTCTCTTTTGAATCCCTTCCAATCATTAATGGAAATCCATCCAGATTTCTATGATCCAATTAAAACTCAGTAGGAAATGACATTTCAAGAGCCTTGTAATGGTGAATAAGTTACTAACAATAAAGATACATTATTCTTTCAGATTTAGTTTTTTTAGTTTAATTATATTTTCATTTTTACTAATGTTTGACATGTACATACATGCAGGAATTAAAATGAAAAAATGGTTACATTGGAAATATGACTATACCTATTCATGTTTTCTTCATTGAGTTAGAAATAGGAACAGATTAATTTTCTTTTCTGTTGGCATTTATGATTTCTGATTTTCAATAAAGCAAGTAATGAATCCAAATTCTTTTGGGCGTCCCATTTCAATTGTATAAAAGTAGTCTAGAGCATTTTAGAAGCTCTTGAATTATTAGATCATACTTATTTGTCAAGCCTTCAATTTTCTTGTTTTTTCAAAATTCATAACATTGATCATACATGAAGAAATTCCAAGAATTTTCTACCATTCGAGAATTTTTTATTCACAAGTAATTCTAAGAACTCATTTTTACCACTCCTGTCTTCTAGTGTAATTTTGGAAAGGATGCAATTTGAAAAAAATCAATTACTTAGCACTTTAGATTAAAATAAGAATGTGATCTTGAACATATGCAAATTCGGGAGAACTTGAAGATTCATGAGGTAAACTTACAATTAAAATTATTCTTGGTATATGTTTATAGGTCCATCGCCATCTATTGTTTATTTTACTTTCAAAGATTGTTTCGTATTCCTATTTTTGTTTTGTTTGCAGGTTTTCATTACTTTGATTGTGTAGATCAGAGATAAGCAAGAAACCATATATTTTTCAAATCCACAACATGTTCAGGGAAGTATTTATTATTTCATCTAAAATTTGATGGTTATTTAATTTTTCTTCTATTCATTGAAATCCTGATAAAACTTAATAAATTTTCGGATGAATCATATCAGATCTTTTTATTTCACAAATCTCTTCATAAGAAAGTTCTGATAAAATTAATTTCCAATCAAAATTTCTGACAGTGAATTAAATTATTAAAGGGTTATTTATTTTAAATCAAAGTTAAATCATTCGCTTTCTAGTTTGAATTGAATACTTTAATAAATCATCGGCCCTGCATATGGCATATCACATATCGCAGTTCGCATATCAAAGGTTTTCAAATGAGCATACTCCAAATATCTCTGATCCTCCGATATGCCCATTCCCTCCAATCCCCAATGAAATTTTCCTTCTGATATCGCATCATGTGTTGTGTAACCAGCTCCAAAGAGAGAAGAAAAGAGATATTCACGCCTTAGAAATGAGCCACTTCGAGGGGGCAACCTCCAATACATTACATGAATGAACAATTCTTGGATGATACAATTTACAAAACCTCCTTTCTATATATGGGAGTCCATGGGGCCATAATGTAATCCTAGTGGGCCACAATGTAATCCTAGCCGACCTAACAATAATAATTTAAGGGCACAATGATAACAAAATGGGGGTTACAAGGGTACAATAATAACAATAAGGGGGTTACACTAACAACAATAAGGGACTATACTAGTAATATAGGGACCTAACATACCCCTCTCCTTCAAAAAAGTGTTGTCCTCAACGCTTGAGTAGCTCTGGGTGCTTCTGTATAAAATTCTCATCCTCCCATGTAGAATCTTCAGTGGGTAAGTTCTTCCACTTGATGAGATACTCTGAAATTGATCGATTCTGTAGTTGTCGAGTTCTTGTTTCCATGACCGCTTTTGGTTCCAATATGATTTTTCCTTCCTCATCAAGTTCTGGCAATATTGTTTGAACTGGAAGATTTTCACCTATAACCTTCTTTAAGCATGAAACATGGAAAACTGGATGTACTCGCGAAGAAGCAGGAAGCTCCAATTTGTATGCCATAGTACCAATCTTTTGCAACACCTTGTAAAGACCATAGTACTTTGGCGATAATTTATTATCCTTCTTAGCTTGCTTGAGGGACATTTGTTTATATGGTTGTAGCCGTAAAAATACCCCATCTCCTATATCAAAACTTCTCTCGCTGCGATGTTGATCTGCCTGTTGTTTCATTCGATTTTGTGCCAAATTCAGGTTATCCTTTAAGAGTTGGAGAACTTCTTCCTGATGCTCGATGTGATCTTCCACTGCTTGAACCTTCGAATTTTCCCTTAAAGATGATGTGATGGATGGTGGATGATATCCATAAAGTGCCATAAATGGGGTCATTTTTGCTGTAGTATGGAAGGAAGCGTTATACCACCATTCAGCAAGAGGTAACCACTTGACCCATTGTTTTTGTTTATCGGATACAAAACAACGAAGATATCCTTCCAAAAATTTATTTACTATCTCAGTTTGACCATCAGATTGAGGATGATAAGATGAGCTATGAGCTAATTGAGTACCCAAACAAGAAAATAACTTCGTCCAAAAATTTCCAGTAAAAATGGGATCTCTGTCGCTCACAATAACCCTTGGGTTTCCATGTAGCTTTTGAATTGTCTCCATAAATGTAGTAGCAACTGTACTTGCTTTAAATGGATGAGATAATGCACAAAAGTGTGCATACTTGGTAAGTCTATCAACTACCACCATGATGACACTCTTTCCTTCGGACTTAGGTAAACCTGTGATAAAATCCATTGAAATCTCCTCCCAACGTTGACTTGGAATGGATAAAGGTTGTAGAAATCCCGGGGTCTTAATTGTTTCCACTTTATTCTGCTGGCAAACCAAACATTCCGCCACAAACTTTTGAATATCAGATTTAAGGCCATCCCAAAAAAATTCTTTCTTCACCCTTTGGTAAGTTTTTAAAAATCCTGAGTGTCCTCCTAAAGGAGAAGTGTGCAATTCCAGAAGAATCTTTTGTTTTAGTTGGGAATTATTACAAAGATATAAGCGATCTTTGTACCATAAGGAATCATTTTTCCAACTAAATGTATCGGATGTACTAGGATCTTGCTGCAACTTTTGAATGAGTGTCCATACATCTTTGTCCTTCTTCCATTCATCTCTTGCTTCAGTTATCCAATCTGGTTGGATAATAGAAATGTCACAAAGCAATGCTTCCACCTCTTCATTCTTTCTTGAGAGTGCATCTGCAACAACATTCAGCTTTCCTTTTTTGTAGATTATTTCAAAGTCATAACCCAGCATCTTTGTGACCCATTTTTGTTGTTCTTCTGACGATAGTCTTTGTTCCAAAAAGTGTTTAAGACTATCATGATCAGTTTTTACCTTGAAGTGTCTTCCCATGAGGTAAGTTCGCCATTTCTTTAGTGCATGTAGTATTGCTAACATTTCCTTCTCATAAATAGGTTTCTGTAAATACTTTCCTTTGATTGGACGGCTTTCAAAAGCAATGGGTCTTCCTTCCTGCATTAAAACTGCACCAATTCCATTTCCTGAGGCATCACATTCCACAATAAAGGTTTTTGTGAAGTCCGGCGTAGCTAAGACCGGTGCTAGGCACATTGCCTCTTTAAGATGTTCAAAGGCCTTAGTTGCTTCAGGAGTCCATGAAAATGCATCTTTCTTCAATAATGTTGTTAGAGGTGCTGCTATTCTACCATAATTCTTAACAAACTTGCGATAATACCCTGTTAACCCGAGAAATCCTCGCAACTTCTTTATGGTTGTGGGGACTTTCCATTCCTTAATGGCTTTAATTTTATTAGGGTCTACCTTAACACCCTCGTGAGATACAATATGACCCAGATATTCCACCTCTTTTACTCCAAAGAAACATTTGGATGTTTTTGCATATAATTGTTTCTCCTGCAATAGTTTGAGCACCTGTCAACATGTTCAACATGGTCCTTCCAAGACCTGCTGTAGATTAGTATATCATCAAAAAATACTAGCACAAATTTTCTAAGGAAGGGTTTGAAAATGGAATTCATCAACCCTTGAAATGTAGAAGGTGCATTGGTAAGGCCAAAAGGCATGACCAAAAATTCATAATGACCCTCATGAGTTCGAAATGTTGTTTTTGGAATATCTTCATTCTTCATTCTAATTTGATGATATCCTGAATGAAGATCCAACTTGGTAAAATAAATTGCTCCATGTAATTCATCCAATAATTCATCGATCACAGGAATGGGAAATTTATCTTTAATAGTGAGCTTATTGAACTCCCTATAATCCGGACACATTCGCCATGATCCATCCTTCTTGTGTACCAATACTACGGGAGCAGAGAAAGAACTTTGACTAGGTTGAATTATAGCCGCCTCTAACATTTCTGCAATCATACGTTCAATTTCGCTCTTTTGGAAGTAAGGATATCTATAAGGCTTGATGTTTGGAGGAACACTTCCTGGAATCAATTGAATAGCATGATCATGATCACGAATAGGTGGGAGTCCTTTGGGAGTTTCAAACACCTTGGAATGATTGTCCAAGACTTGTTGGAGATCTGCGGAAATAGATGATTTTGATGTTGGAACTTCTAGTGAGCATAATTGTGCAATTACGCCTCGTTGTTCTTTCTTTAGAAGCTTTGTCATGACATTAGAGCTTATTATCCTTCACGGCTTCCCTTCAATACCCCGTAATTCGACTTCCTTTCCTTCTGAAAAAAATTTCAAGAAAAGTTCTTGAAAATTAAAAGCTACCGTCCCCAAAGATTGTAACCATTGTACTCCTAGTACAACATCGACACCTCCCATAGGAATGGAAAGCATTGGACTAGTCAATACATATTCCCCCATGGTTAGCTTGATATTATGGCATTTTCCAGAGCAATTTATAGTTCCTCCATTTGCAACCATCACTTGACATTCTGGTGCTGGGTATAGGAAACAATTTAATTCCTTGGCTACCTTACAATGAATAAGATTATGGGTGCTACCTGAATCAATCAACACTATTACCTTTTTCTTCTTGATTTGTCCTTCTATCTTGAGAGTTTGAGGAGTGGTAATTCCTGCCAGTGCATTACATGATATGGTCGGATTCATTTCTTCCTCTTCTAGGGCTGGTTCCTGGTGTATATCCTCTTCTTGTTCATTTCTTCTTCCTCTTCACAATCTATGTAAAATAATTTCTTCTCAGCACACTTATGACCTTTAGTGTATTTGCTATCACAACTGTAGCAAAGCCCTTTTGCTCTTTTTTCTTCCAATTGTTGTGGTGTCAACCTTGTAGGTTGTGGAAATCTAGATGCAGCCACACTTCCTTCTTTATAGAATTGAGTAGTAGACTTCCTTGTTGCCATAATTTTACATTCAACTTTTCTTGCCAACCTGAATGCCTTCTCTAATGAATCAGGTTCCAGAACACGAACTTCATGTTGAATGTTATCCTTTAAACTGCCTAAGAAGAGATCAATTCTGTGGTCCTCTGAAATATCGGTTACCCTTATACTCAATTTTTGGAAGTCCTCAATGTGCTGCCCCACTAAACCCTTTTGTTTGAGATTTATCAATTGGGTAAAGAAGGTGTTGCTCTTTGTATCCTCATAATGTGCTATCATTTCCTCCGTAAAAATTGACCAAGTGACAATTTTTTTACGGGAACAAAGCCATCGATACCATGCAAATGTATTTTGTTCTAAATGTAAAGTTGCAATGCGTACCTTTTGTGTGTTTTGCACGTTATGGAGATCAAAATATTGCTCCATCTGTAGTATCCATGTTACAGGATCCTTTCCATCAAACTTCCTCATATCCATTTTTGGAATATGGTGGTTCTTCCCACCGACATTCGAGTTTATGAAATCATGATTAACATTTATTTTGTTCTCATCATGAGGTTCTTCTCCTATATTTCCGCCATTAGGAATCATTTCTGGTTTTAAGCTTGTCATCAAGCCTTCCATGTATGCTTTTAGATCATTCTTCATGTTTTCTATGTTGTCTTTCATGTCATCCATCTTAGCTACCATGCCCACTTCCATGCCATCCATCTTAGCTTCCACATGGTCAGTCTTGGCTTGCACACCACACACCATCTGTCTTAGCTTCCACGCCTTTCTTCAAACCTTCCATCTTCACTTCCACGCCATCCATCTTAGCTTCCATGCCTTTCTTCAAACCATCCATCTTCACTTCCACACCTTTCTTCAAAACTTCCATTTCATTTTTTGCTGCTCTTTGCGAAAGTGAAATTTGTTGCACTTGTTCTTGTAATTTTGATAGATCATGTTGCAATTCTTCATCTTCATGAGTCATGGTAGAGCCTTCTGAAGGCTTGATGGGTGTTGAATTCTTTTTAGGGGCCATTTTAGAATCCAATATTGATATCTATTCTACGAGATGCCCTTGGAATCAATTCAACTTGATTCTTCAAACAAGACTTATGCAATTCGGAAAAAAAAATACACACCTTTTACTAGCTTTTAGGAGCTCGATATTGAAATTGAATTATCTCTGTAGTTGAAAATCTTTGATATCTGAAATTCAGCCCTGTAGTAGATCTCTGAAGCTTCTTTCAAATGCCACAGGTCTGACCTGATTTGGATTCTCCAAGACAAATTTGTGTCCAGTCTCCCACAATGACCTAATTGTGGACTGTTTCAGTAGAGCGAACTTGTACGACTTGCCACGTGTCACTGTTTTGTCCTTTGTCTCTGAAATTGATAGCCCAAAAACTTCAGTCTGTGTACTTGCGACCACTTTTTACGGAACTTCAATCCAATGCCCAGAGAGAGTTATTGAAGTTTTCCCACGATCACCTCTTTGAGATGCAATTCAGGAGCCTGAAAAAGCACTACCTTCCACAGATCATATCTCCAAAAATATTGCGAACCAAGCTCTGAAATTTTTTGACAAATTTCCTCAAGATTTCAGCTTCGCACCATATGAATTTCAGACTCTGAACCTTCGTACAAAAAACTTTATAGCGCAAATTCCACGATGACCTGTTTATGAGCCTGAAAAAATACCTAACTTCCACAGATGATATCTCCTCAAATATTACGAACCAAGATCTGAAATTTTTAGAAAACCTTCCTCAAGATTTCAGCTTCGCACCCTAAAAATTACAGCTTCTGAAGCTTCGTAGAAAAAAATTTATAGCGAAAATGCCACGATGACCTGTTTGGAGCAGCGAAACCCTAGAATCCCAAAGCTCTGATACCAAATGTTGTGTAACCAGCTCTAAAGAGAGAAGAAAAGAGATATTCACGCCTTAGAAATGAGCCACTTCGAGGGGGCAACCTCCAGTACATTACATGAATGAACAATTCTTGGATGATACAATTTACAAAACCTCCTTTCTATATATAGGAGTCCATGGGGCCATAATGTAATCCTAGTGGGCCACAATGTAATCCTGGCTGACCTAACAATAATAATTTAAGGGCACAATAATAACAAAATGGGGGTTACAAGGGTACAATAATAACAATAAGGGGGTTACACTAACAAAAATAAGGGACTATACTAGTAATATAGGGACCTAACATCATGTGTATCGCAATATTGTATATCACAACATTTGATTAGAGGCAGCTCTTAACAATTCTGATGCATGTCTTCTGATATTAATTCTAGCTCATTTTCCGATAAAATTACTTCGCCAAAATTGCGATGTTCATATAACCCCAAATCCGATACAACATTTAAATTTAGCTCTGTAAGATATTGCATCTGTTCATAAATCACAAGTTTGGTAGGGGCATATATTTAAAGTTTTCAATGTCCCAGATCCGATATGAGATTAAATCCATATAATAAAAATATTGGATCCATCCTTAATCAGCATATCAACAATGTTACATCTCATGCCAAATCTATCGATCATCGATTTCTTATAAAAATCAGCCATCGCACATTGCAGATTTTAGAGTTATGCATTAAGGCTTTACATAATAAATTTTTTTAATTTCGATGTGAAGTAGAAGAGTAAGGGAGCAATGAGGACCATTAGATCTGATTGAGATCAACGGTGGATTTTAAATCGCACCTAGCGAGGTTTCGCATATCGGAAATTTTAGTGGTTATTGTTAAGACCTCACCCGGTAAGTTATATTAGTTGCAATGCGATAAAAGATAAGGTAAGGAGATTGTGATGCAATGCTATGAATATCACATATCGCACGAGATAAGTAATACGTTTATTGTTAAACGTTAAAAGTTTCAATGAGTTGTGTGGAGTTCGTTGCGAATTGAGAAATCGCAAAATTGCAAAAGTGTTAAGTTGTGAAATCTGCGGGAAGGTAAGTTATAAAATATGTGAAGTGCAACAGTGCGTGATTGGTCACCATTTGTGTGGGCTGTAAAACCAAAGTTCCGCGTGAATATTTTGATATTTGCAGTCACGCTGCATCAGTCATTTATCGCATTTTCATTATCGCAAGAATA
This sequence comes from Pinus albicaulis, assembly GCA_034641835.2. Classification (NCBI taxonomy): domain Eukaryota; kingdom Viridiplantae; phylum Streptophyta; class Pinopsida; order Pinales; family Pinaceae; genus Pinus; species Pinus albicaulis. Next base: position 1,294,168,945 of record CM076581.1, on the reverse strand, counting down.
GTATCGGCGTTTCATTTCATTCACAGATCTGATCTCTGATATGACTATTCTCCGATATCCCAATCGCTCTATCGCAGTTTCCCATCGCACATGCTCATATCGCTACGTTTCCATCACAATAATTATATCACATCGCTAAAATCGAATAATGCTTTGTATTAAAGATATTTTGATGCAATAAACTTTCATATTCCACTTTCCACCATTGTCTATTAATTATTATATAAAATGTTTAATCACATATCGGCAAAGGTGGAAGTCGCAGCTTTTAAGTTATGTATGGCAAAGAATCCCGCGATGTGCAAAATTCGGTATGGTAATGTACCGATGATTAATTCATATTTTTAATTTTCTTTTATTCTGAATTTCTCTCCATACTTATCATATAGAGATTCAAATCCCCAAAATATATTGTTACATTATTCGGGTTTTGAATCAGCTTTAATATTTTGGGGCTGATATAAATTCATGAATGGAAGAAACAAAAAGAACATTCATTGCTGCAATTCATAAAGAAGCATATCTTCACCTCATTTCTGATGGATTCAATTTATTTCTGATTCCTTGAACATGAAACATTCATTTATTTTAGTGTACTTCTTGTTTTACTTTAGATTCAATAAATAATGATTTTGGGTCAATAAGATTTCATTTAATTCAACTTCTTCATGCTTTTAATTCTAATTGAAAGAAGAAGTTAACTTTTGTTGGAGAAAATGATACCTTTCAGGTAAGATTAAATGTAGTTCTCCAATAGTAAGTTTCATGTGCCCACTTTCATTTATTTTCATTTCTTCATTTTTGTTTTAGTTTTTGTTGATATTAAACTTTATTTTTCAGGTTTTCATGAAACTTTCGCATCTCTACCAGATCAGGTTTCGAAGTTCATTTTATTTTTCCCTATGATATTCTTGAAATAAGCAATAATGATTCTCACCAAATCAGCTAAATTGGGAAGTTTCTGAACCTATAGTCTGTTTCTTTAAGCAATACTTTCATTAGAAAATAGTTAAGATTCTTTTTGCAGGATTTTTCTTCGGAAGAAGGAAAATTTTCAACAGACTGAAACTTCTCATTCAGCATATTATCTATCATCACTACTATTTACCCTATACATTTTGAGAGCCACATTTCTTATAACTCTGCAAGATAAAAAAAAATTAAATCTCAATATAGGAATGAACGTACGTATGTTTATTTTTATTTTTTTTATAATCCTTTGTTGAGAAATTTATGTAAGCAGTCTTGTTGGAGTTTATCTTTTAAATTTTTTATTTTTCTTTCTTCATTTTTATTTTTTCATTTGTTGATTTATTTTCTTACCTTAGCTTAGGAATTCTTTTCCTTTTGCTTTCTGTTTTGATTTGATTTTGGTGACTCTCCCATGATTGATGCAAAAATACTTTTTCTTACCTTATAGTTGTTGACATATATGGGAAATATTTTACTCTATCCATTTAAGTGAATTTCATTTATTATTAAAGGCATATCGTTATGGAACTATAAAGTCATCTTGCTTTAAATATTTTTCATGGAGGAACACACATTCTTTCTAAGTGATTGAGTTTACTTTTTCAAGGAAAGAACTGATTTGAGTTTAATATAATGAATCTCTCCCACCCCTCTACATAAAAGCCTCTGATTGATAGTTGCAGTTTCGAGTAAATATTATAAAAGTATTATTTCTATTAAACATAAATATTTATTACCATCCCACCTCTTTCAGTCAAATACATCATAAGCTTAAATCTTGCAAATGCATTTATCAAAAGAGTGATTAAAAGAGGAAGCATGGGAAATACAAGTAAACCCATCAGGGCTATGGGCGTTCGCTGGCAGTGAGACTAGGCTTGTATGGCATAAGAGACAACTTCGTCGGGGTATTTTTCAGGCTCGCTGGCAGCGAAGTGATGTTAGAGAAAATCATAAAATTGATATATGCTTTATCAAAAACTCCTATCTCTACCTTCTTATATTTTTCACATGAGGAAAATTTAAAAAAAAAATTCGCCAAATTTGGATTCATCACTTTTACTCGAGTCTGTTTTAAGCACTTATCTTTACAAACTCATATTTCTTAACCTATTTATGTGGGACCTATGGAAATGTTTTACTGTTAGAAGATTTCGTGATTTCCATGATTTTTAACCTTTGGGTAAATTTAAGTTCATTATCTTTAATCCGAGATAACTAGTTCTTTTCTTGCATGTCGCTATTGTTGTGGTAAAACACAAGGCCCCCCCCCCCCCCTTCCCCCCTCCCCCATTTTTGACTTGTTTTTTTTAAATCATGGGGACCCTTTCTACAAAATATTTAGCTAAACACCTTTTAGAATCTTGATTAAGTTAATTATTTTACAATTTTGTCATTTTTAATTTTTTATCATATTTCTATTTTGATTTTTTTATTGAATCTAATTTTTCACAAGATTTCCAACGATACTTGTTTTACCTCATTTGGTCAACTGGTTTGTAAATGACACTCCTTAGAAGTTTGATCATTTTCTCGCTTGGGTTAAAAAATTTATAAAGTGTACTAATATTTTAATTCTCGTAGTTAAAATAGTCATTCATTGTAAATATTAACTTTTAGTTCATTTTTACTATTTATTTCATTTCTCACTAATGTTCATACAAAATGGCCCAACCAAATTGCATAATGAACTAAAACGCATTTCAGGATCTTATAATTTACTCCAACTTGTTATTTTAAAACAAATTGCGAAACCCAAAACCCCAAAATTACAAAATAACTGAAATTTAAATTGTAGGATGGTTAATCCACGTGGACCCCACTTCCCAACACATCATTCCTTCTGTTGATCATTTCAGCCCCCATTGAATCTTTGACAATCAATCCCTTTTTGGTGGGCCTGAAAAATCCATTATCCGCCTATCGTTGCCTTCTCCCAGCCTCAGAATTGCATAAAAGGGCCAAGAAACCCACCTTTGAAAATATATCAGGCCTCAGCCCCTTTCGGCCTAGCCCCTCTGCTCCTTTTCCTCCACGTGACCGAAAGCCAGAACCGGGCGCTGGCCCTATAAGCGCTTACCACAGATACATGTTGGGCGCGTTTGTAACCATCGATCTATACTGATCGGACGACATTCGCAGTGCTTCATCGCGCCTGGACCCCACTCAGTTCACAGCTCTGATAATCTGACCACCGTCCGATTAGCTTGCAGATCAACGGTCAGAAGCTCACCCGCTTCAGTGGCTTCGCAGCGCACTCCTCCAAAACCGGGTGGTATGTATCGCACCGCCTTTCGGCGGTGGGCAGTAATTCTCGTTTGGCTAGCGATTCCATACAGTGTTTTCCACGCATCCCAACGTACGGCTCCAAAACTGCCGTTCATCGCGCATTATTGTTTGATCAAAGTCACGGCACGATATTCAAGATAGTCGTCCGATCTGAAGGTCTTCATCCAACGGTTGTCATACATCGAAGCTGCATGGGTTTTAATCCACGGCAAATACACCCCTGGCCCACTGTCCATCACCCCCGATGCGTTTTCAACCGTTGATCTCGTTTTGGGATCAAACGGTCCAGATCATCTGCATATCTTGCCATTGACTCGGTCCTCCTCCACGTCATCATCCCACATGTTTATCGCATTTTTCCCTCCGTCATTTATATATTCCATTCATATGCTATATTTTTATGTTTCGCATTATAGCTTTGGCCAGCCCGTCTGCCATTTCTCCACTGCATTTTTCATCGTCACCTCTCATCCTTCTGCCATCTCGTCATGTCGCGTTGTTGCACAGTCATCCCCACTGCATCTCCATCTCCATGCATGGTTTTTCTTAACTTGTTTTCGGGTTTTGCAGGGTTGTCTGGTGATGAAAACCGCTATGATTCACAACCTCCATTATAGAAGTAGAGATCACAGAAAGGACCATTTTGCAGAGGAAAAATTTATGGAGAAAGTCCCTGGAAGGCAAATCGATAAGACTTCCATTAAAGAAGCAGGGTTAAAATCTGTCAAACCCTGCAAGGACATTCAAGGCGCCAATTTCGCAGATGAAGATATTAATGGAGCAGCAGAGAAATATCAGTGGATGATTAAGGAATTCAAAAATCAACATTGAAGGTTCAGGGCCTTAATTCAAGGTTAAGAGACAGAGGGTACCATGCATAGGAAAAAATACCCTCCAGGTTTCATTTTAGCAGGATTTTCTTTCAGGAAAGGACAGAATGTTCATATGGTTTTACCTCTATACCGTGTTCCTAAAGAGTATTCCACCCAGTGTATTTATTTCAGTCAGCAGGCCACAAAGTAAAAACATCATTACAAAGTCATCAGGCAGTATGGGCATGCACGTCTTCGCCATTTTGTTTTAATGATACAATTAAATGTTCATCACCTACTCCCTTTCTCGAGCTTTCTTGTTCTCCTATAAAGCTCCCCAAAAACAGATAATTTAGGGTTCCAGATTTTATCATAAAATTATGCAGTGAAAGGCTTTTTGTATACATTTTGTAAAGCTATTGTAAGAAGGCTCAGAGCCCATAGGGTCTCAGTGAGGAGGACTTCTATCTGTTAAAGAGGATTCTAGTCTTTGGTATTTCACAATCTGTAACTTTCTCTTATGTGTTATTTTAATATATCATTTCATTTCATCCATGTTTCCTGTATCATGTTTTGGAATGCGAGTGCCTCACTGATTTTTGGTATGGATTCATCCTAGTTCATGCCCATGCTCGGATCAGTCAAGCACTTTAAATATGGCTCATGCATGATATTCTATTCCATTATTCAGCTAAACTGTATTTCTGCTATATTAGTTTCTTTGGGAGGGTGCTTTTAAAATGCTATTATCATGTATGGATTTTTAGATTGGTAAGCCCATGCATGGTGGTATTGTATATCTGGGTATCATCTCAATGTTAACTAATATCTCCTCAACATTTCTTTCATTACATACACCTTCTGATAATTGATATCTGTGACATATTACTTGAACTGGCCCACTTTGTAGTAAACTGTCTCTGAATTTTTTGTTGCTTTTGTATTAGAGTTCTACATATTGCCTCTGCAGTATATCATTTCCTGTGTCAGTTTCTGAGAGTCTGGTCCCATTCTAGTTTATTTCCCTGTTTACAGGAGATAGCAGGTGAGCTGAATTTGACAACTTCATATATTATATTATACGCTCCTTGCTATGCTAAGATGTCTTAGGCACTGGTCTATCACAACTCTAGGCTATCTCTAGGAGCGACAACACCTTCCAAAATCCCGATCTAAAAATTTCAATTTAAAATATGCGATCGGAAACAATGTTACGATGCAATATTGCGATTGCGATACATTGCATATCACAAATATTTTATATTTGTTTTATTCGCTTCTATTAAAACTGTCGAACTCTGATTGCAAATTGATTAAAAGTTTTGATTATAAATTTTTTCAAATCCTCCCATCTTATCACTCCAAAAGTTTACATTCCCGCATCACATTCTTTATAAGTGGGCATTCTTAAAAAAAATTTATCATTCATTTCTTATGATTGCGATATTGCGATATCGTAAATTTATTTTAAACATCAAAACACATCCCTTAAGATTTGTGATGTGCGATTTCATGTGAGGTGTTAAAGGTTTTATTGTAAATTTTTAAACTCCTTATGACTCCCACTCACTCACCTCTCCTCCTCCCTTATCACTCCATACTTTCACTCCACACCTCCTCTCTCACGTGGTTTGAATTATCATATATTTTGAATTAATTATAATTTATAAAATATTATATAATATTATATTTTAACATAGTTTAAATTATATTATTAATATAATATTTAAAACTTTAATTAATCAATAAGTCATTTTTTAAATTAGTTTAATTTTATTTTCAATTAGTTTTTATTAGTTAAAATTAATAATGTAATTATAATTAATTAATATATAATTATAATTTAATTTAGAATTAGATTATAACTAAATTAGATTAACAATATGGTTGCAATTAATTAGTATTAATTAATTAAATATTATAATCTAATTTATGATTAGAATTTAATTTAAAAATTTTGATTTTTAGCTTAAGTAACAGAAATTCCAGATTTCTGGCAATTTTAATATGCCAACTTTAAAGGTTCATAAATGAAATTTTACTTGGCCAAATGAGACCCATGACAACTCATTAGAAAGACAAAATCATGTAGATTATTCTTGAAGTGGTTTCATTTCCATATTTGATCATTTATTGGGTCTAAAATTTAACAAAATATCAAGCTCTGAATTTTTAAACAAAACTAATTTTCTGAGTTTTATTTTTTGCATTTTCTTTTGCCACAACTTCTTCTGAGTGCAGACCCATTCTTCTATGTTCTCCTTGACCAATTATATCAGCACATACATCAAAATAAATCTTAGATTTCCTTTTCAATTATTTATTTAATTAAGTTTTGATTAGATTTATTTTAATTTCTAGATTTTGCATTTTGATTTTATTATTACATTTTAATTTTGTTTTGATTTAATTTTGCAGGAAATGAGTTAAAGAGATGAGAAGAAGAATATCTCAATTAATAAGAAGGCTCCAACAATTGAATAACATGATTTGAACCAATAAAAATTGATTGAGCAAAACCACTCTTCAAACAAGCTTTCATATGAAGAAATCCTTTTGTACATATTATAAATAGCAGATTGTAGAATGTAGAAAGGGCTTCTCTTCTATGCAATTATGGAATTCTAAAAGCACTTCTGTAATAGGAATTTAGAGTTGTAGGTGGGAGGAAAGGAATCTTAGATCTGGAGATTATTGAGGTTTTTCTTTTACATTCTGAGCTATGTATAATGAACAGAGTTTGCACTATTGTAGCTCTGATTTTGAAAGTAGAAGTTCAGGAATTGTAAAGGACTGTTAGAGACCGGAGCTGGAGAAATGGACTTAATAAATTGGTATTTATAATACTATTATTTTAAATGTTGGTTTCATTTTACGATAACAGGGATGTGTCAATTTACTTCTATATTTGTGCACTTTTGTCGAAATGGGCAATTTGCCTCAATTTTATGTTATTATTTATCTCTACTCTTATGGGCTGAATTTTGATTTATGAGTAACTATTTACTCAAGAATATGTCTTATAAAACTGATTTATTGAATAGTGATATGTTATGAAATTTTTCCGCATATTATTTTTTAATTATTCAAGTGATTGATTAAATGATCAAAATCATTTTGAAAACTTCTTCCTGAGTGTTGTTGATTGATTATTTCAGTTAAGAAGTCTCTAGATAGGATGTTTTTGGTATTTATAATGTCATTTAATTGAACTGCTTCGTTAGCTTGATATTATTATAAGCCAAACATATTTAAATCTCAATTATTTAAAATATCTTGCTCTCGGTTGGAATAGATCTATATCTGCCTAATTGAGATAGGATTAAGATAGTTCCTTTTGCTTGCATCTTAGAATAATTTTGCACATAGATTAAATTCTACATCCCTAAAAATTCCTCTTTCCAAAGAGGCAAAACTTAAATTGTGGCTTGGCTAAGCCTAAATTAGCTTAAGGATCACTTTCTTGCCTCATCAGCAAGAGAAATGATCTGATGTCTCTTTCCCATTGATATACAAAAGTCTTATTTTAAGCCAATGGAGATTGAGAGAAGGTAAATGGACTTAGTTAAACTAGTCGGACCCACTATTCCAAACGAAAAAGGAATTGCTTTAAGGTTTGGACCGGGTGGTCATCCCCCATGTCGTTGCAGCGAATTTTGAGGCTTCAACAGGTTCTGAAAATAAAACTGTTGCGGTTTCCTTGGCACAATCTAGCGAGGATGAAGACATTGGATTTATGGCCAAACGAAATAAACTATGCATGTTTGTTTCAAGAGCAAGGAGTGCACTATATATTTTTTTAAATTAATGAAAATTAGATGAAATTTATTCAAGATGAATTTGCATAGGTTATAAAAAAACCAATTTCTTTATCCAAACAATTCTTCAAACCTATAATTTCTTTTAAATAAAATAATTCATATTTATAAGTTAAGTATTCAATTAAATCACATAACATATCACATATTTTTTCCTCTATACTACTTTTTCCTATGTTACTACTTTACAGTGTTTCCTTTGCAACATATGGTGCAATTGCTAGTATATCTCCTAATATAAAACCCCCTCCATATCTTTGATTCACTATCTTTCAATTTTTAAATAATTTAATAATAATATTTAATATTGACATGTATATTCATATAAATATAATAATATTTTTAAATCTCCAATCTATTATCCAAATATTCTTTATTGTGCTGAGAGGTGCTCTATAGCTCAGTATGGGAGAGATGTTGTTAGGTAATGTTACATTTTGAAATATTAAAATAATAAGTTAAATAAAAAAATAAAAATAGTAATAATAAAAGAAATCAATGTTGAAATAATTCAGTTTGCACCTTAATTTTACATAACTTCATATAAAGATATAAAGTAACATAAAGTAAAATGGAAATATATTATTGTTGATATTACGTTATGTGCAATTTATTTTACATTTAGTTTATATGTGATATTTAAAACAAAAAAATATTTCTTAAAATATTTAAATATCTATATTAAATAATAACGCGGGTTGTTATGGCACTCATCAGAGGTTTTCTCTTCCCTGATTGGAGTGATGTATCTGGACATGTTGATGAAGATGGAGTAAAAAAAAAAAATGTAAGGTCCTACCAAGTGCTTATATATATAATTTTATATCTTTTTTAAAAAGAGAAAAATAAAATAATTAAAATTTAAAAAAAAAAATCCTATATTTTCACTTTCCATAACTAGGGAGATGTGTAAATTATTTTATAAGATTTTAAACATATCAATAACAAAGAAATTTTAAAGTATTTTATATAGCAAATATTTCAATACTTTACTTTGAGTAAAAGATTTTAACATTAAACATATAAATAGAGAGAAAGATTGAGAGAATTCTTATATCATTAATAGTTACTTTCTAATTCAATGTATGAGAAATATTTATGATTATTTCAAATGTTTAATAGGGATATAATATGTAGTATTTAAAAAAAATTAATAATAAGAATAATTAAATGTAATGTGGAGAGGGATCAAATCTCTTTTCACTCTAAAAAACATTTGCATTTCAAGAGATTTAATACCTCTAACAATTAAACATAATGTAAAAATTTTCAGCATCCATATTCTTAAAAGTAAAAAATGTAAATAAAAGTATAAATAAATCTCTTTATTATTAAAAAATAATAATAAAATAAAAACTAACTAATTTACTATTCTAATATAAAACTCCCTTCCATCCTTTTGATACCCAACAGATGAGACTCTATATATATATACATATTTCAAAAATTTTAAACTCTAATCTATTAACCAAATACTAATAATAAATAAAAATATTTTGTATATTTATAAATTAACAAATAAATTTTCAAAAGTTAAAAATCCTAACCATTAAACATTTAATAATAATTATAAAATTTATATCTATATAAATAATAATAATAATTGAAAATAATAATAATTATAAAATTTATATCTATATAATTAATAATAATAATTGAAAAAACTAAATCATTATTTGGTAATAATAATAATAATTTTAAATGAGGAGGTAGGAGCAAAAGCTATTACATTAGGGCAGAGATCGAGAATAGATCAGACAAAAGGAATTCGTTAGTTTATTGTCATTAGAGATTTCATGCTATAAATTCAAATATTCTACCGCCCCAAAGACCTTTAGGGAAAGATCAGGCTCCATTAAATATGGAAGCAAATCCTAAATTTCGAATCCATCAACTTATATCATATTAAAAGGGGAAATAACACATCTTTTGATGAACAGGCCAATAGAGGAACAAGCTTCGAAGAGAGGATATCTCCCTGGACGAAGACACTCCCACCACAAGTTATATCCTATGATCGAAAATATATCATCAATCGGTAGATTAAAGGTAATTAAATGATGGAACAAGTGGATCATTAGGAGCGTCACAGTATTTATTAAGGTCTCTAATCAAGGGTTAATGACAAGACAAGAGGTTCGCACGTTGAGCTGCATGGGGAAGAACCTTACAGATTGAAACAAAGAGGATTGAAACCCATGCTAACTGACAGGTGGGGAGATTAGCATTAAATATTATTAATAGGATGATTGATGTTGGGATCGTGAGATTGTATTCCTCCAGGGTCATTCCATCTCAGTACGATTGCACTCGGATGTTGGGCGAAGGATTTTCTGTAGGGATATTGTGGTTCGTCGACCGAGGCAATGGCCAGGGGAATTAAATTTGAAGCGATGGTCGCTGGGAAGATGGGAGAAGGTTTTGAGAAATATAAAAGACGGATTCTCACCCTCAATGTTTGGCAGTATGGCCGCTCCGAGTCATGAGAGTAGCAGAAATGGGAAAGAGGATCACTTGCTAACTGCAATGGAGAAAATTTTGGTCACAATGTCGAAGTTCGATGAATAGGTCACCTTGGAAGCCCGTTCACATTTCTCCTTTCGCAACTGCCAATTGGAAGATTTGCGGAAGGAATTGGAGTGCCTCCAGCTCATGGTGGCAACCCTGGCCAAAAAGGTGGATGGTTTCGAGGTAAAGGCGTAATTGGCGACTGTGGGTGTCTTAAAGAATTCTATAATCTCCTCCAACTACTTATGAAGGAAAGTAGACTAGCGGCCCCTAGGACCATAAAATGGAAGAAGAATTCGCTCTGCAAAGGACAAAATCAATGGAGAACAAGCAAACTGGTGAACAAATGGAAAAGGCAGCAAGTGACCAAGCATTATAATCAAGTTGAATGTTATTTTTATGTTTTTTATTTTTATTTATTTATAATTTTATAATCAAGTTGATTGTTATTTTTAGGTTTATTTTTATTTTTTTTCATTTTATGGAGGTTTTTTTTTTTTTCTTTAATGAATATATAGAATAAACTAGTGTAGATTCATCTTAACTCCAGATTTATCAAGCATTTAGAGGGATCAAATCTCCCGAGGTGCAAACTTTTTTTTCGAGTGCAAAACTTGAGGAAAGGTTTGCACCTCGAGAGATTTGATCCCTTTGGGCGCTTGATAGATTCGTAGTTAAGATGGATCTAGGTTGGTTTCAGTTGTGTGCTGCCAAGGAAAATCTATTGAAGATATGATTAATTTTATCAATAATATGTAAATATATCAAATATTAATATAATCATTTTAAATATGCTAAATATTTTTGAGATTATTTTCTTAGTTACCCGAGTTCGTTGAGATGATAAATATTGTTAATAACTATAATGATGAAAAATGATGAAATATTTTTTTTTGAATGTAAAATGACAATAATAGTGTTGAAAGATAGAAAATGTGAATAATAAGAATGTACTCATGTTAGTCTTCATTGTGATCAATCTCAAACTATTTTCTTCTACTATTATTATTGCCACCCTTGTTAGTTTTGTTATCTTTTCATATCGATTATATGAAAAAAGAAAATTTAAATCGTAAACCATTTAAATCTTTAGCTCGAGCTGTTGTAGTAACATGATACTTTGTCTCTCTTGCTCTCCAACATTAATAGGTTAAATTACTATAACACAAAAATCAATGTACATTTTCAATATTTTTTGTGCTTACACTAAAATCAATGCATATTGTTAATCCAATCACTTTAAAATTAATGTACCATCATATATCCAATTACTTCAAATTATAAATCAACATATACATTGAAATAAATGCATTTAATGCAAGCAATAAAATAAGATTAGAAAATAACTTCTACATTGAAATCAATGCACCTAATGCAAGGAATCAAATAATATTAGAAAACAACATCTACACTGAAATCAATGCATTTACTCAAAGCAATCAAATAGGATTAGAAATCACCATCTACACTGAAATAAATGCATTTAATGAAAACAATAAAATAGGATTAGAAATAATCTACATTGAAATCAATGCATCTAGTGCAAGCAAGAAAATATAATTATAAATCGATGTCTAAATTGAAATCAACACATCCAGTACAAGTAATCAAATAGTATTAGAAATCACCACCTACACTAAAATCAATGCATCTAGTGCAAGTAATCAAATATCATTAGAAATAAATATCTAAACTAAAATCAATGCATCTAGTGAAAATAATCAAATAGGATTATAAATCACCATCTCCACTCAAATAAATCCATCTAGTGAAAGAAATATTCTTCCCCCTCTCCACCCTCCATCCATATCTATATCCCCCTCCATCTCTTGTTTTTTGTCTCTCTATCTCAACCCCCTAAACACACACACTCTCACACTCCATATACATCATTCTATTTGTTAATCCCCCCATCTCCCCATCTCTCTCTTCTTCGCTCTCTTCACCTTCCATCTATATCTATATCTCTATCTTCCCCTTCTCTCCCTCTCCCCCGCTAATATCTCTCTTTCCTCCTTTTGTTCTCTCTCCCTCTATCCATCTTCCTTATCACTCACTATCTCTCTCTAGAAACCAACATCTGCACCGAAATCAATGCATTTACTCAAAAAATCAAATAGGATTCGAAATCGCCATCTACACTGAAATCAATGCATTTAGTGCAAACAATCAAATAGGATTAGAAATCATCTACATTTAAATCAATTCATCTAGTGCAAGTAATCAAATATAATTATAAATCGACATCTAAATTGAAATCAACACATTCAGTGCAAGGAATCAAATTGTATTAGAAATCACCACCTACATTGAAATCAATGCATCTAGTGCAAGTAGTCAAATATCATTTGAAATAAATATCTACACTAAAATCGATGCATCTAGTGCAAATAATAAAATAGGATTAGAAATCACCATCTCCACTTATATCAATCCATCTAGTGCAAGAAATATTCCTCCCTCTCTCCACCCTCCATCCATATCTATATCCCCTTCCATCTATTATTTTTTTGTCTCTCTATCTCACCCCCCTAAACACACACGCTCTCGTACTCCATATATATCAATCTCTTTTTCAATCACTCCCTCTCCCCATCTCTCTCTTCTTCCCTCTCTTCACCTTCCGTCTATATCTCTATCTTCCCCTTCTCTCCCTCTCCACCATTAATATCTCTCTTTCCTCTTTTTGTCCTCTCTCCCTCTCTCTCCATCTTCCTTATCACTCACCCTCTCTCTCTCTAGAAACCAACATCTACAGTGAAATCAATGCATTTACTCAAAGAAATAAAAAAGGATTAGAAATTGCCATTTACAATGAAATCAATGCATTTAGTGCAAACAATCAAATAGGATTAGAAATCATCTACATTGAAATGAATTCATCTAGTGTAAGTAATAAAATATAATTATAAATCGACATCTAAATTGAAATCAACAAATTCAGTGCAAGCAATCAAATTGTATTAGAAATCACCACCTACACTGAAATTAATGCATCTAGTGCAAGTAATCAAATATCATTATAAATAAATATCTACACCAAAATCGATAGTGCAAATAATCAAATAGGATTATAAATCACCATATCCACTTATATCAATCCATCTAGTGTGAGAAATATTCTTCCCTCTCTCCACCCTCCATTCAATTCTATATTCCCCCTCCATCTTTTATTTTCTGTCTCTCTATCTCACCCCCCTAAACACACACACACTCACACTCCATATATATCAATCTCTTTGTTAATCCCCTCCTCTCCCCATCTCTCTTTTCTTCCCTCTCTTCACCTTCATCTATCTATCCTGTATCTTCCCCTTCTCTCCCTCTCCCCCGCTTATATCTCTCTTTCCTCCTTTTGTCCTCTCTCCTCTCTCTCCATCTTTCTTATCACTCACTCTCTCTCTATCCTCCCATTTCTCTCTCATCTGTTTTTCTTACCTCCCCTCCCTCACTCCCCCTCAGGTCCATCTCTCTCTTTCCCCTCCTCTCTCACACTCTGCATCTACCCTATACTTCCCTTCCTCTCTTTTATTTTCTACCCTTGTTTCCTCTCTCTCTTCACCCACCAACTATGTTACTATAGCCCTCCCTCTCTCCTTACATCTCCTTCTCCCCCCCTTATCTCCATATCTCCTTATTTGTCTCTTTATATCAACCCTAAACATACACGCTCTCTCTCTATCTCTCCATTGTCACTCCTTCTTTCTCTCCACTTCTCAATCTCTATATTTGTTATTTCCTACATCTCTACCCCTCCAATTTCATCTCTCTATTTATCCCTCTCTCCTCCTCTCTCTCAAGTCCTCTCTCTCGTCCTTCCTCTCTCTCTCTCTCCTAACTCCCTCTCTCTTCCCTGATCTCTCTCTCTCTCTCTCTCTCTCTCTCTCTCCAATACTCTCTTCCCCCATCACTCTCCTCCTCTCTCTCATCCTTCCTCTCTGCCCTCTCCTCTCTTTCCCTCAAATCCTCTCTCTTCCCCCATCTCCCTCTCTCTCTTTCTCTCTCTCTTCCCCCATCTCTCTTTCTTTCTCTCTCTCTCTTTTCGCCTCTCCTCCTTCTTTTCGCCTCTCCTCTCTTTCCCAACTACACCGGCCTAGATCCATCTTAACTCAGGATCTGTCAAAGCTACAGAAGGGATAATTCTAGTTACAGCCTCTTTTGATCAAAAACTTCTTTGAGAAAGGTGCACCTCTGAAGAATTTGATCCCTCTCGCGCTTGATAGATGCGGAGTTAAGATGGATCTAAATAGTTGATGAGTATCTTGTCAAGGAGAATCTATCGAAGATATGATTAATTCTATCAATAATATGTAAATATATCAAATATTACTATAATCATTTTAAATATGCTAAATATTTCTGGGATTAACTTAGTCATTTTAATTTTAAATTTTCTTAGTTACCTCAGTTTTTTGAGATGATAAATATTGTTAATAACTTTAATGATGAACAATGATGAAATAATTTTTTTGATTGCAAAGTGACAATAATAATGTTGAAAGATAGAAAATGTGAATAATAAGAATGTACTCATCTTACAAATAGTCTTCATTGTGATCAATCTCAAACTATTCTCTTCTACTATTCTTATTGTCACCATTGTTAGTTTTGTCATCTTTTCATATCGATTATATGAAAAAGAAAATTTAAATTGTAAATCATTTAAATCTTTAGCTCAAGCTGTTGTAGTAAACATGATACCTTGTCTCTCTTGCTCTCCAATATTAATAGGTTAAATTACTATAACACAAAAAACAATGTGCATTGTCAATATTGTTTTGTGCTTACACTAAAATCAATGCATATTGTTAATCCAATCACTTTAAAATTAATGCACCATCATATATCCAATTACATCAAATCAGAAATCAACATCTACATTGAAATCAATGCATTTAATGCAAGCAATCAAATAATATTAGAAAATAACTTCTACACTAAAATTAATGCATTTAGTGCAAACAATCAAATAGGATTATGAATCATCTACATTGAAATCAATGCATCTAGTGCAAGCAATAAAATATCATTATAAATCAACACATCCAGTGCAAGCAATCAAATAGTATTAGAAATCACCACCTACACTGGAATCAATGCATCTAGTGCAAGTAATCAAATATCATTAGAAAAAAATGTCTACACTAAAATCAATGAATCTAGTGCAAACAATTAAATTGGATTAGAAATCACCATCTCCACTTAAATCAATCCATCTCGTGCAAGAAATATTCTTCCCTCTCTCCACCCTCCATCCATATCTATATCCCCCTCCATCTCTTCTTTTTTGTCTCTTTATCTCACCCCCCTAAACACACATGCTCTCACACTCCATATCTATCAATATGTTTGTCACTCCTTCCCTCTCCCAATCTCTCTCTTCTTCCCTCTCTTCACCTTCCATCTATATCTCTATCTTCCCTTTCTCTCCCTCTTCCCTGCTAATATCTCTCTTTCCTCCTTCTGTCCTCTCTCCCTCTCTCTCCATCTTCCTTATCTCTCCCCCCCTCTCTCTCTCTCTATCTCTCCACCTTTATCTCTCTATGTCTTTCTTCTTGCCTCCCTCTCTCTCCCCCTACAAGTCCATCTCTCTTTCCCTCCATATCTCTACTCTCTCACATCCTCTCTCTTCCTTTTTCTCTTTCCATTTCTCTCCCATCTCTCTCTCTCTCTCTCTTCACCCACCAACTATGTTACTATATCCTTCCCTCTCTCATTATCTCTCATTCTCTCCCCCCTTATCTACATCTCTCATTCTTTGTCTCTTTATCTCACCCCCAAACATACACACTCTCTCTTTGTCTCTCCCTTGTCACTCCTTCTCTCTCTCCACTTCTCACTCTCTATATTTTTTATTTCCTACCTCTCTCCCCCTCCAACTCCATCTCTCTATCTATCCTTCTCTCCTCCTCTCTCTCGTCCTTCCTCTCTCTCTCTTTCTCTCCTACCTCCCTCTCTCTTCCCTGATCTATCTCTCTCTCTCTCTCTCTCTCTCTCTTTTCCCTCCAATACTCTCTCTTCCCCCATCATTCTCCTCATCTCTCTCATCCTTCCCCTCTCTCCCTTTCTCTCCTACCTCCCTCTCTCTTACCCATCTCTCTCTCCTCCTCTCTCTCCCTCCAACTATATTACTATATCCCTCCCACTCTCCTTCTCTCCACCCTTCTCTCCATACATCCTACTTTGTCTCTTTTCTCACCCCTAAACATACACACTCTCTCCATCTCTCCCTTGCCACTCTCTCTTTATCTCCACTTCTCTCTCTATATATATTTCTTCTTCCATCCCTCTCTCCCCCTCCAACATCTCTCTATCCCTCCCTCTCTCAAGTCCTCTCTCTGGTCTTTCCTATCTCTCCCTCTCTCTTACCTCCCTCTCTCTTCTGCCATCTCTCTCTCCCTTTATCTCTTACCCCCCTCTCTCTTCCGCCATCTCTATATCCTATAATCCTATCACTATCGCCCTCCCTCTCTCCTTCTCTCTCTCCCTCCTCCATATTTGTGTCTCCCTCTCTCGCTCTTCATTCCTCCTCTCCCCTTTCCTTTAGTTTATCTCTATCTCTCCCTTGTCAATCCCCCTATATCTTCACCTCTATCACTCTATATCTTTGTCCTTCCCTCCCATATATATTTAGAGTTAATATATATCACGATACATTTATATATATTATAATATAATAAATTTAATATTGTATTAATCGAAAGTTATTAAATTTAATAATATTAATATTATAATATATTAATATGAGTATTAGATTTAATAATAATAATAATAATCTTTTAATATTATATTAGGGTTAATAATGTTTTTTTTGCATGGTATTAATAATAATTTAGCCCATGGTATTTGGACCATAGGCTTCACCTAAATAAAACCTATTTTTTGAGTGTTCATAAATATAAAGCAGATTATGGAGTAAATATGAAAAGAGGTTTTATTTACTTACCATACCTATGGTTTATTTATATTTTTATTTATTTACCATACCTCTTTTATTTACTATGGTATTTGGCCCATAGGCTTGTTATATAATTAGATTTTTATTTATAATCATATTTGATATATTTTTATTTTTTTACCTTACCTCTTTATACCTCTTTTATATTTATTTATTTACCATACCTCTTTATACCTATTTTATATTTATTTATTTATCATACCTCTTTATACCTTTTTTGTATTTATTTATTTACCATCTTTTATAAATATGGTATTTGGCCCATGGTATCAATATTAATTTGTCCCATGGTATTAGTCCCATAAGCTTCATTTTGATGGGGAAATATTTATATCTTTAAATATTTTAATTTGTCCATACAACATGGGTTTTCCTTTTAAAGATTCATTCTACAAATATTTAATTGAAATAAATATTAAAATATTTTGGATTTTGATTGTTTGTCTTGAATTAACTATTTTCCTTTGATTTAAGAAATGGTATTGACTTTAGTAAAGAGTAAAGATATTTAAAATTTTACTTAATTTGGAAATTCAATGTGGTAATTTTTTTTGTTAAAGGTAAATTTATGATCCATTCAAATTCACGTATATAATAAAAGAATTATTAAATGAGTGAAATAATTTACTATCCATTCAAATTATATAAATAATACATAGTTGTATTTTAATTATTAATCTCAGCCCATTAATAAGTTAAAAAAGTTATATATAATTTAAATATTTAAGTTATATAAAATTAAAGATTAGGTTTGCTTTGGCCGACATTAGCAATTATTTTTTGAGGACGTGACATACTTGACATCAGGGTCATACTAGGCTGTAGATTGCACCTCTCTCGGCACAATAAAATTAAAGATTAGGTTAATGCGTTGGCCGACGTTAGCAATTATTTTTTGAGGACGTGACATACTTGACATCAGGGTCATACTGGGCTGTAGATTGGGCCTCTTGGCGCAATTACTATATCCCTCCCTCTCTCCTTCTCTCTTCTTCTCTCCCCACTTATTTCCATACATCCTACTTTGTCTCTTTATCTCACCCCTAAACATACACACACTCTCTCTCTCTCTCTCTCTCTCTCTCTCTCTATCTATTTCTTCTTAGTTATGCAAACTAATGAACATAAATATTAGTAAATATAAAGCATATGAAAAGAGGTTTTATTTACTTACCATATCTCTCGTTTATTTATATTTATATTTATTTACCATACCTCTTTTATTTACTATGGTATTTGGCCCATAGGCTTGTTATATAATTTGATTTTTTATTTATAATCCTATTTGATATATTTTTATTTATTTACCTTACCTATTTATACCTCTTTTATATTTATTTATTTACCATACCTTTTTATACTTATTTTATATTTATTTAGTTATCATACATCTTTTATATTTATTTATTTACCATACATATTTTATAAATATGGTATTCGGCCCATGGTATTTAGCCCATGGTATCAATATTAATTTGTCCCATGGTATTCATCCCATAGGCTTCATCTAAATAAAACCTCTTTTTTAAGTTTTTTTAAATATAAAAAGGTTTATGGAGTAAACATAAAAATAATTTTTATTTATTTACCATACATCTAGTTTATATATATATATTTTTATTTATTTACCATAGCTCTGGACTAAGCATAAAAATAAGTTTTATTTATTTACCATACCTCATGTTTATTCATATTTTCATTTATTTAAATTTTAAAATATTGCAACTTTGATGGGGAAATATTTATGTCTTTAAATATTTTAATTTATCCATAGAATATGGGTTTTCTTTTTAAAGATTTATTTTACAAATATTTAATTAAAAGAAATATTATAGGTTTTTGGATTTTGATTGTTTGTGTTGAATTAACTCTTTTCCTTTGATTTAGGAAATGGTATTGACTTTAGTAAAGAGTAAATATGTTTAAAATTTTAATTAATTTGGAAATTTAATGTGGTAAATTTTTTTGTTAAAGGTAAATTTATGATCCATTCAAATTGAAGTATATAATAAAGAAATTATTAAATGGGTTTAAATGGGTGAGATAATTTACTATCCATTCTAATTATATAAATAATATATAGTTGTATTTTAATAGTTAATTTCAGCCCATTAATAAGTTAAAAAAGTTATATATAATCTAAATATTCAAGTTATATAAAAAGATTAGATTAATGCTTTGGCTGACATTAGAAAAAAAAAATTATTACTTTTTGAGAATGTGACATACTTGACATTGGGGTCATATTGGAGAACGTAGATTAGCCTCTTGAAACAATTCTATCTTTGAGTTTCAATGGTTCTTCTGAAAAGCGACTGATTGTGGATTATTCACAACTCAAAGTTGTGATTCCAACAAATCCCTATTGGATTCTAGGCAAATTAGAATGAAAAATATGCGAGAAAACTCTCCAAAACTTATAACAAATAGACTACGATTTTTTCATAAACTTCGAATAATCTCACTTCTCTTAAATTTATGTATGTATGAAAGTGTTTCTCTCGGTACGACATAATGATGAACACATTGGACATCTAAATTCGATTTATTGGTAGTATATCTGTTATATGTGTTGAAGAATATAGCTATGGTGGGTCTTCATAATCCTTGATGTATTTATAATACTATGTAAAAACATGAAAGAAAATTAAAATTTAAATTAGAAGAAATGAAATTAAAAGAAAGGAAATCAACAAAACTACCTAAAATTAAGATCTTTAAAAATAGTTCAATGTTCATACTCACGTAAATAAAATATTTACTATTAGTTACTATCCACCATAATTTAAGCAAGTAATTGCATAAAGCATGGAATATAAACAAGATGTAAATAAATATACTTCCCAAGATTTATTTATGTGATCTTCAACACTTTAAAAAATATGAGTAAAAATATAAATGTGCATAATTACTAAAATTTAATTTGCAAAGAGACGTGATTTAATTTAAGAGACATATAATTTTTGTATCTTGGGTATAAAATACATTTGAACTTTTTCATTTTACATACATACTTATCACTCACATATCTCTCTCACACACACATTGTGATATCTACTTTATTTTCATAATTATTAGTTGAATTTATAAAGACTTCTGCTTGCTTGATGAAGATATAAGAACTATAATATATATTCACAAGTAATTACCATAGTTCATATAAAGTACTTGTATCAGTTGTACTAAAAAATCAACATGGCATAAGAGCTTTGGTAAATGAAAGAGAACATAGATCACTCGAAAAACCCTACCTTGAGATCACCTTGAAAAAACCCTAGATCCATATTCAAGTTGCATCCATGGACTTTACTATGAAATCAGAGAACAAATTAGAGGGGGTCACTAATTTTAGGGCTTAGAAGACAAGAATTGACCTAACCCTTGCAAAAGAAGATATTTTGGAAATTGTGCTAGGAAAAGTGACTAAACCTAAAAATGAAGTTGGAAAGAGGAAGTACAAGAAATATGACATCAAATCCATGAGCATCATTTGGACTCCATCAAGATCTTATTCCATACATCTCAAAGCTTGAAACTTCAAACAAGATGTATGATGTCCTAAATAAATTATATATTGTCAATCATATTTTCCAAGTCATGAGCTTGAGAAATGAGCTTCATGATAAAATAATGACAAAGAACGATACAATGGATTCATTGAGGGTTTCTCAACTAAGAGATAAACTATGAGCTATTGATGAAATTGTCTTTGATAAAGAGCTTGTTTTGTGACTTCAACACTTAATGGAATACTGCATTCATGGGATTCATTTGCAACGGGTATAAACAACCAAAAGGAAGCTCCAAGTTTGAAAGAAATATGGGTAGCTTGTGTGTTAGGGTTTTTATATGTCTTTATAATTCCCTAAATTAATATTGTAAATCCAGAGTTCATAATATTCAAGTTACAAAGCATTATGATTCAGATTTAGATTGATTATCCTATACTTAGTATGGAATTAGGTAATGAATAACCAAATTATGTTTCTAGTTTTAAATCGTTGCACTAAAGCTTTATGAAGTGAAGAAACCTATTACACTCTTCAATATCACACTCATGATTCAAATCACTAAATCATTCTTCAATAACCATGTAATTAATTAAATATTCTTCTGGAAATAAATTTAACAATCATTATGAGCCATGCTTACAACCTCATTTAACAATATGTTCTACTTAGAAATATTCATTCAAAACTAACCCCAGGGTTCAAAATCATTCACAAAAATATTTCTAATTCAATAAGTTGACTCAAAGTTAACTGGAAATAAAGCAAATGACACACAATTTCCTAATTGAACAAATCACATTTGAAATTAACTAAGGAATGGAATAAAGGGCACACTATTTCCTAACTAAATATCCAAAATTTCTTTAGAAACAAAAAAAAGGGTGTATTGTTCTTACTTAATCTCTTGAGGATTCAAAAGATGCCAGGCATAAACTACAAAGGTTCCTTGTTAAAACTATAGATCCACAAACAACCGAGTTTCTTTGTTAAGATCAGAAAATTTATTTCAAGGAATGTAAAAGGAAAATGCATTTCCCAGAAATCCAATCTCATCTAAAGCCTTCTATTTCAAAACTTATCGTTGTTCGAGGTCAACAGAGAACTTACAAATTCAGATAACCCTATCAAAATAATATACAAATGCACAAAATTCAAAATAAGCATCTAACCAGACGCCTCTTCAAAAATTACTCTTAAACCTATGGAAGTTTTCAAATATTTTTAAATTATAGACCTAAGTACAAAAATCTGGAAATCGCAAAAGAAAAATATATTTTAAGTACAATTTCAAATAAATCAAACTTCTTATCTAATTGAGGTTGATACAGGACTTGGCTGAGGTCTGTGGTGGGCCCTTGCCACAACCTGAGACAAGTTAATTTACAAATTATAAACACATTAATACACGAATATAAAAGTCGAGATCAATTATATATTAAAACCTTCAATAAAACATAATTCTAGGTGTTTCAAATAAAAATAAAGACAAAGTCACATTGTGTTTTACAGTCAAAATTTCCTTGCCACGGTTTCACTCCGTGTGTGAGTTCTCATACTAACACTGGGCATTCTTAAATAGTTTAGGCCTGGATATAGTTATAACGAAACAACTTAGAAAATTAAATTCGTGTGACCTAGGCTTAATTGAGCTAAGCCAACTCCAAATATAACTTATGCATATCATATCTTCTTTGATCCAACTATAACGCTATCATTAGGCTAAAAACGTTAACACCACGAACACGAATAAAAGAAACCATAGTCAAGATTCCCATCGGTTGACTGGTATCAAATCTAGAGTAGAGTATTGAATAGAGTATAGAACGAAGTATTGAATGGCTACTTGATATATTATTTAAGTTGGACGCTGGGTCACTGATGACCTGTCAATGAATCCAAGTTGCCATCCTTATATTTAAGAAACCTATCAATAAACCAGTAAAAAATGAGCCAAGAAATATAAACTCGCTTAACATCTACTTAGAATAACCAAAGATATATAAAAATAGTATTTATTTTCATTCTTACCTCCAATTGTAAAATAACACAATTTAGGCAGTATGGAGTGGTTTCTAAGTGTCAAAAAGGCTAAAATAGGATAGGTTATAGTGGGAATATTAGAATAAGGTGTCAAAAAGATAATAAAAGTAGGGCCCAACATCCCCCAATGCTAGAGGGAATGCATGTCCTCATGCATCTATCCTTCTCAAAATTGACCAGTCATCAAAATTTAGGCTATCCTTACCTTCATATTCCCACTGCACTGATTACAACTTCTAAACCATGATTTTTCAGCATGGGATATCGTTGAAACCTCCAGGCTCGTTCATGAACACTGAGTCTTTTGATAGGCTTTAGTTGTCTCACTTTCGAACTGAGAAGTCATTTATTCTTTAGGGAAAGTGCATCGTTCTTGGACACAAAATCTAGATTATGGTCTCTATACATCTCCTTTTCCTTCCAAACATGGCGAAATAAGGTATTGTACTCATGATACCTTCCTCTAAGGTTCATATTTTTCTTCTGCAATTTGTCTCCTTGCAGTTGCAAGTCATCTTCAATACGCGTAGAAATATCCTTAGTAGGAAAGGTTTTCTTCCGCGAACTACTACCGACACGAGTTGATTTCTTAGGCACTTTTCTTACCATAGTTTTGGCTACTCATTTCCCTACTGCTGGTTCTATTTTAGACTGGTCATTCTATGGTGAGTCATCAAAAAGATCCTGGAAATTGTCAACATGCCCTTCTTCCTCGGGTGAAATGTGTTCCATTTCCTCTGTTTCTTTAAGTACCTGAAAGGGGATTTTCACTTTTAGCTTTGGAGAAGACAAAACAATGATGGGCTCAAGGGTCTCAACGCCTAATGGAAGACCTTTCTTTCAAGTCATACTCCTGGTGTGGCACTGACCTTTTGGTGCAGTTAGAGTTTCAGATGCTTTCGGGGTTTCTTGCAGTGATGGAGTTAGTGATGGTTCCATTTACTAATTTTCACAGAAGAGCTTCATCTTCCCTTTCTTAGGAGAAGTTTGGGCTTTTTGAAGCCCTTCCTCTGTTGGTGAGGCAACCGAATTCACAACCTCCACCCGAGGTATCTTTTGCTTATTCTGTTGCGAATTTTCAGCTGCTACATCTCTAGTTATAGGTTCCTTCCTTTGTTCACTACCTTCTTTTAGTTTCTTCCCCTTTTGGTCTAGGGGTTATTTCCTTGTAGAAGAGCTTGGTTTTGTAGATCTTGGCTTTTCCAGGGGGTTCACTAATATTTTCTCTGCTTTGGTTGATTCATGGGGTTCTATCAGGGCCCTTATTTTGTTTGGAAACAGAGCCAGAAGCAACCTTCGCCTCTTCATCCAACTTCTAAGAACAAGAACTGATAATCCATTGCAGGCCCTTAATTAGATTTTCCTCTCCGGGAAAATTCTCAGTCAAAAAATCTTCCCATGTCTTTCTTTGTTGACCCAGTTCATAAACAACCAACATTTTAATAAAAATATGATGAAATAGACTATTTTCAACATTTTTAGAAGCATATTGAACCCCTCGGAAAACTTTATATAAACTTTGATGAAGTAAAAATGGAAAATTAATCCAAAACTCATTTATGAAATGTAGGAGGAGTCTAATATGATAAAGTAAGACAACAAAATACCTTCCCTCATAAGTGACGAACCATTACAAAGAATTAATAAGTGGCCACCATTCCTCCTCTATATGTAGAAATTAGTATACACTAAGCATGCATACATCCAGATTCCCCCGATCTCACAATATTTAACTTCTTGAAAAATACAGAATCATTCCAATGTTAATATTTTGTGGAAAATTAAGTGTAAACACATGTGAAGCATAAATAAAAACAATCACACATAACACAGTTGTTTAATGGGAAATCCTGAAGCTGAAAACCCCAACTATAATATATTATGTATCATAGAGATCATGTAACAATTTCATACAAAGCTTAATACATCAAGCTCTCAGTACAATCAATCATTACACACTAACATAGAAAAAATCTACAAATCCATGCACCTATTTTTGCCCTCCAGCTAGCCTACCTCAAGCTCGGCGCTGCTGTTTGAAGAATAGCTGCGCCAGAATTTGAATTTCCCTTGCCTTGGCTTGCGAAATCCTCATTGGAAACTCCAATGTGTGTGTGGAGCAAACAATGCATCACTATAGTCATAACAGATAGTCCATCTTTCCATTTCACCTATCTCTCCACTGGGTCTCCACTAGAACTGACATACACTGTAGTTAACTATTGTATTGTTCAGTTGATTAATGAGTTATTATTTGTGAATTAATTAACTAGTTAATTCACTCTCCACTCGCACTAGTGTATCATTCGGTTAGACTAGATACAACTAGCTCAACTGAGTTTAACTGAGTTAAACTGAATACAACTCCATGAATTACTCTTCCAACTCTGTCATAATTTTGCCACTTCAGTTCTAACTGAGTCCTCCATGCATGAACCACCAGTAAGCCCTAGGAATTGCGTAATTCCTTCAGCCCACTAATTTTCCAAATATGTATACTGAAATTAAGTGCTCCAAGAGAATAAGTTGCTATTTATTGTCGGATTATTATTAAGACCTAATAATAATAGACACTTCTATTTTTAGATCGACGTCTATAAATAGACTTTGCCCAATATTATAAAAATAGAATTTCATCTATTTTTCCAACTTGATCAACCATCCACAAATAGCATCCTACAACTTCTAAAATATGATCACCATGTCTAAAAATAGACTTGTGCCAAAAATAGCCTGTGGGCCCACTTAGTGAAGGCGACTCTTTTCACTAAGTTCATCATATTGTTTAATATCAACACTATATAGCTTCTCAAAACCCCCTTCGAACAGTTGATAGTTTTGTATGCGAGCTTAAGAAACTTGGCACAATCATCCCATTCAAGCGGCCCACCCTTGAAGTATTTTTCACCAGTCAAAGGAAACCCAGTTTCCTTTCTTATCAACATTTATGTGGCTTTAATCCTTAAATTCCCAACCTTCGCTATTTTCCCATTGAAGATCTATAGATGCCATGGAAACCTTGTCGTTATGTCCCTGTAACTTTTTGAGGAAGTCCATCCACTATTTTTCCTCAAATCGAATCTTACAGGTTGTGTATTCTAGACCAATGCGAAATTGGGAAAATGTAGGTTCATGCCTGTTAGGGTCCCGTGATTTGGCCGATTGGCTAGCCAAATGAAGATGTAACATCAAACCAAGCTTTGGAGCCCAAGGACCTAGCCTTCCTGGACTCGGAGAGGGCTCTCTCTATATGTGTAAAAGATGTCGGTGTGTTTACTTACGGTGTTCTGATATTAGGCTAGTTATGAAGTATGTTTTTAGTTTTTTGGTTTTTTAAGTTTGTGAGGGATGAAACTGATCAAATACATAAACTGGATAACAAGATGTAGATAAATTGGGCTATGGGGTCAAACAGGTCAAGGAAGCTATGAGGTGATGATGTAAGGCTGCTGTAGGGCCGATTTGATTAACGGTAGAAGGGATCTTTGGGCAAAATGGGTTAAATGGACAACAAGTTGGTGAAAGACAAAGGGATTTCAAGTGTAACTAGTTGATAGCAGACATAAACATTTTATAGCAAGACATTAATCATGTTAAATGTAACTATGAGCTAATTAATACATAGAAATCAAACATTCCAGCCATACATAGAGGTATAAGACCCTCTAACTTCGGGAAATGGCTATCAGACTTTGGGGAAAACACATGAGACAAAATAACAACTCATAAACTATGCCGGAACGCCTAAACATAGTCTCTAAGTCATTGGGCACTTGGACAAATAAGTGTTCATAGTTTTAGGCAAAGGGCTAGATCGGGACTAGGCCTCCTTGGTTCAACAAGATGATCAACAAATCGGTCAAAGAGAAAGTTTTATGGACAGAACTATGGGCAGCTTGTAGGTAGGTAGGGAAAACCATACATCCTACTTAACATACATAGAACTGATGAATAAAACTGAGCAACAATACCTTAGGTTACTAAAGAGCAGCTAAGAATTCTTTAGCATAACTAAGGGAGAAGAAAACATCAAGCTATGAAGATTCAGGGATTTTGAGGTGCCTCCATGGGCATATCTCAAAATAAATCTTTACTGATCTATAGCAGCAAGAAATATGTAATATGAATGAGAACTAGGAGACAAAACACATTAAGAAGCACTATACCATTCTACCATGACAAGGAATCCATCAACAAGCCTTCACCATTCCTCAAAAGCATCCAAGAGGCAGTCCAAACATCATAACTCAAGTGTATTCTTCAAAGCTCATATGACCAATGCATTAATTCTTCTCTCAAGTTCAGCCTCTGATTTACAATGAGAATCATGGGATAAATAGGCTAGAAGGAGGAAAACCTCATGGAGCAACTAGCTATCCCATTGGCCAAGTCCAAATATCTAAACTTGTCCTTGAGGCTTTGCAAAGCCCAAGGCACAAAATATCTAATAAAATATCTAAAAAACTGCTAAAAACGGAAATTATATTGACTTTACATGATTTTCCCATGATAAAAATAGCCTAACGCACATTTGGGAAAACCAGATTTTTGGAGTTCAAAAATTGCAAAAATACTTCATATTTATGCCTGAAAAAGGTCCCCTGACTTGCTGGATGCAAATGGAAGCCTTCCCGATGTCGAAATGAGGCTCATGATGGCTCGTTGGAAATCTCTCTGTGTCTGCTTTCCAATGCAAGTGGAATCATCTCAATCTGATCTCTGAAAGTCCCTCAAAACTGTACCTGTGTGCAAAAACCCAGAAAATAGCAGGCTGCTGATATGGCGGGCAGAATGTGCAAAATGAGGCTGTTTTTCACCAATTTGAGGGGGCGAATGATCTTCAAATGCCCTGAAAATCGCTGGAGACCTGCTCATGGAATTATGGCATCCATTGGTATCATCCTCCTCCCTTGACAACTCATCAAACTGAAATGGAGAATTTATGAGTTTTTGGCAAAAAACCCAAAAATGCCAAAAAACAAAAAGTTTCCGAAACAGGCCCAAAATTGGCATGCATGACCCTCAAGGGTCCATAGAAACATGCTCTGAAGCTGAAGCCAAAATATCAAGGGCTGATATGCTTTTTGATTCTTTCCGTGCTAGGCGCCTCTCCTTCAACTTCTTCAATTTTTCTTGTGCTACCTTCAATTTTCGCCTGGCAAACTGATTTAGCTTCTGAAAGTGAAGAGTCCTTTTTCTCTGTAGCTCAAGATCCTTGTTTGCCTTCTCAAGCTTTGTTTCCAAATGCTGGTTAGCCCTCTCAAGCCATGCTTCCTTGTTTTCCTCAATTTCCTGCTCAAAGAGGGCAGTGAGAGGAAAGGCTTCGAACTGAGCTTGTTCTTCTGCTCTCTGTTTCTCCAAGGCTTTTCTAAGCCTGATGGTCCTAGGCCTCTTTCCCCTAGGTTGGTTCTCCTCCTCTTCATCATCAAACTCGCCAATGAGCTCTTCAATTCTTATTTGCGCCTTTTCTGCCTCCTTTTTATACTTGATCGCCCTTGCCTCATGAATGGCTACATGATACTTCATTTGTTTGTTTTCAACCTCCAAGAAATGGTTGAAATTCCTCGCCCTTTGAAGGTCTTCTTGTAACACCTCAATTTGCCCTTCTTTGTGAATGAGGAGGTTTTCAAGGATGCGGACCTCGTTATCACTGTCATCGCTTGGGATAGGGATGACAGCTGATTTGCCTCCATGCTTGGCACTTTCTCCAATTTTACTTTTGCCTTTGAATGCCAATCTAGCGTTGTTTCTCCTTGGCAAGCTAGAAGCTGTCTTTTTGGGAAATTTCCTCTTTTTAGGAACAGTTTTGGTCACTGTCAAGGAGGCAGCTTCAGCTTGATGTCCTTCCTCAACATCCTGTCCAGCTTGTGGCTCAAAAGGCGCTTCAATTGTTTGCTCAACCTGCTGTTCTTCAATTTCTGTCTGCTGCTATTCCTCTTCCTGTACTTGCTGCTGTTCATCAACCTGTAGCTGCTACTGTTCATCAACCTGTAGCTGCTGCTGATCTTCAAACTCTGGCTGCTGCTGATCTTCAAACTGTAGCTGCTGCTGATCTTCAAACTCTGGCTGCTGCTGCTCACTAATCTCCAACTGCTGCTGTCCCTCAAAATCTGGCTGCTGATGCTCACTGCCTTCTTTTTCTCCCTGTGGTTCACTGCCCTCTCCTTCTCCCTGTTCACCTGGCTGCCCAGTGGTCATCTTGAGTTTTTTAGGGGTAGGCCTACCAGACAAAGGCACTGGTCGATGGACAGGCTGAGTAAGAGACACATGAACAGGAGGGACAGTGGCGAAATCCGCATGGCTGATGAAGGAATCCCATGAAACCCCTTTCTTCTCCAGCTGGTGTAAGAAGATAATCTTGATCAAGGAATGATGAAAGAGAGAAGGGATTTGCTGAGGTGGAGCCTTCTTTTGGACAGTAGCTGCCATTTTCTCTATGCTTTTGGACAAAAAGTATGTAAGGTTTAATTGCCTGCTTCTGGTAAAATGCATCAACAAGCGGACATGATAGGAAAAAATTTGGCTAAACCTCCCTTCACAAGTGAAATATCTCATTATGGCTTTCATCAGCGGAGCATAACTGTCAAGAAGATAGGAGAAAGGGAAAATAGCAGTGATGGTTTCCCTATGTTCAGGCTTGATGAAAGGTTTATAATCCTCCAGATCAAGATGCGCTTGTTTAAACCACTTTTCACCATGATACGGGATCTTGGTAGCCTTGGATACATATCTTAGGGAGATTTTGAAGTCAAGACCTGCTAACTGGAAGTGTTTGTCTTTGAATCTCAAAGCGCACAAATGTGTAAGTGGCGAGAAACTCTTGACTTCTTCTATCCTCTGACAGAAATCAAGACAGCCTACTTCATGGAAATTGAAAAGCACTGATGGGTGAGCATTGATTTCTTCTATGGAGATAGGCTCATATCTCTTATGTGGACCGCTCTTGTGATCTCGCTTTGGAGGCATTCTGACTTTGACCAAACTTTGGAAGAGGCAAACTGTCTTCACTGTATGAAAAATGTTCTGCTGGATTGAAACTGGCCACTAGACTGTTTGGACAGATATGGACACTGTGGTTTGGATAAAATGCAACAATGTTCCTTTGAATAAACCACCTCTGCACTTCTTAAAAATAGTCCTTCAACTGCGATACATGACTGTGTGTTTTCTAAATGAAAAATATAAATAAAGTGGAACAATATGATGTAATAATTTCCAAAGCATAATTATTAAGCAATCATTCTCATCTTGGTGGTTTTACAGAATCAACAACAACCACATTGTAAATCTGTCTTGAGTTTGACCTCAGTGTTAAAACCATTAGCTCTTTGTAATTTGCCTCTTCCCACCTGAAGTGTTTAGCTTCCTCATCAACAACTCTGTATTTGTCTTTGTCTTGTTAGAAAATCTCGACAAATCTTCAGAATAATACAATATAGTGCAAGGAAAAGGAAGACTTAGTTTAGGTGTAAAATCAATGCATAGCGCTTTAGGAAAACCACCTCTTTACCTGTGAATCTCAAAGGTCAACACTACACCTGTACCTCTGTCTCAATATTAAATGCAATTACCAAGAACTCTACCCTTTAGAAAATGGCCCTTTTCATTTGTGAAGTTTTAAGAAAACAAACACTGCTTTTGTACCTCTGCCTCCAAAGTGAGAATCCCATCAATGAAATCTGCCCTTCAGTGTACTATTTATCCTTAGAGTCTCTTTGTCAATCAGCTTTTCAAAATGATACAATATGGTGAAAGAAGGCAGACCTAGGTTAACAATACACAGTGCTTTATGAGGGACACTTTTTCTTATGAAATTAAGAAATCAAACATCACCTGTATACCTCTTTAATGTGTACCACTCTGCCTTCAATGTTTACATTTAACCACCAACAACTGTTTGCCTTTTAGAAAGTGACTCACGCACCTTTGACTCTTTGTAACAATTCTTCACGGTAGTGACAAATACGGTCAGCAGGGCAGTTTGCTAAAAAGGTGTGCTTGTGAGAAAATGACAACAGTCGCTCTGTTCTTGAAATATCTGATGTCAATCAATACACCAAAACTCCTTGCTCAAGGAGGCCTTCAACATCAAAACCTCACCCTGGATAAGTGTGCCACCCTTCAACCATTTGTATCTCTAGCAAACCATCCTACATATGCCTAGACAGTAAAAACACAAGGCTGGGGTAAAATGACAGAGCTTTAGAAGACTATCAAGCTCTTAGACAGAGATTATATGAGTTTTCTCTTTCAAACAACAAGAATGTCAAAACTCCCTTACTGAGTGCACTTCACTGTTTTAGTAGTGTGGAAAGGTTTGGATGACAGTGTGAAAGGTTTTTCTTCAGAATTAAGTCAATATTTCTACCACGAAAGTCTCCTTTTTAATCAAAACGCAGCCCTTCACAAGACAACCTCTGCCCTTAGATCGATTTGAAAATGAAACAAACTGGTTCTCGACCATAAAACCCCGTATTATCATATTGCAATTACCTCCTCTCACTGTGTAGAAAAGACTGCTTTTGCCTTTAACTAAAATGACAAAGTCTGGGGTTTTTAAAACTTCTTGTCATCCATCAAAACCTTGAAATCAATGGGGAATGTGTAAAAATACCTCTAATTTTGATGAACACACAATATTGCTGAAAGAAATGCGGACACTTAGGACGGTAACGTATTCTTGTAGTCGGCCGTCGCGCACAAAACAGAGTGGGTGGCTGTCGGGATGGACTAGTCGGGTAGTCAGAACAATGCTGAGCACGTCATGCTTTAATACGGCACGTCGCGCAGAAGCAAAAAGGAGACGGTCTTCGTCGTGCCAGGCACGTCGCGCCAAAATCCAGGCACGTCGCGCAGCCTTAACCGGTGCTCGACGTTGCAAATTGACCCGAAAAATGCTGCTCTGGTGCTATGGAGGCACGAGATCCGGTTTTTCAGTTTTGAAATTGAAAATGTCGCACTCAACCTTACTCTTTTACATCAATTTAAAACAAGTCTTAACGGTCCTAAGCTTTGGAAAATGAATGTTGGTTTTCGACTCTGTTTTGTTTTAAAACAGTGGTTTTGTCATTTAAATATGTGGACCCGAACCTCGACTCTGACCCGAACTTTAACTTTTGACAAACAATTCAACAAAATCCACCACTTCTTTGTCTATTTATGATATTGTACACCCATTTACCAAGTCCTTTTTGGGGGCCAAACTTGAATAACCTCCCACTGTTTGTGAGGTATGTCTGAAAGGATAGAATGGTGTAGCAGGAACAGCAGGGTTCTTTGAAACCTAGGATTGTTTGACTTTGACCAGGGTATTTGATTTTTTGAAATAGAACCATTTTCAAAGGTCAACTTTGTCCACTGTTTTACCTTCCTAGTGACAATCTAGGGAAAATCAATCAGAATGTATTTTAAAAATCTCTTTGACAAACCTTGGCAACTGTTTTGTCATTTAACAGGAGATGGCCTGTGTTCTTCCAACGTATTTGATAATCGCTGCTTCAGGTGATTTATAAGTTTTCTCCCTGGACTGTAAGTGTGGAGCGATAAAAAGGGTCTTTTTAACTCCTAATTACCTTCACATTAATTATCAACCCAGAGACGACTTTTTATTCCAAGAGTGTACTCAGTCTGAGGCGGCTATTTACTCAAGAGTAATGTTTTGCAGTATAGTGCTTAAAATCCAAAAGTAAATGAAAACTGGAAATAAAATCTACTTACAGCAAAGCACTTTAAGACTTTAAATCATGCATTCGGAAAAATAAGCAATGTATCAGTCAAGGGTTTGACAACAATAGCCCATCCCTTTGGAAACTGATGGAAAGGAAATTAGAGCATAGATCACGGGTCTGGGAGATAGACAGTGAATGCCGAGGCTCACTACAGCCTTAGATCGTCTCTCACACCAAAACAACAAATGCGAGTAAATGGAACGGCAGATAGCAAAATAGAACAACAAAGTAAATGGGCAGCAAACTGTAATTAAAAGAATCTGGACAGCAAACTCTAATTAATGGAAATGAACAACAGCAAAGCCAAATTAATAGCAATCTTTACTCTAAGAATAAATCGAACAGCACAAGGAAATAGAACATCATTGATTAATGAGAGGATATAAAACAACGCTGGAAAGCCAAATACAAATAACTTAACATACGGCACACCTTAATAGCAATCTGATCTTGGTAATCCACTTGTTAGTCTTAGTTATAAATAATACGACTGTCTTTTAGAATGGAGCAGCAACGTTCATAAATTCAACAATCGCAAGGAAATATAATTTCTATGATAAATTCCGTAATGTTAATGAACAAGTGCACAGCACAGCGGCTCTGTAATTAAACAGCAACAGTATTCTGTAAAGATCAACACTTAAAAGAACAGAGATACGATGCAGAGTCAATACAATAGTTCTGTCTTTAGAAACCTTAATAAATTAAGCATAACAGAGCGTGTGATGTAAATTAAATAACACATCAGATTACCAAATAATTCTAATAAGAAAAACCACGCATAAACCAAAGAATATAATATACAGCAGCAGCACAATCCACCAGAGGCTGGGCCCTTGGCCGCCAGCGAATGCTGCTGGGTTACTTCAGATGAACAGAATGAACAAAAACCAGATTTATATTAAAATATCAAAGCAGAGTTATAATGGATTACAACAAGAAATCTCTCAATCGCTCAGCCATTATCCATTCTCTCTTCCATCCTCAATTTTGATTCTCTAATTCATCCTCAATTCCATCATTCGAATCCATCCCTGAAGTCCTCTCTCTCTCTGATCTCTGTTCTGATTTAAATACAAAGAGAGCAGAGAGTGGTTACAATGGAGATAATTACAACATGATTCTATTACAAAATTAGATTGTTTCCAACCAATTGATCAACAAGAAGAAGGCGAATTTGGCTTTGCAGCTGAGATTTGGAGGACGGCCGCAACAACATAACTGAGAAAATCGTACTTAAAGAACTCTGCGAATCTCTCAACACAGGCCGAATTTGGGCAAACTGTTCTTTAATAAAGTTAATTGGGTCCGTTCTGGACAAAACCCATGTTCCGGATTTTCCAGATTCGTCTTCATTTGCTCAGAATCTCAACCGCAAAACTGTCACTCCTTATTCCAGCGCATTTCTGAGTTGGCACTTTTAATGATCAAATCTTCAATCTGGAAATTATCTTGGAGGCTAAAAATGGTGAATAATGTTATAACCAATTTATTAAAACTATCATTGATAAAATAATTCATAATCATCAATTTATTAGAAATAAAGGAGAATAAGTAACATTCATTCATAGAAGCATAAATCATCATAAAATGGATTTAAATAATAAATTATAATAAATGACGTGATGAAGAATGGTATAAATGGGTGGAATAAGTGTTCAAAAGTGATAATAATAATGGCATATTAACGACCCAACATACCCCCACACTCAATATGTTGCATGTCCTCATGCAACGAAAACCTGAATATATTGCATGTCTTCATGCAACCCCAAGACAAAACCCATGTGTTAACCAAGCAATAAAAATTTGAGAACAAATGAATGCTTCCTTAATTAATGAATATTCAATTTTAGCAATCTTGATGAAGGCATAACAATTTTTACATTGACATGAAGTTGCAGCAAAATATGATATAAGTAACAGCAAACTTTATTAACCATTTTCTCAAAAACTACAAACCAGCTTTTGTTGAAATTTGGCAAATAAATTTATAATATATGAATGCCTTTATGATCCAAAAATCAGATCGTTTTGATGCACGGATCATGAGATATAAACAAAATGGCTGTAGGTGAGAGTGCATGATTTCCAATTTATCTTGAAAGTATCTGGGTTTGTATTAATGATACGTCTGTGTTTTCCAGAAATCACAAGAATTGAGTTCATGGTTTTTTTTTTTTTTTTAAATATTATGGAAATCAATTTCTACATTGTGTAAAAATGAAATTGTATGCCTTAAATGAGAAAGAAAATTGAAAACATCCATCATGCGTAGCAATTCCTCCCCCTCTCTGAAAAATTAGCATGCCCTCATGCGATGCTAGAAAAAAATTGAGGTGGTTGCTACCAGCTGTTGAATTCTATGCTTGGTGTAAAACAACATGGAATAAGGGAGGTGGTGAGAGTGAATAAGAATAGCGATGGATGATAAAGAAGATGAATAACATGGTCATGAATGAAAGGAACACTCCCCCATACTCGAAAATGATATGCTGCTGAAAAAGGGAAAGTGGTAAAGATGTGGACTGAAGGATGATAAATAATGCTCAAAATGGATTTTCATGAAATTCTCCTAAATTCGTAATAAATCAGAAAATTATGCTATTTTACCTCAAGTTTTACCTCCAAAAATGTGGAATGACATATATGCACTGGCAGTTGTTGAAGCTGATGTAGGCAGAGTTGGTGCTGAAAGTGATGCAAAAGGTGGAATCCAGGTAAGCACATCATGTATGAAGAATTGTTCACGTATGCGAGTTGCTCGAGCCTCTTCTGTTAGTTGCAATACTGTAGTCATGCTGTGAATAGAATTCTGCCCATACTTGTTGTTTTCCTGCAAACAAAGCACTATTTGGCATACAATGTTCTTGAATCCATAGTGTTAGGTTTGAATAGCAACAGATAAGATGCATGCAAAACTTTCAGTCAGAAAAAATTTTGTCAAATCAACAAGTTATGGCAGAGTGTAGTAATCATATCGCATGCTATCCCATAATGCATACATTCCCCCTCCAATTGGAAAAGGAATTCCATGACCATAAATCATATGAAAGGTGTTGTGCTGATGGCAAGGCAAGGGAATGAACAATACAACAGTAGAGTACACAAATCAATGATAGGACAGCGAGAGTTATGGTTATAATGAAAGCAGAGTGTGTAAGGATAGTTAGTTACTCATGCCTAAAGCTTTGGATTGATGATAGTTTATGCAAAACGAAAAAGGACAACAATATGCTAAAAAGATGCTTAACTGACAGCATTCTAGCTGAAAATGATGTGATTGATCATAAAACAATTTCTCATGCATAAAGGTTCAAAACAGGGAAAAAGCTAAGGAAATAACTTCTCTGATAAAAAGGAAAAAAAAATAAGAAAAGGGTATTATAATAATAATTGACGATAAGATATAACTTCAATACCATAAGCAGAGCCGCTGCTGCCAGCAGGCGTCCATAGCCTCGGCAGGGTTGCTTTTTAACCCATATGAGCCAGGATCCTCAATTTATAAATGGAGATTTACAGTGATGTTCTACAGAAGAGATCAGTGTGCTGGCGTGGTAACCAGATAACCACACTGCCATTCACTGGGATGTAGCAAAAGTGATCAGGCCGGCTCGTGATGAGACCTCCTGTTCCAAGGATAATTTGACTATCCAATGGATCATAACCCTGGTGTGGTGGCCATAATGGGAATGTCACTTTGTTACAGCCTTATGAACATGGTAGGTTGGCTCGTACTGAGACCCCCTATCCTCCATCTGCGAACAAAATTTTGTTATTATTACACATTTTTATGATAAAAAGAGGGAGACTCAATACTCCTTAAAAGCAGGGATGGTGGAAGAAGTTGAACATGTCAATAGAAAAAGATACCCATAATCTCATTTATTACAGACAGAGAAGATTATAATCCAGAAGGGTGGAACCAACATGGTATTAAGATGATCAATCAACATCATGTTCGATAGAAAACAATGCAGTAAAGTAGTATATAAATAATTGTGTCTCTTTTGAAAATATTCTATCATCAAGGAGCTGTCCTGTTAAAGATCATAACGTGAATGATATTAACTCGCTTCAATAGAATCCATAATTCTTGTCCTCATAAAAATAGTGTACTTCATGCCATGAAGGGGAATTAGTAAAATATGGTTGAGATGAACTAAAAATAATTCCACAAGAGGAAGAAAGGGTTGCTCTCAAAAATACTCCCAAAGGGTTGCTCTTTTGAAGGAACAGCAAAAACACGCAAAAAAGTGTTGTTCCTTGTAGGGAACAACAAAGGAAATGCACACAAAAAACAAAAATACGCACAAAAAAGTGTGAAAATGCAAATGTCGTTCCTTTGAAGAAAGGAACAGCAAAAACTAAAAGTGCCGTTCCTTTAGAAAAGGAACAGCAAAAACGCAAGTGCAGTTCCTTTAGAAAAGGAACAGCAAAAACGCAAGTGTCGTTCCATTCGAAAAGGAACAGCAAAAACGCAAATGCCGTTCCATTCGAAAAGGAACAGCAAAAATGCAAGTGTCGTTCCTTTGGAAAAGGAACAACAAAAATGGAAAATGCAGAAGTGTTGTTCCATTCGAAAAGGAACAACAAACGTGAAAGTGCAGAAGTGATGTTCCATTTCGAAAAGGAACAGCAAAACGTGAAAAAGGAACAGCAAAAAGAGTCGTGGAAAAGGAATGGCAAAATGACCCATGATAAATGAATTGCTGACCAAAAAGGTGTTGTTCCTTTGGAAAAGGAATAATAAAACGAAATTGATGTCCTTTTGAAAAAGGAACAGCAAAAACGACAAAAGTGCACACAAGCGTTGTCCCTTCAGAAAAAGAACAGCAAAAATGCACAAGCATGAAATGCAAGCACGCAAAGAATGAATTAGTTGTTCACTGTATTGATGCTGAAGATGGGTCACAGTTTGAATGAAGCAACACCTGAAACACAAAATATAAAAAATATCAGAAAAGAAACAACGTTTTATTTAAAAACAATATGTAAATAACTAAATTAAGTTACAACAGTTGTGATGTTATGTCAAAAAAATGATCTCTTTGAAAAATGTTTTGGTAGCAGTGATAAGACATGAATCTTCAAATTGAAATCAATTCTTCATTTGTTCTATTATGAATCCGTTGGGTAATGAGTTGGATGAAATTCCTTTGTTTTATTAAAGTTTGTTTCAAGAATCACTCGTCCATAAATTGACCTTCTTTTTCTCCTAGGACCTGCAAAAAACGAGTATCTACCTGCAATAAAACATTAAACCACGGAGAAAGAGAGGTGCGCGGGCTCCCCTAATCCAAGAATTATGCAAAAAACAACAAGTAGTTATTCTGTATAACAAATCCATTGAGAGAATAACAAAGTAAAATTTATTTGTCACCTGCGGGAGAGCAGTGGTCGACCATACTATCCAGCAGTGTTTTAATCACAACTTCTTTGTTTTTCATCGAAATTGAGTGATTCCAAAGCTAAATGAGAGTTAATTCAAAGTTTTATCTCCAGTAGCAACAGGTTTTAGAAATTCGATGATATGATATGTCAATTTTAGTTAAAAAAACCTGCATAACAGAGTCATTTCCGATTACCCAGCTTAGACCAACCGTTGATATTTCAAGCATAAATTTTTCGTTTGATGTCGGATTTGAATGATTCAAATTGGAAATGAAAGTAGATTCATTTATTTATTTCCAATAGAAACATATTTTGAAGAAAAGAAGAATTGATAGGTGAAATACTGTAAGGAACAGCCAGAAAGACATAGTTTTAAGGGTGCTGATTTACGATAGACAGTCAGTATTTTGATCATAAATTCCCCATAAGATATCGAAAATGAGTGATTTCAATTGAATTATAAACTAGATTCATAGGGGAATCTACCATAGAAACAGGTTTTAAAAATTCATTCATTTAGGCCTCCAAAAACTGACTGTCCCAACTCTGTTCCTGAGCTGTCCACTAGACATCCGGTCAATGTTTTGGTTCTAACTTTTTCGTTTCAAATCCAAATTGACTGATTCAAATTGGGTTAGAAAGTAGACATCAAGGGCTACCTAGGGTAGAAACAGGTTTTCAAAATATTCATTTTTCGTCCCTCAAAACATGACTGTCCCGACTATTTTTCCAGAAAGTTCATCAAGCCCGCAAGCCAAAAAATGATATTCAAGCATTTTTTTAAATTGGTGATAAAAAAATGAATATGAGTGTTTGTAGAGCTATTATTTCCATTATAAGTCATCTACATACACAAATGAATTAAAAAAAATTATCACCAATATTGATTTGCATAGCATGTTGCAACAAAAAACAACTATTTTTACAAAAAAACAAAATGCATTTATTTATGTCCTTATTTTATTTTTATTTTTATTTTTTTTCTCCACTATCCTACTCTTCTTTGAGAATCGAATATGTTTATGTATAAGAGTATTTCCAGTGGAACCATTTTAGAAATAAGGCCTCTAGTATGCACATACCCAAATTTGAAAAATGCATATTAGTGAAAATTAGGGTACGAGAAGCCAACTTCCCTGGAAAAAATGGTATCAAAAATTGTTGAAGCATAGAGTGATGTTGCAAACAAGTGATGGAATGAAACCAATCTTCAATATATCCTTTATTTTCTTGATTTCCCATAGCCATCATATCATGAAGTTCTTGAGCTTTTAAAATAGCGTGTTGATGCATAGTAAAAGAAACCTCATTTTCTTCCATAACTTCTACAATTTTTGAATTTGAAACATTCTTAATCTCATTGTAAGTTTTCTTAAATAACACATGTGAGATAGAATGGGTGGGAAGGGTGAGTAAATTTGGCAGTTCAACATTGTAAGTATGTTGTACTGGTTTATTGCGGTGAGGGTGTGGAATTAGTTGAGCAGGAAATTCAAAAGTAAAAATGTTGGACGGTTTCTTACCATAACAGAAGATGTCCTTCATGTGTTCCTTCAAAGCTCCTTCTTCCAATGTTCCTGTCAATTAGTTAGTGAAATGGGTGGTGCTTACATCACCACTTGAGTGAAACCTTGTGATTCATTTTCCAAAATTTCTATTTTTTTCCTAGTCATTCACACAAAAATTCAAACATCTATTTCTACCTAAAAAAGCAACAACAAATCTGTTAGGAAAGCGGACAGTGGAGCAGGGCTTTTACATGCTCCGCACGTAGGTTCTTACCTTCCGTTTTTAAGATCCAACTCTTCCCTCGCAGGCACTCATCAGATTCACACTACTCTTTAGAAATGGCTACACTCTCCCCGGCAACGGCGCCAAAATGTGGAGCGATAAAAAGGGTATTTTTAACTCCTAATTACCTTCACATTAATTATCAACCCAGGGACGACTTTTTATTTCAAGAGTGTACTCAGTCTGAGGCGGCTATTTACTCAAGAGTAATGTTTTGCAGTATAGTGCTTAAAATCCAAAAGTAAATGAAAGCTGAAAATAAAATCTACTTACAACAAAGCATTTTAAGACTTAAATCATGCATTCGGAAAAATAAGCAATGTATCGATCGGGTTTGACAACAATAGCCCATCCCTTTGGGCGATGGAAAATTAGAGCATAGACCACGGGTACGGGAGCTAGACGGTGAATGCCGAGGCTCACACTACGGCCTTAGATCGTCTCTCACACCAAAACAACAAATGCGAGTAAATGGGTAGCGAGATAGCGAAAATAGAACAACAAAGTAAATGAGCGTATTTGTAATTAAAAGAATCGAATGAAAAACTCTAATTAATGGAGAAATGAACAATAGCAAAGCCAAATTAATAGCAATCTTTACTCTAAGAATACGACACAAGGAAATAGAAACGACATTGATTAATGAGAGGATATAAAAACAACGCTGGAAAGCCAAATACAAATGCATAATAACTTAACATACGGCACACCTTAATAGCAATCTGATCTTGGTAATCCACTTGTCAGTCTTAGTTATAAATAATACGACTGTCTTTTAGAATGGAGCAGCAACGTTCATAAATTCAACAATCGCCAGGAAATATAATTTCTAAGATAAATTCCGGAATGTTAATGAACAAGTGCACAGCACAGCGGCTCTGTAATTAAACAACAACAGTATTCTGTAAAGATCAACACTTAAAAGAACAGAGATACGATGCAGAGTCAATACAATAGTTCTGTCTTTAGAAACCTTAATAAATTAAGCATAACAGAGCGTGTGATGTAAACTAAACAACACATCAGATTACCAAATAATGCTAATAAGAAAAACCACGCATAAACCAAAGAATATAATATACAGCAGCAGCACAATCCACCAGAGGCTGGGCCCTTAGCCGCCAGCGATGCTGCTGGGTTACTTCAGATGAACAGAATGAACAACAACCAGATTTATATTAAAATATCAAAGCAGAGTTATAATGGATTACAACAAGAAATCTCTCAATCGCTTAGCCATTATCCATTCTCTCTTCCATCATCAATTCTGATTCTCTAATTCATCCTCTCAATTCCATCATTCGAATCCATCCCTGAAGTCCTCTCTCTCTCTGATCTCTGTTCTGATTTAAATACAAAGAGAGCAGAGAGTGGTTACAATGGAGATAATTACAACATGATTCTATTACAAAATTAGATTGTTTCCAACCAATTGATCAACAAGACGAAGGCGAATTTGGCTTTGCAGCTGAGATTTGGAGGACGGCCGCAACAACGGAACTGAGAAAATCGTGCTTAAAGAACTCTGCGAATCTTTCAACACAGGCCGAATTTGGGCAAACCGTTCTTTGTTAAAGTTAATTGGGTCCGTTCTGGACAAAACCCATGTTCCGGATTTTCCAGATTCGTCCTCATTCGCTCAGAATCTCAACCGTAAAACTGTCACTCCTTATTCCAGCGCATTTCTGAGTTGGCACTTTTAATGATCAAATCTTCAATCTGGAAATTACCTTGGAGGCTAAAAATGGTGAATAATGTTATAACCAATTTATTAAAACTATCATTTATAAAATAATTCATAATCATCAATTTATTAGAAATAAAGGAGAATAAATAACATTCATTCATAGAAGCATAAATCATCATAAAATGGATTTAAATAATAAATTATAATAAATGACGTGATGAAGAATGGTAGAAATGGGTGGAATAAGTGTTCAAAAGTGATAATAATAATGGCATATTAACGACCCAACAGTAAGCGCCTTCTTGTAGTTGCATGCTTTCACACTATACTCCTCTGCTTTACTCAAAAAGAGATCCTTTAAACTTAATGGCAGGTGACAATGGGGTACCTTTTAACCCTTTTTAAAAGCAACTACTCCTTGTAGTATCAATGCATGCATATGCTCAATGTTGTCTCCCTTCCATTTCAGGCACAGTCTGACAGACAACTCTTTTGAATAGGAGCGCCAATACCTTTGCATCATAAGCCCTATCATTTACCTGTGCAATGATCTTTATTCAATTTCTTTGTGTCCTTTCTCTGCACTTTTTAGACCCATCAGTTTTCAACAACCTGCAATGGCTTTGGCCATCTGCTCATATATGGAGGAGGCTCTTCATCAGGTAAGGTATCTGAAGGCTTTTTGACAACTCTGTTTGACACAGCCTTTCTCCGAATGTGATGGTAAGTAAACCACTTGAAAAACATCAATCTTAGCATCTTTACTTGCAAGCATCACTGTATTTCAGAAGAAACCCTAGCCACAGTGACACTGTTCCTCTGTACTACTCTAAGGGTGACTAAAATATCATCATGTGTTTTGGTCATCTCATGACAAACCATTTGAAGGATAATCTCTGTAATTATGGAGGTCAGTGTCTTTTGAGAAAACAAGAACTTTCCTTCTGCCTGTGTAATGGCATTGGTTAACAACATCTATTCCATTTGATCTTGTGGATAAGTAGGGTACTTATGATTTGGAATTTTCACCAATGACATGCCTTTCTTCATTCAACAATTCTCATGATTTGAAAGCTTCAGATGACCTCCTTTATCAGACCAGACTCTTTTTCCTAGCATATTCCAAACTCTGTTCCTGTTATGACCATTACTCAAATTCATAAACCTGGAAATATTGTTTCACTGTTCAATACAAAGCAAACCTGGACCTTTGCAATCTTCTGAGTCAATACTGGCCTGCGCCCTCTGCTTATGGATGAAGGAGGCGCCCTAACCCTCTGCTTGTAAATGAAGGAGGTTCTGGGCCTTGAAAATTTACCAGTTTGCTGAGACAGTGGCGACCCTTTCTTACTGTGATTTTCATGCTGGAAAGAGCTGTAAGGTCCTGATGAGTGACTTTTGTTTTGCAGCTTCATCTCAGGCTCATAATACATTTAGAAGCATTTGTTCCTCTAACTGTAGATCAAGCATTTAATCCTGAGGTGAAGTTATATTTCCTGCTTTTGTAGAAACCATAGGACACTGTGAAAAACCTAATAGTTAGCTTGAGATTGGGCTTTATGCAGTGCTGAGATCTAGGGGATATGAGTGGCGCGACTTAGGGCTGTTTGTCAATTTCATTTGCAAAGTAAGAGGTCAGTCATGGTAGGTCTGTTGCAGATGGAGGCTTTTTGGCTTTTTGATGATTGCCAAGGGTGAAATGTCTTAAAGCGCCACTTCCTAACATAGGGGAGACTTTTGAAACAGATGTGGATTTGCCTTTTAAAGCTGATGGGCAGACCAATAAGGCTGAAGCTGGATAGGATTGTGATATGAGGTTTTGATATTCGACATGGGCGAACTGGAAAGGTAGAAAGGTGAAAAAAGTTTTAGGAGGGTTTTCTGGATGACATATTGACATAAGGAAATCAGTTTCTAGAAAACTCAACTGTAGATATAGTCATCACTAACATGTAAAAAATACTGATGGCTAACAGTGGCTCCATTTGGGGAGGGCAGCTCCTCGTCAGGAGGTGTCCAGAATTCAGATTTTTGGCTTATGAAGACCAGTGCCTTATCCATTGGCGCAAAATTTACCCTTCTCTTGATGTTATTTCCGAAAAATGACAGCATGGTTAACATCAATGATACTTCTACCTACCCCACTATCTTTCCTAACATTTTTTCTTCTCTTTGGCGCATTTGAACTAGCAGCCTTTTGGCAATGCATATTTTTTCTTTTTGCAAAATGAACCTATCTATTTCTACTCTTATATCTGCCGGGAGTTCAGATTAAGCTGATGAACTCCTTCATTTCTCTACCTAAAACTAGATCGACTGTCAAGATTAAGCAGTTTGACATGATTTCATTCTCTAATCTACAACATGAAATTTAAAAATGATCAAATCAGGATTAAGCAGTCTGATTTGTCATGCATTTGCGGCATAAAAGACAA
The DNA here is from genome assembly GCA_034641835.2 of Pinus albicaulis. Classification (NCBI taxonomy): domain Eukaryota; kingdom Viridiplantae; phylum Streptophyta; class Pinopsida; order Pinales; family Pinaceae; genus Pinus; species Pinus albicaulis. Next base: position 1,294,124,998 of record CM076581.1, on the reverse strand, counting down.
GCTGCACACAAATGTTATTCTGCAATAAAAGGAAACCAGACAAGCGGGCTTAAGATGTACAATATATTTTTCATCCCTCGCTTCTCTCTTTGGTTCTGTTTTAGGCATGTGGAACCAGAATCTCTCCCTAATCTAAGCTCTGTGATAAGTCAATCTTACACAATGTTGACTATCTTGGCACTCACTAACTTATCAACAAATAAATTTAAACATGCTCAGCTATGATTAGGCTAGATAGCTGAACAAGACATTGGAGCACTAGTAGCGGCATTTAGACTTGCTCGCTTTCTGAAAGACTATTTTTTGGAACATGGGGCTTTACCATTGTTTTTAGAAACTGCCCTCTTTTTCTACTATTTATTGCTTTTGTATATTCTGCTTTTTCACTTTTCTTCAAAAAAAATCTAAAACTGAAAAGATGCTCGCAAGGCTGAGCTTATTTTCCACTGCTGTCTACCTATCCTAATTTAAACTGTACACAACATACACATTTGGTGAACTCTTCTTTCCAATGTAACCAGTCAAGTAGATTATTGCATGGGTGACTCTGGTTTAGTTCTTTCATGATGCAGAAATAATGACAAGGCCACTCCCATTTGGCAGGTTTTTGGACAGTAGTACTTAAGCCTTTTCTCATTCTTGGTAGCAACTTGTTTATGATAGAAACTACTACTTTTTTATACTTTTCAAGGAAAACAGCAACTGGATCTTGGAATAATACCTGATCTAGAGGATTTGAGATATAGGTTTCATTCAGGATTACTCTTTCTCCCACTTGACCATATTTGGGACCCCCTTGGTACAGCAACTCTTCCCCTTGCTCATGATTACTTGAAATGACAGGTTCATCATATATTGCAGTGTAATTCTCTTGCCAAGCTGATGTGTTTTGATAGGGAGGGCTGAAAATTGTGTGAAGGTCATCAGGTTGATGAGCAGGGATATACTTTGACAGTAAATTATCTTCAAAGGATAGTGTGACAACTCCCAATGTGTTTATCAACCTCTACTTCTTCATCTACAATTTGTAACTCAATGGAACTGGGTAACTGCAAATCTGGAGTTAAGGAAGATTCTATGTCCAAAATGATTTCCTCAACTATTTCAGGCAAAGGATTCTCATTTACAATATGCTCAAGAATTTCACCATCTTTCTCAAACTCATCATCAAAGCTGAAAAACTGTTGATTTCCAATCATGTGCATGTTATCTCTGACGGGCTGAAGTGAAGTAGAGCAAAGAGTCCGAGACTCTTCACTTACTTCTAAACTTTCAAGGTTCTCCTCATGAGTGTCATAGATGACCGGTAATGACTGCTTACTTTTCTCAAATTTATGAAACTGAGCTTCCTCCCAAAAATCAAAAACTGAATCTTCTGCAAAGTTAGCTTATGTTTGGAAATCATATAAGTCAACATATTGATCAAACATTTGAGAATCATTAACATAAGCAATGTCACCAGCCATGTACATTGGATTGCCAGATTTTTTTTCTTCAACTTGATTTACAAATCTATTTTCTGACTTATGATATGCAGGATTAACAGGAGAAAGATCAGAGAAGTTTTGGTTATTAGTTTCTGCATCTAGTAACGGAAAATGCATTTATAATGGTTTGAGAGCTTCTTCCTTTTCCATTATCTGCTTGTTTATATCACTTTCATTGTATAAGATAAAAGAATCTAAATTTGAATGAGTGGAATAAATGGGAGTATTGTTTTCCATGACTGCTTGAGTTACCAGAGGTTGAGTTACTTCTAGTCCCAGGTTTTCCATGACTGCTTTAGGCATGAGGTTATGGGAGGTACCATAATCTAACATGGCATTATGTAATATCTTGTCCCGTATGTTCAGGCTCACATAGGAAGGAGAAACAGCTCCTTCTTGGTATTGACCTTCTATTTTCGGGCCGAATAAGAGCTTGGGTTTGTTTTCAGTTAGATTTAAAGTATCTGCCTCGCTCCCTATGTCAAAAAATTTGAAAATTTGAGATCTATACCTATCTACAGTTATTAGCTCAGTAAGGGGTATGGTAATTTTTATTTCGGAAACTTCCCCTTCGAAACTAAAAGGAGTTTGTAGTTTGGGCAGATTTGTTTCAGCTTTTTCGGACATGATCTTTTCTATGCTCTTAATTTGCTGACTCTGATTCGGGACTTTGTTTGACACCGTTACTTCTGGGGTTTTTGTAGAGGTGCTAAGAGTATCTGAGCTAAGACTTGTTTGAATAGCTTTATCCTTGTTTTGGTCAATTTTCTTGGCCATAATTTTGTTGCTATCCATGGCTTTTTTAGGGATGGTGTCAGAGGTTTTAGCAGTGTCAGGGCTACCCTTCTTGGAGTAGTTTTGGTTTTTTCTACTTCTAAGGTTAAACTGCCTATGAGCTTCTATAATGGCATTCTGAAAATCTATGGCAAGATCTTCGAGATCTTCATCATTGGTTTCTTCATGACTTGGATGGCATAACTCTTGCTCTTCTGCTGTGAGGTAAACCTTACTCTCGTTATCAGAACCTATGAGGTTCCAATGATTTTCATCAATGGGTTCAGTATCCTTATCCTCTTTATCAACATAATTCTCACTGAAGGATGGTCTGATTTGCTGATCATTTCCTCTTGGTTTATTTTGAGACTGACCTTTTCTAAAGCCTTGGTTCTGGTTTTGAGGGTTTGGTTGGTTGTCCCTAGGAGGCATTTTTTCACTCATTTTTTCCCACATCTTTGTCATGGATTTGACCAAGCCATCTATTCTAGGATCTAGGGAAGGGGATGAGCTGGATACCTCATCTCTATATGGGACTTTTCTTTCTAATCTAGTCCTAGCTCTTTTTTCTGCTAAATTGGCTTCTTGTTTTATGGCTACTTGTTGCATTTCCTCTAGGGTAGGGGGATCCTTGTCTCTCAGATGATATGTCATGTCTGGATCAAAACCCTCGGGGAATTTTGCTAAGACTAAACCAAGTGGGGGTTTGAAGTGAGGTGGGAGGGCGTTATACACATTGTTGAACCTAGTGCAGTATGCCTGGACACTTTCCCCATTTTCCTGTTTTAGGTTGTTATATTCTGACAGGATTTGAATAGGGTTCCTTCAGACTTCCCACTTGTTCGCGAAGACTTGGCAGAGTTCTAAGATGTTGTGGATGCTGTTTGGAGGCAAGCTTTTAAACCATGTTTTGGGTTCCCCACCCAGGCTTTGGGCGAATATTCTCATTCTGACGGTTTCGTCGTGTACTTCCATGTATTCAAAAGCATCACTAATCCTACTTACATGCTGTTGAGCTGTGGTGGTGTCTTCTCCGGTAAAGTGTGGGATTTTGTCTTGATATTTGTTTGGGAGAGGAGCTAAAGGTGGTGGTAACACCAAAGGTGCGTACCAGGCTGCCATGACTGGAGCTAATGGATGATGCGCAAGATGAGGACTAGTAGGCTGAAATGAAGTGGTTTGAACAGTGGTGGTTTGACCAGGTGTAGCGAATGAACTTGGACTAGTGATCTGGTTTTGAGCAGATCTGGGATGATAGGAGCCAAATTGATAAAGAAGCTGGAAATCAGGAGGAGTGGTGGGTGAAGCTTCTCTAATAGGACTTTGTGGTGGGTTTAGGGGTTCAAGATCGTCGAAGTTTATCTTACTATATGATTTTCTTCTGGGAAGAGTTTGTGATGACTCTAATTCAAAAGGTGAATCTAGTAGGATAGTGCGATGTTTCGGTACAGATCTTGTTCTACGGGTGAATCTACCAGAAGCTAGATGATCAGTTTCGGAAGCTTGCCACAGAATCTTTTCTGGGTCATCTACTATGATAGGGGGATTTGGATTTGGATGAGCTCTGGTATTGATTCTTCGTGAAGCCAGATTTTAGATCTAGAGTTTAAAGAGAATGGTATTTGGGAATGTTCTGGATGGGTGATTTTTCTAAGGTTCTACTAAGGCGAAGGATGGTTAAAGTAACAGGATGGATTAGTGGAGTCGCCAGGTGGAAAATGGGTTGTTCTTATGAAGATAGCTATGGTCCACCAACAATAACTATTTTGAGAATGTTTTTGAATTTTCTGAGTTTTATGTGCAGCCTATGGTTTAAAGTATCCTAGACTTGTTTCAACACTTTGCTAGGGTGATGAGAACAAAAAGAGTTTACTCTAAATGGGTCTATGGACTGCTTGCTTGTTTATAGTACCTAAGGACCAAAGAGTCTATAAGAGTTTGCTGGACTATTATGTACTCAGTGTCTTACCATCTCCCGCTATGTTAGTGAGTGATGGGAAAGGTCTATAGGATGGAATTCTAAAATTTAGCAAGGTAGTAAGGCCTACTGGAGGCTAGTGGAGTCGCCAGGTGGATTTTTGGTTGTTTTGAGGTATGTGTGTATGGTCCACCACCAGTACTGACAAAAACCAATCTAAGGGAGTTTTTTGGGGTTTTTCTGAGTTTTTATGTAGTTCTAAGGTTTGGAAGAGTTTCCTATAACTGACTCATCATTTTGCTAGGATGGTGAGACAACCAGATTCTACTCTTCTAAGTTTGACTGAGATTTTGAGAGTTCCTAAGGGATACATAGGACGTTTTGACTCAAAGTCCCACCGTGATCGCCATTATGTTAGAGAGCGGTGGGATAAGTCAATCAAACAATATTCTTAAAAATAAGGGACTTCTAGAGTTCTAAGGTGTCCTTAGATTGTCACTAACTCAAAGTCCCACCGTGATCGCCATTATGTTAGAGAGCGGTGGGATAAGTCAAGAAGCTAGTAGTCTCAAAAGTCTCTTAAGATGAGGGAAACTAAGTTTTTTAATCACTCAGGGTCCCACCGTGATCGCCATTATGTTAGAGAGCGGTGATTTGGCCGATTGGCTAGCCAAATGACGATGTAACATCAAACCAAGCTTTGGAGCCCAAGGACCTAGCCTTCCTGGACTCAGAGAGGGCTCTCTCTATTATATGCAAAAGATGTCGGTGTGTTTACTTGCGGTGTTTTGATATTAGGCTAGTTATGAAGTATGTTTTTAGTTTTTTTGGTTTTTTAAGTTTGTGAGGAATGAAACTGATCAAATACATAAACTGGATAACAAGATGTAGATAAATTGGGCTATGGGGTCAAACAGGTCAAGGAAGCTATGAAGTGATGATGTAAAGTTGCTGTAGGGCCGATTTGATTCACGGTAGAAGGGATCTCTGGGCAAAATGGATTAAGTGGACAACAAGTTGGTGAAAGACAAGGGATTTCAAGTGTAACTAGTTAATAGCAGACAATAAACATGTAATAGCAAACCATTAATCATGCTAAGTATAAATATAAGCTAATTAACACATAGAAATCAAACATTCCAGCCATACATAGAGGTATAAGACCCTCTAACTTCGGGAAATGGCTATCAGACTTTGGGGAAAACATATAAGACAAACTAACAACTCATAAACTATGCCGGAACGCCTAAACATAGTCTCTAAGTCATTGGGCACTTGGACAAATAATTTTTCATAGTTTTAGGCAAAGGGCTAGATCGGGACTAGGCCTCCTTGGTTCAACAAGATGGTCAACAAATCAGTCAAAGAGAAAGTTTTATGGACAGAGCTATGGGCAGCTTGTAGGTAGGTAGGGCAAACCATACATCCTACTTAACATACATAGAACTGATGAATAAAACTTAGCAACAATACCTTAGGTTACTAAAGAGCAGCTAAGAATTCTTTAGCATAACTAAGGGAGAAGAAAACATCAAGCTATGAAGATTCAGAGATTTTGAGGTGCCTCCATGGGCATATCTCAAAATCAATCTTTACTGATCTATAGCAGCAAGAAATATGTAATATGAATGAGAACTAGGAGACAAAACACATTAAGAAGCACTATACCATTCTACCATGACAAGGAATCCATCAACAAGCCTTCACCATTCCTCAAAAGCATCCAAGAGGCAGTCCAAAAATCATAACTCAAGTGTATTCTTCAAAGCTCATATGACCAATGTATTAATTCTTCTCTCAAGTTCAGCCTCCGATTTACAATGAGAACCATGGAATAAATAGGCTTGAGGAAGGAAAACCTCATGGAGCAACTAGCTATCCCATTGGCCAAGTCAAAATATCTAAACTTGTCCTCGAGGCTTTGCAAAGCCCAAGGCACAAAATATCCCATAAAATATCTAAAAAACTGCTAAAAACAGAAATTATATTGACTTTACATGATTTCCCAATGATAAAAATAGCTTAACGCACATTTGGGAAAAGCAGATTTTTGGAGTTCAAAAATTACAAAAATACTTCATATTTATGCCTGAAAAAGGTCCCCTGACTTGTTGAAGGCAAATGGCAGCCTTCCCGGTGGCGAAATGAGGCTCATGATGGCTCGTTGGAAATCTCTCTGTGTCTGCTTTCCAACGCAAGTGGAATCACCTCAATCTGATCTCTGAAAGTCCCTCAAAACTGTACCTGTGTGTAAAAACCCAGAAAATAGCAGGCTGCTGATATGGCGGGCAGAATGTGCAAAATGAGGCTGTTTTTCGCCAATTTGAGGGGGCGAATGATCTTCAAATGCCCTGAAAATCGCTGGAGACCTGCTCATGGAATTATGGAATCCATTGGTATCATCCTCCTCCCTTGACAACTCATCAAACTGAAATGGCGAATTTATGAGTTTTTGGCAAAAAACCCAAAAATGCCAAAAAACAAAAAGTTTCCGAAACAGGCCCAAAATTGGCATGTATGATCCTCAAGGGTCCATAGAAACATGCTCCGAAGCTGAAGCCAAAATATCAAGGGCTGATATGCTTTTTGCTTCTTTCCGTGCTAGGCGCCTCTCCTTCAACTTCTTCAATTTCTCTTGTGCTACCTTCAATTTTCGCCTGGAAAATTGATTTAGCTTCTGAAAGTGAAGAGTCCTTTTTCTCTGTAGCTCAAGATCCCTGTTTGCCTTCTCAAGCTTTGTTTCCAAATGCTGGTTAGCCCTCTCAAGCCATGATTCCTTGTTTTCCTCAATTTCCTGCTCAAAAAGGGCAGTGAGAGGAAAGGCTTCGAATTGAGCTTGTTCTTCTGCTCTCTGTTTCTCCAAGGCTCTTCTAAGCCCGATGGTCCTAGGCCTCTTTCGCCTAGGCTGGTCCTCCTCCTCTTCATCATCAAACTCGCCAATGAGCTCTTCAATTCTTACTTGCGCCTTTTCTGCCTCTTTCTTATACTTGATCGCCCTTGCCTCATGAATGGTTGCATGATACTTCATTTGTTTGTTTTCAACCTCCAAGAAATGGTTGAAATTCCTCGCCCTTTGAAGATCTTCTTGTAACACCTCAATTTGCCCTTCTTTGTGAATGAGGAGGTTTTCAAGGATGCGGGCCTCATTATCACTGTCATTGCTTGGGATAGGGATGACAACTGATTTACCTCCATGCTTGGCACTTTCTCCAACTGCACTTTTGCCTTTGAATGCCAATCTAGCGCTCTTTCTCCTTGGCAAGCTAGAAGTTGTCTTTTTGGGCAATTTCCTCTTTTTAGGAACAGTTTTGGTCACTGTCAAGGAGGCAGCTTCAGCTTGCTGTCCTTCCTCAACATCTTGTCCAGCTTGTGGCTCAAAAGATGCTTCAATTGTTTGCTCAACCTGCTGCTCTTCAGTCTCTGTCTGCTGCTGTTCCTCTTCCAACTCTGGCTGCTACTCATCAACCTCTAGTTGTTGTCCCTCAACCTGTACTTGCTGTTGTTCATCAACCTCTAGCTGCTGTCTAGTGATTTCCAACTGCTGCTGTCCCTCAAAATCTGGCTGCTGCTGCTCATCATCCTCCTTTTCTCCCTATGGCTCACTGCCCTCTCCTTCTCCCTGCTTACTTGGCTGCCCAGTGGTCATCTTGAGTTTTTTAGGGGTAGGCCTACTAGATAAAGGCACTGGGCGATGGACAGGCTGAGTAGGAGACACATGAATAGGAGGGACAGTGGCGAAATCGGCATGGCTAATGAATGAATCCCATGAAACCCCTTTCTTCTCCAGCTGGTGTAAGAAGATGATTTTGATCAAGGAATGGTGAAAGAGAGAAGGGATTTGCCGAGGTGGAGCTTTCTTTTGGACAGTAGCTGCCATTTTCTCTATGCTTTTGGACAAAAAGTATGGAAGGTTTAATTGCCTGCTTCTAGTAAAATGCATCAACCAGCGAACATGATAGGCAAAAATTTGGCTAAACCTCCCTTCACAAGTGAAATATCTCATTATGGCTTTCATCAGCGGAGCATAACTGTCAAGAAGATAGGAGAAGGGGAAAATAGCAGTGATGGTTTCCCTATGTTCAGGCTTGATGAAAGGTTTATAATCCTTCAGATCAAGATGCGCTTGTTTAAACCACTTTTCACCATGATACGGGATCTTGGTAGCCTTGGATACATACCTTGGGGAGATTTTGAAGTCAAGACCCGCTAGCTGGAAGTGTTTGTCCTTGAATCTCAAAGCGTACAAATGTGTAAGTGGCGAAAAACTCTTGACTTCTTCTATCCTCTGGCAGAAATCAAGACAGCCTACTTCATGGAAATTGAAAAGCACTGATGGGTGAGCATTGATTTCTTCTATGGAGATAGGCTCATATCTCTTATGTGGACCGCTCTTGTGATCTCGCTTTGGAGGCATTCTGACTTTGACCAAACTTTGGAAGAGGCAAACTGCCTTCTCTGTATGAAAAATGTTCTGCTGGATTGAAACTGGCCACTACACTGTTTGGACAGATATGGACCCTGTGGTTTTGAATAAAATGCAACAATGTTTCTTGGAATAAGCCACCTCTGCACTCATTAAAAACAGTCCTTCAACTCTGGATACACTTCAGCTATGTAAACTTCTCAATAGAAAACCATCAATAAAGATGAGACAATATGCTGTATAAATTTCCTGTATGTAGTATTAAGCAATCATTCATCTTGGTGAGTTTGCTAGAGATCAACCAACCCTTGCATTTTGCATCTATAAGACCAACCTTCAGTATTAAAACCCTGCTCTTTAGTACCTCTGCCACCAAACAGGGGGGCAGTTTGCTAAAAAGGTGTGCTTGTGAGAAAATGACAACAGTCGCTCTGTTCTTGAAATATCTGATGTCAATCAATACACCAAAACTCCTTGCTCAAGGAGGCCTTCAACATCAAAACCTCACCCTGTATAAGTGTGCCACCCTTCAACCATTTGTATCTCTAGCAAACCATCCTACATATGCCTAGACAGTAAAAACACAGGGCTGGGGTAAAATGACAGAGCTTTAGAAGACTATCAAGCTCTTAGACAGAGATTTTATGAGTTTTCTCTTTCAAACAACAAGAATGTCAAAACTCCCTTACTGAGTGCACTTCACTGTTTTAGTAGTGTGGAAAGGTTTGGATGACAGTGTGAAAGGTTTTTCTTCAGAATTAAGTCTGTATTTCTACCACGAAAGTCTCCTTTTAATCAAAACACAACCCTTCACAAGACAACCTCTGCCCTTAGATCGATTTGAAAATGAAACAAACTGGTTCTCGACCATAAAACCCCGTATTATCATATTGCAATTACCTCATCTCACTGTGTAGAAAATACTGCTTTTGCCTTTAACTAAAATGACAAAGTCTGGGGTTTTTAAAACTTCTTGTCATCCATCAAAACCTTGAAATCAATGGGGAATGTGTAAAAATACCTCTAATTTTGATGAACACCTGTTTGAAGAGCTGAAAGAAACGCTGGACACTTTGGACAGCTGCGCGGCATTCTTTGTAGTCAGCCCGTCGCGCACAAAACACCGTGGGTGGCCTGTCGGGTCGACTATTCGGGCGGTCGGGCGGTCTGTACAGGCACGTCGCGCCACTGTACAGGCACGTCGCGCCGACAAAGGAGACAGTGTAAAAATCGTGCCAGGCACGTCGCACCAAAACCCAGGCACGTCGCGCAGCCTTAACCGGTGCTCGACGTTGCAAATTGACCCGAAAAATGCTGCTCTGGTGCTAGGGAGGCACGAGATCCGGTTTTTCAGTTTTGAAATTGAAAATGTCGCACTCAACCTTACTCTTTTACATCAATTTAAAACAAGTCTTAACGGTCCTAAGCTTTGGAAAATGAATGTTGGTTTTCGACTCTGTTTTGTTTTAAAACAGTGGTTTTGTCATTTAAATATGTGGACCCGAACCTCGACTCTGACCCGAACTTTAACTTTTGACAAACAATTCAACAAAATCCACCACTTCTTTGTCTATTTATGATATTGTACACCCATTTACCAAGTCCTTTTTGGGGGCCAAACTTGAATAACCTCCCACTGTTTGTGAGGTATGTCTGAAAGGATAGAATGGTGTAGCAGGAACAGCAGGGTTCTTTGAAACCTAGGATTGTTTGACTTTGACCAGGGTATTTGATTTTTTGAAATAGAACCATTTGCAAAGGTCAACTTTGTCCACTGTTTTACCTTCCTAGTGACAATCTAGGGAAAATCAATCAGAATGTATTTTAAAAAGCTCTTTGACAAACCTTGGCGACTGTTTTGTCATTTAACAGGAGATGGCCTGTGTTCTTCCAACGTATTTGATAATCGCTGCTTCAGGTGATTTATAAGTTTTCTCCCTGGACTGTAAGCGCCTTCTTGTAGTTGCATGCTTTCACACTATACTCCTCTGCTTTACTCAAAAAGAGATCCTTTAAACTTAATGGCAGGTGACAATGGGGTACCTTTTAACCCTTTTTAAAAGCAACTACTCCTTGTAGTATCAATGCATGCATATGCTCAATGTTGTCTCCCTTCCATTTCAGGTACAGTATGACAGACAACTCTTTTGAATAGGAGCGCCAATACCTTTGCATCATAAGCCCTATCATTTACCTGTGCAATGACCTTTATTCAATTTCTTTGTATCCTTCCATTGTATTTCAAATCAATCAGCTTCAGCAACTTGCAATGGCTTTGGCCATCTACTCATGCATGGAGGAGGCTCTTCATCAGGTAAGGTGTCCGAAGGCTTTTTGACCACTATGTTTGACACAGCCTTTCTCTGAATGTGGTGGTAAGTAAACCACTTGAACAACATCAATCTTGGCATCACTATTTGCAAGCATCACTCTATTTCGTAAGAAAACCCTAGCCACAAAGGATGACCGTTTATCTGCACTACTCTAAAGGTGACCGGAATATCATCATGTGTTTTGTTCATCTCATGACAAACCATTTGAAGGATAATCTCTCGTAATTATGGAGGTCATGTCTTTTGAGAAACAAGAACACCTTTCTCCTGCCTGTGTAATGGCATTGGTTATCATCTGTTCTATTTGATCTTGTGGATAGATAGGGTACTTATGCTTTGGAATTTTCACCAATGACATGCCTTTCTTCATTTCATCAATTCACATGATTTTGAAAGTTTGAGATGAGCTCCTTTATCAGACCAAATTCCCCTTTCCTTTGAGCTTAGCATATTTCCACTATATTCCTGTTATGATCATTAGTCATATTCATGAAACCTGGAGATATTGTTTCACTGTTCAATACAAAGCAAACCTGGACCCTTGCAATCTTCTGAGTCAATACTGGCCCGCGCCCTCTGCTTATGGATGAAGGAGGCGCCCTAACCCTCTGCTTGTAAATGAAGGAGGTTCTGGGCCTTGAAAATCTACCAGTTTTCTGAGACAGTGGTGACCTTTTTCCTGTGATTTTCATGCTGGAAAGAGCTGTAAAGTCCAGATGAGTAGCTTTCTGTTTTGCAGACATATCTAAAGGCTCAAGTTACATTTAGAAGCAGCTGTTCCTCTAACTGTAAACTCAAACATTTACTCTATGAGATGAAATATATTTCCTGCCTTTGTAGAACCATAGAACACTGTGAAAAACTTAATAGTCAGCTTGAGATTGGGTTTTATGCAGTGCTGAGATCTAGGGGGTGTGAGTGGCGCGACTTAGTGCTGTTTGTCAATTTCATTTGCAAAGTAAGAGGTCAGTCATGGTAGGCCTGTTGCAGATGGAGGCTTTTTGGCTTTTTGGTGATTGCCAAGGGTGAAATGTCTTAAAGCGCCACTTCCTAACATAGGGGAGACCTTTGAAACAGATGTGGATTTGCCTTTTAAAGATGATGGGCAGACCAATAAGGCTGAAGCTGGATAGGATTGTGATATGAGGTTTTGATATTCGACATGGGTGAACTGAAAAGGTAGAAAGGTGAAAAAAGTTTTAGGAGGGTTTTCTGGATGACATATTGACATAAGGAAATCAGTTTCTAGAAAACTCAGCTGTAGATATAGTCATCACTAACATGTAAAAAATACTGATGGCTAACAATGCCTATCACCCCCCATACTAGTGATTAAAAAATGTCCAAGGTTGAGGAGGATATTTTAGAAATTCACAAGTTAACATGCCACTGAACTTAGCAATACTTTCGTCACAAAAAATTCCTTGCTTTTCGTGTTTCAAATAGGCTTAGTTTAATTCGAAAGGGCGACTAAGTATTTTTAATTATTTTATGGGCTAGTCATTTGAAATGATGAAATAAGTATGAAACAAATGTATCATAATGAGAGGAAATTAATAAAACAAATGATTGGATACAATCATCTTAAATCAAGCAAGTTTTAATGTTATGTGGAAGGGACGTGCACATCATTTACAAAAATGGAGGTAGATCACAAGTAAATCTTATTATTTACATTATTTGTATTAATATAAATAAACAAAACTTATTCATACCTTGGTTGACTTTGTAATGATATCTAGGAGTTAAGCTATGATAAAGGATAAGACATCTTGATCATCAACTGAGTATCTTACCATTCGTTGAGCCAATTGCAAGAAGAATGCTACTTTGATCATGAATAGGCTAAAAAATTATAATTTTAATACCTTCATCAGTTTCGATGCTGTTAAGATGAAGTTGGTACCACTAACATGTTTTGGTCTTGATATGCACATTCTCGGATACAAAATTTTATTTAGTACCTAAAATTTTAGTCTGTGTTGAATACTAAATTAAGAACAAAATCTCTAAATTTATCCATCAAGACATAAAGAATGATGAGAAATTGTGATTGTATTTGAAAATTAAATAAAATCCTTCCCATGTGAGCTTGAAACTTGATATAAAAATAAGCTCTAGGAATTGCAACTGAAATATGACCACTGCTACTATAGATCACTATTGGTGCCACTAATCCATGGATTTTAACCAGGCCTGGAATGGTGATTTCTTGAGAAGCATTTCAATTTTTGAAATTTTGAAATTAATAAAAGAAGATTCAAGGAGATTTCTTTCCCGTACTTATTCTGTTGAGCCCATAAAATAATGTTTATACTCAGCAACACCCTATCTACTACTATCTCATAAATTTTAACGAGCCTGAGTTAGCTAAAGCTCAGGGTGTTCATGTTTAGAGAGTTTGAAGAAACCAAAGTAAACTCTAAGTATTTTCTTTTTCGTAATTATTTTTCCAAACCCATAAAAGAATAATTATATACTTGGAAAATCCCTAACTACTATTGTCCCATAATATTAACGAACTTGGGTCAGTCAATGCTCAGAAAATTCAATTTTGAGAGTCTGAAATGTTCATAGTGAACTCCAACAGATCCTTTTTCGTAAATAATCTGTCAAGTCCGGATAAAGGAATAAACATATCCTTGACAAATTTCCTATTTATTCTATTTGAACTGTGGAGGAAACAGAAATCCGTCCACTATTATTTATACTATATACATATATTAAAATAGTAAAAACAAGTTAATTCAAAGAACCAACATGATTTGGATTCCCCTTTGAATCGGCTCCATATTTGGATCCTGCATCACATCTTGCAAAAATTCCTGTGTGGAAAGTGTTCAGTGGTATATTTTAATTCTATGGCCAGTTACCGCAAATGAAGTTTGATCATCATTAATAGTCTTGATCTTAACTGAGCCATTGTAAAAAATTCCTCCACTTCATATGGTCCCAACAATCTAGTTGAAAATTTCCCTTTGAAGTGTTTAAAATTGTTATCATACAATATTGCTGAGTCCCCTGGTTGAAATAATTTCTTCTTGATATATTTATCATGCCACCGTGCCCTCTGGTCCTCTACCAACATAGTTATTTGAAGGAAATCTTGTCTAGTTTCATCAAGTTCATTCAGCTGAAGCACTCTTTTTTTCTTAGCTTCATTAAAATCCATCATAAGTTGAGAAACAATTCAAAAGGTTTTTACCTAAAATTCGATGGGGAGCAACACCTACTTCCCATATACTAACTCATAGGGAGTATATCCTATTACATTTCTCCATGTAATTCGATAAGCCCACAGTGCTTCTGGTAACCTATCAACCTAGTCTACATGGTGTAATTGAATTTTTCAGTGATAATGGACTCCAAGAATTTGTTATTAGATTCTGCCTGTCCATTTTCCCGAGGGTGGTATGGGGTAGATGTCCGATGTTTAATTTGATATTGTTCGGTAATATACTTTACTAGTTTGGAAGTAAATTGTGTCCTTTGATCGGTGGCAATTTATTTGGTACCCCAAATTGATTAAATATGTCTTCAAAAAGTAAATCTACAACAAAATTCTTAATGGAAGAATATAAAGCTTTAGCTTCCACCCACTTTGTCACATAATCAATAAAAACTAATATATACCTCTTCTTTCTGGACATAGGAGAAATAGGCCATACAAATCTAATGCCCATTTTTCAAAGGGCTCTATTGATACCTAGGTTTTAAGAGGCATATTTTCATTTGGAATAGGTCTTCCCATCCTTTGGAAAGCATCAGAGCTAGATACAAACTTCTTGCACTAGAAAATTTGGCGGAAATTCCGACGGCCAATTCGTCGCTATTCCGACACATATTCGTCGCAAGAGCGACAGTTTGAGGGCGGACAAACCGTGGTTTGTCATGCTATCGCAGTTTCGACGCACGTAAAAAGTGTCGCACTATCGACACTTCTTCCGTCGCTTCCGAACAAGCGTCACTCTTCCGATGTATCACAAACCATCGCGCCTCCGACGTTTGTAAACTGTCGCACTTCCGATGAAATCTGGTTCGACGTTTGGAACGTCACTCTTCAGACGCCTGTAAACCGTCGTAATTCCGACCCAACGTGGTCCGACGTTTTGGACGTCGCTCTTTCGACGTCTGTAAGATGTCGCAATGCCGATGATATGTGGTCCGATGTTTGGAACGTCGCTCTTCCGACGTTTGTAATCTGTCGCAATTCCGACGATATGTGGTCCGACGTTTAGAACGTCGCTCTTCCGTCGTTTGTAATCTGTCGCAATTCCGACGAAATGTGGTCCGACGTTTTCATACTGTCTCTCTTCCGATGTTTCTAGGTTGTCGCAGTTCTGACGTCTACAAGGCGTCGGTAGAGCGACGGAGGGTTCAATTTTTAAAAAAAAATTTGAAACTTTAAAAGACGAGAAACGTTGTTTTGAATATATTATATGAAGTAAAACAGTCCATGAAAGTGAAATAGCAGTATGTAGAATAGTAAAGCAACAGATAGAGTACCGACGTCCATTGTTCCAAATACAAATTAAAGTACCCAAAACCCCGCAACAGAGAAAAACGCTAATCATGTGAGGAGTGTGATATGTCCAAAATATAAAAAGACCATCAGACCACATCAATAAACCAGCAACATAGACCAGCATCGCTAGTTTTGAAGGCAGAGTGATAAACATTAATCATTTTTTTTTCACAAGAGAAAAAACGTTGTTTTGAATATATTATATGAAGTAAAATAGTCCATGAAGTCATTACATTTTCACATCCGAAGATTGGAACCCAAATATCCATCCAGAAAAGTGGAAGTCCCACCCCAGACAGTGATAGAAAAATACCCCATGTCACATACAGGGACTTGATATAAAACCCAGTAATGGTCCACATGGAGATTATCGACAATCTGAGAAAGCATCCAAACATGCCCGAGGCATCTATAAGAAAGTGAAATAGCAGTATGTAGAATAGTAAAGCAACAGATAGAGTACCGACGTCCACTGTTCCAAATACAAATTAAAGTACCCAAAATCCTGCAACAGAGAAAAACGCTAATCATGTGAGGAGTGTGATATGTCCAAAATATAAAAAGACCATCAGACCATATCAATAAACCAGCAACATAGACAAGCATCGCTAGTTTTGAAGGCAGAGTGATAAACATTAATCATTTTTTTTTTCACAAGAGAAAAAATGATGTTTTGAATATATTGTATGAAGTAAAACAGTCCATGAAGTCATTACATTTTCACATCCTAAGATTGGAACCCAAATATCCATCCAGAAAAGTGGAAGTCCCACCCCAGACAATGATAGAAAAATACCCCATGTCACATACAGCGACTTGATATAAAACCCAGTAACGGTCCACATGGAGATTATCGACAATCCGAGAAAGCATCCAAATATGCCCAAGGCATCTATAAGAAAGTGAAATAGCAGTATGTAGAATAGTAAAGCAACAGATAGAGTACGTACCGACGTCCATTGTTCCAAATGCAAATTAAAGTACCCAAAATCCTTGAACAGAGAAAAACGCTAATCATGTGAGGAGTGTGATATGTCCAAAATATAAAAAGACCATCAGACCATATCAATAAACCAGCAACATAGACCAGCATCGCTAGTTTTGAAGGCAGAGTGATAAACATTAATCATTTTTTTTTTTCATAAGAGAAAAAATGATGTTTTGAATATATTGTATGAAGTAAAACAGTCCATGAAGTCATTACATTTTCACATCTTAAGATTGGAACCCAAATATCCATCCAGAAAAGTGGAAGTCCCACCCCAAACAATGATAGAAAAATACCCCATGTCACATACAGCGACTTGATATAAAACCTAGTAACGGTCCACATGGAGATTATCGACAATTTGAGAAAGCATCCAAATATGCCCAAGGCATCTATAAGAAAGTGAAATAGCAGTATGTAGAATAGTAAAGCAACAGATAGAGTACGTACCGACGTCCATTGTTCCAAATACAAATTAAAGTACCCAAAATCCTTGAACAGAGAAAAACGTTAATCATGTGAGGAGTGTGATATGTCCAAAATATAAAAAGACCATCAGACCATATCAATAAACCAACAACATAGACCAGCATCGCTAGTTTTGAAGGCAGAGTGATAAACATTAATCATTTTTTTTTCACAAGAGAAAAAAACGATGTTTTGAATATATTATATGAAGTAAAACAGTCCATGAAGTCATTACATTTTCACATCTGAAGATTGGAACCCAAATATCCATCCAGAAAAGTGGAAGTCCCACCCCAGATAATGATAGAAAAATACCCCATGTCACATACAGGGACTTGATATAAAACCCAGTAACGGTCCACATGGAGATTATCGACAAATCTGAGAAAGCATCCAAATATGCCCGAGGCATCTATAAGAAAGTGAAATAGCAATATGTAGAATAGTAAAACAACAGATAGGGTACCGACGTCCATTGTTCCAAATACAAATTAAAGTACCCAAAATCCTTGAACAGAAAAAACGCTAATCATGTGAGGAGTGTGATATGTCCAAAATATAAAAAGACCATCAGACCATATCAATAAACCAGCAACATAGACCAGCATCGCTAGTTTTGAAGGCAGAATGATAAACATTAATCATTTTTTTTTTCAAAAGAGAAAAAACGCTATTTTGAATATATTATATGAAGTAAAACAGTCCATGAAGTCATTACATTTTCACATCTGAAGATTGGAACCCAAATATCCATCCAGAAAAGTGGAAGTCCCACCCGAGACAATGATAGAAAAATACCCCATGTCACATACAGGGACATGATATAAAATCCAATAACGGTCCACATGGAGATTATCGACAATCTGAGAAAGCATTCAAATATGCCCGAGGCATCTATAAGAAAGTGAAATAGTAGTATGTAGAACAGTAAAGCAACAGATAGAGTACCGACGTCCATTGTTCCAAATACAAATTAAAGTACCCAAAATCCTCGAACAGATCAAGAAAAACGCTAATCATGTGAGAATTCAAAGTAAAGTTAATCTATTAACATTGCGAATAAAATTACACCGAAGTCAAAAACATTGCCTGGCCATACTCATGACAAATTTGTCATCAAAAAATCAAAAAATTAAGAAGACTGCCCTCATACGGGGAAACCAGTCTTGAACGTTTAATTTACAGAATTCAAAAATATTACAAAGGTACAACACAGTAAAATAATCTAAAAGCAGCCCAATTAAGTGGGCCTGCTAAGCAAGAAAAACAAATTAACCAAACTACTCCTCCGGTGGTTCCTCCACGATTCGGCACCATCCTTCGAAAGGTCCAGGATCGCTAGGTGCTACCTCCACATGCATGCCACGGCTCCCCTCCTGAAGGCCCGAATGCTGGCCGGCTTTTTCCGAGCTCAGACCCGCCGGACGGTGCATTCTTCCTGCGTTTGGGCCTCCTCGCGGAAGACCACAGTGACTACAGCTGTGATTCGCGGGCGGTTGAGAGTGCAATCAAAGGAAAATTGCATAGTGCGCGTCGTGGGAGAAGGTGAACTAGCTGGGGAAGCAGAGTGGGAATCCACACGGCGTCGTATTGCCATGTCGACTCGCCCACCTCTAGTATTTTGGATATCGACCTACGTAATAATCACTAGACCGGCCAGAAGTCGACTCGTTGAGGGGCTCGGAGGGAGCGTCGTGGTTGACGTTCAGTGCTCTCCCCTGCGGCAACGCATCCTATGACGCACGTGAGGTACAGCACTTTGGGCAGAAGGGCACAAGAGGAGACGAAGAAGTGTAATTCCAATTACCGTAGGAACATAGACAGAGATGTAACTCTAATAAAATGCAACATGCGCAACGTTCAGGCAGCCACCTTCCAATTCTCCTTATCGCTCGTCGTTTAAAGGTGCAAGGTAATCCAAAGAATCGCTTGGTTTAAAAAAACCATGGCTAAACGCCATTTTGTCGACCCGTCTGCAATGCAATCAAAGGACGCCCGTCATAATTAATCTCTGATCATTAATAATGAGAGCCGAAGGCCGGATCAAATTGGAGCGTGCGGAATCGCTAAGAGGAGTGGAGGTCTGATCTTGAACAGTGTTAAAAATTAATTAATGCAGATTTGATGTGAAAATTTAATTGAACAACGTTAAATGTTAATGCGATTGATATGAAATCGCCATATCCATGTCCCATCACCTTAAACGCCATCGAATGCACCCGTAGCCGGGAGTAGGGCAAGTTTTTATTGAGGACACGTGGCAGAAATTGATTGGAGCGGATCTTTGTTTGGGCCGCTCGCGCAGTGGAAATCCGGACCCGTAAAATATTAGGGCGAATTTGATAAGAAATTCGCGTCACAAAATTGGCCGACGTCAGCAGGCTATTTTGGAATGCGAATTTGGTTTGAATTATGGTTTATCGCCGTTTGAAGTCCGACGGGCTCGACTTAAGAACAATTTTGTTTGATCCCATCTTATAAAATTTGTGTTGGTTTTCTTCGATAATACACATATTTATAATAAATCATGGGAATACCACACTAAACATGTGGAAAAGTTATATAAATAATTATTGAGAACAATCATTTTTATGTAAAAATATCCAAGGCGAGGTCTGTGTAGAGAACCGGGGTCGTGAAAACTGTTCAAATATAAAAATCCCACTTAATAAAGAGACAAAATTGTTGTGCTTTCGGAACCTGACCCGAGGATTGGACATGAGTTAACAAACAAAAGGATAGCGGAACCAAACTTTCACCCGTGGTCAAGCCCTCTACCAAAACCATGAGCGGAATCACAAAAGCGGGTTGCCCATATCGCACCGCTTTTGCTGAGTAGGCGGTATTTCCTATTCGCGAGCGATTCCATAGGGAATGCGACACGTGGCAAAGTGACCCCCGGAAAACCACCGTTTAACCCACGCCATCGCATGTTAAAGCCCGACGTTGGAAGCCGAGCGAAATTTCCAAGAGTCGTTGATTTGGAGAAGGGCCATCGGACGGTGGTCGCACGTTGAACTTGCCCGGAGGTTAACTAAGGTGTGCGGAGGATAGCCAGGTACGATACAAGTGTTTGATTGGTTATTGATATATATAGGTGGGGCCAGAGTATAATGAAATTGTTTAATTAAACGATCGGCGGATAATTAGCATAAGTCTGGAGCGTGATTGTTGTAAGGCTGGGTGGTGAAATATAGAGCCGAAAGTTCATTACAAGTTATTTATTTAAAAAGAAACGTGGAATATAAATACAAAGTGTTGAAAGTTAAACATTGGTTATAAGGATTGGAGATAATATAAAGTCGGGAATATAAATTAAAGTCCAACCATTGTGGATAGTATTTATTTATCAAATTCTATGAATTTGATAAATAAACCCGAAGAAAGAAGAAGTCAATTAAGACTCAAGCTGGAGGAAAAGAACGGGGTAAACCAAGGGAAAATGCTGACAGAGCGATTGTAGACACACCAGCTCTCCTTGGGGGTCCAATTTCAGTTTTGTTGCGTCACACGATGATCTCTCTTCTCTGGCATTTACTCGTATTGAAGATCACTATTCTAGGAATAAGGAGTTATTTTCTCCAAAAATAACCCTAGCCAAACATTGACAATGCATCAAGGATATCTTTCTATGCTTCATAAGCACATTTGTTCTACTTCTAAATCATGTCTTGGAAGTGGTTGTTGTGCCGGAAATTATTCACCAGTTGGTTTCATACCAAAGTCTTTTTCACATTTTCAGCATCCAATACATGAAAAAGATAATGGTTTAAAACAACATAAATATTTGGAATTTTGCAAGAATTGTCTGGCACACTTTGAATATGAATTTTGAAGTCAAGTGCATGATGCTGTATAGGATCAAGTGTCATTTTGAATACCAAATGTTTCACAAAAAACTTCTCAACATGCTACCCCGCAGTAAGGATTAAATGACAATATTGCATCAACTATTTCCATAATAAAAGTGCACCTCGGCCATAAGACTAAACAACTACAAATGTTGTAGATCTAACAAGACCACACAATCAAATGTATTCCACAAGGCCAATACTGTATGAAAAATGAAAAGGAGTTTGCAACCAAAAATACCTTAGGCAACTAATTCAATTAGATACACCAAACCATCAGCAAAAAGGAAAACCAGCCTACTCAAAAGGCAAGCGTTTACCTCCTTTGACAAAATTTTGAGATCGGAAACAAGGGCCTTTATTGTCTTGTCAATGCCCCTAGTAATTTGAACGGGGTTTGCACCTGCTGCAACAACCTAAACAAAAAGGTTTCATTTCAAATTATTTTCCACAAATTTAAGATATAACCATTGTCAGTTTTGTATTTCCTAACAAGCTCATAAATTTTGACAAAAGAACCAAAATTTTTTAATACCTGATAGCAATTTTTTCACTCAAAAACTATCTTAGACTCAATAAGCCCAACCAAAAACTAAAAAACCAAACACCATAAGACCCTACAAAAATGAATAGATGATCTTAATCCAGTACTATCGACAAAAAATTACCTTTACACCCTCACTTATTAAACCCTGTGCTGTTGAATTTTAACTTCAACTGCTGCAGCAGAAGGACGGATGCAGCAGCAACATTTTTTTTTTGAGGTTGCTTGCACGCCATCCAGAAATTTAATTCAGCATTTAAAATTCCTGCAAGTTTTTTTTGTAGACGGCCGCAGCCATATTTCTGTACAAGATTGTATTTAAACACAACAACCAGCATTAACGCAATTCACCAACCAGAAATTAAACAAACAGAAATTTACCCGACAGTTTTGTAAATTCAAAAGGAGGACACGTGGAGCATTAATATTGGATCGCATGAAATTGAAGGGAATCTGAAAACCTGAAAACCGGACCCAAATTTTTTATAGGGTACATTGGATTGAGAATTCGAGTTAAAATTAGGCAGACGTCAGCATCCCATTTTGGAACGCGAATTTGGTTTGAAATTCAATCTATTCAGACTTTTGAAGTCCGACGAAAAGGGTTCTTTAATGTTTTGATAGTTTAATATATACATATGTTTTAAACATATGTTATATATATATCATATGCAAAATGAAAGGTGGGCCATAGAATTTAGTTTTAATTTTATTTTTTTTAAAAGAGGGTTTATTATAATATGTTTTATATGTTAAGCATATAAAAATAAAAAGGACAAAAAAGCTTGGTAGTTTTTTTTATAGATAGTACGTAAATTTTTTATTACACAACAGTGTGTAAAAAGTGAAAGACTGAGTGTAACTTTTTAAGTGTGTATGCACAGCAGTGCGAAAGGGAAAAACACAACAGAGTGTTTTAGAGACAGAGTATGTTTGTTTTGAACAAACAGTGAGTTGGTTTTATGCACTGCGTTTTGTAGCAGTCATAATTTTGTAATCCCTCTCAGTGAGGAAGTAGTGTAATAGTTTTCTTTTGAGTTATTGAAGGGAATAGAAGTTTTTTTTCACAGTATTGAAACTCTGTCTCCTGTCAAAGAAATTTTTATTTTCTCTGTGTTAGAGGAAGGGAGATTTATTTTCCATTCATTGTTCTGGAATTTTTCAATATTCCAACATGTGCAAGAACAACAGATGTTGTGGTTCCATCCCCAGCTAAATCATTTGTCTTTGCCGCAGCTTGCCTTACCAACTTGGCCCCAATATTTTCAACTCAGTCCTCTAATTCAACCAATAAAAAGGCCAAAACCATAGCATTGAGATACATTTCATTACACTGTCAATAACAATAAAATTTGACTCAGCCATAACCCTTTCCTTTTATTGTTGTGAAAATATTTATGCATTACTCTAATGTGGCTAGTCCATAGGCCAAGTAGACCACCGGGTAACAAATATGTTTCCTTTCACCTTTGAGTTTTCAAATTATGCCTACCAAATCTAAGACATTTAAGAGGGGGAACTAATACAACGTTAAAAAGAAAACCAAAGCACACATCTACGAATTACCTCCTTAGCTACTGTCACACCATCATTAACTATTTTCGGAGAACCATGCTTGCTCTCCAAGACAACATTTTTCCCTTTGCCCCAAGGGTGACTTCAACAAGATCAGCAAGTTTGTTCACACCGCCTGCAAGACAAATTGACAATGCTTTCAGTAAGTGTGCAATTGAATGCCAGACCATATGCCAAAACAACCCTCCATGAAAAATTAAAATAACACATTAAAATCGAATATATGTGGACAAGGAAAGATCCACCGCAGTGAAGTTTCACGTGCAGGTGACCTTCCTTTAAACATAATTTTTTCTCTGACCTGCAATTTTTTTGTCACTGAGCCATCCTTGTTGAAGTACAACTCCTTTTCCATAGCTCTTCTATTAACTACCTTCTCTCTGTTGCGTAATCTCAGAGTCCCTCTTCTGCTTGAGCGATTAAAGGAAATGAGGAAAAAACTGAAAGAGAAGACAATTGTCTGCCATAATTATCAAACATTGCACCCAACTTCTTCCCCTTTCCATTGTTACCCAATGAGGTAGATGTGGCAATTGTTGCCATACCGCCCAAAGCAGAGGCCATCTTCTCTTATGCTAAATATAGAATTACAATATCTTCATATTAGTATGAACCTTAAAAAACATGACTCCCATTGCTAAAAACCACTTTTAAGTTGTAACAGGCAAACTAAAAAACTATCGCAACTTTTGGCAACTTCTGGAGCATTAAGAGAGAAACAACCAAAGAGAAATACAACCACAATCCTCATTTTAATGAGATCGGACTATATATTTGCATTAAGATAATAGAAAGAATCATGACTATATTAAGGCCAGCACAAAACAATCTTTAACCAGTGTCTCTCGCGGCCTTCAGGTTGCCATGCTAGAGGTTGCATATTTTTAATTTAAATTCTCGACCTCTCGTGCCCATCTATGAATGCATCCAATGGGATATCTACATAAAATGCTCCTTTATATCCCCCAAAACAAATTCCCTACTACAAGAGCACCAGTATTGATGGATCACCCCACACCATCCCACCCACTAGAAACGGTGAAAAGGAAACCCGAGAAACCTTCTGAAATATCTCAAGATGACTATATGGGTGGTTCTTATGAATCAACCAACCATTCAGAACATGCTCATCAATCCAAACCATAAGTATTATGTGAAAATATTCAAGCAGGCACTGAATCAGATTTCTGAAGCTATGTTAGAGAAACCCTAAACTCTCACTGAAAATAGGTGAAATGTGGCACCACTCAGAGATTGACATGTGCCAATTGGTACAAGTGGTATAAAATTGGCATGCTCAAACAACGAGGTGATGCAGGAATGACATGAGGGAGAAAATATTAGAAAAGCCCCAAATCTGGAGAACTAAAGCTCATCACCAACCCGAGATTGACAACTTTACATGATGTAACCTATGAAATCGTAAATGGAGAAATCATAGTAACAATAAAGTAACCTATGTAACAATAAATTCGGATTCATCCGGGGAGTGGTAATGGGAGAAATCATAGTGAACAACAGGAAACATGCATAGTTGCTTACAATCAAATAGATGAAAAAACACATACAAAAAACCTAGATAATAATCATGAACAAGCTTAATATTTAATTATGAACTGTAAAGGAACTTACAAAATGTGACATTACGAACCTGGTCAAGCGCACGAGCAAAAATATCCTGGACATGACCCTAGTTGACAAGTTGTATTGCTCATGATGCAAGAGGATTTGTACCTGCACTGCCAAGTCAATCAAAATCCATCATTATCTATACAATAAATACAAGTAATTGATGTAGTATTTTTTACTCTAAGACGCATTCTTATGATAATGTTAGAACATATGTTGAAAATGTCAAAACATACCCGAATAAGCTCCTCTTCGTTTCAAGAACAATTTATTGGAGTCGCATGAACTTGGAACAAGCCTCCCACGATCTGAAAGAGTAGCAACTAAGTCAACAGTGACTTTTTTGTTGCTACACTGGATCGAGGGAGGTTTGCTCCAAGATTAAATCGCTCCAATAAATTATTCTCTACTAAACAGGCCAACCACGTGAAGGTGGAAGCTCTTATGGCCCCTCCCCCCCCTCACATCACTCTCAATTCCCCAATACCCAATCTATATTTCATTTTTTACTTTCATGAGCATAAAAAAAATATTCAATAACTAATAAAAAACAATTCAACAAAAAGTACGCAAGGAAACATTGCAATTAATGCTTGACATAAAAATAGTATGATAAATGAGTTTTTTATATTACGCAAAAAACGTTCCAAGTATGGTAACGTTTGTCTTATAATAATACAATATTTTACATTATCAAATTTTCTTTTTCTTCTTCCTATTTCTAAAGCTCCTAATTACATCATCAATATCATCGTGCTCTGCTCCTGTTTCGTGCCTTTCGACCCGCACTGCTGACCTAGTTGTGTATTCACGATGTCTGGGCTCATCCAGTGACGGGGCATCGCCTACAAAAACAGATAATATTAAATTTTAATTGTCAGTTTTTAAATATCATTGAACTAGTTCGGTAATATTAATAATAAAAATTGCAATGAGATTATTTACCTGGTGCACCAGTTGTCGCCGCTGACCTAGTTGCGTTGTCACGATGTCTGGTCTCATCCAGTGACGGGGCATCGACTACAAAAACAGATAATATTAAATTTTAATTGTCAGTTTTTAAATATCATTGAACTAGTTCGGTAATATTAATAAAAAAAATTGCAATGGGATTATTTACCTGGTGCACCAGTTGTCGCCGCTGACCTAGTTGCGTTGTCACAATGTCTGGTCTCATCCAATGACGGGGCATCGCCTACAAAAACAGCTAATATTAAATTTTAATTATCAGTTTTTAAATATCATTGAACTAGTTCGGTAATATTAATAAAAAAAATTGCAATGAGATTATTTACCTGGTGCACCAGTTGTCGCCGTTGAGACTGTTGCCCTGTCTTCCTCTCTGTTGGTAAGATCCTCAAGGGAAACATTCTTTGTCATTTAAACAAAACACGTTATAAGGACAACCATCAAGGTATAATTATAAAAAATTATAAGTGGAAATTAATTACCGTCACGGCCCTCACTGATAGCAGCATTGTCGGCCTGGTCCCCACTACAATGATCAGGTTGCACGAGAGGATCATCTACATCTGGCTCTAAAACTGGGTTATTTGCCTCGTCGGTAGTGCTGCTCCCTTGATTTAAACAAAGTTGTTAGACATTAAATTTATGGACAAAAACAAACATATTGAAAGGTTAATGTTTTACCTTATCAGGCATTCTGGATCTTGGGACCTGCCCCAAGCTTCTGCGACGTTCAACTACGGCTTGATAGCCTAAATGGAAAACGATATTTTTATCTTCCTCTGTAGTTTCTGTTCCGAAGTCATCACTCCACATTACATATGATTGTGTATTTTTAATCATATTTGATAGGATTACAAAAACGTTGGAAGACGATACAATTAATTATAAAGATGTTTAGCTACTTAATTACAATTCTTGCGGCTAATTTCAAGTAGCCGCCCTGGCCTAGCTTGTGATGGCCCCTTTTTTCAATCCTAGCTTTGGTTGCCTTCGAGGTGTCAGGAAACCGAGCATCAAAAGATTGAAGTCAGATATGACGTAGCACACTTTTATTTTAGACATAGAGAAAATTAAAGCTATTGAATTAAAGTTGTAATTTACCTTGCGGGTCCAGTTGGCATTTTTCCTTCTTTCTTTGCCCTTTTCTCTTTTTCGTCATGGATGAGTGCTCTCCACTCACTCTCTGAAACTGCGAGAGGACGCTCATATCTAGGGTTAAATTGCAATTGCGTCCTATAGGTGTCCCTGGTATATTTCAAATATTTGCCGGCTACCTGAGCCACCGCTGTTCTATCAAATGTGCCGACCCCAAAAAGGGCTTCTAGATAATCTAGAAGTTCTTTTTTTAGATTGGAATTCTAGGAATTCCACCCTGTACATATGGTTGGGCCAAAAATTACCAACGCATGGCTCTCTAGAATCCTGTAGAACTCATTGTTTCCTACACAGAATAAAACCAAAAAAAATGAAGATATTATCATTAATTTAAAAATAAAAATCATGATAAATATGTTTTAGATAAAGTACATGAAATAGTTAAAATATTAAAATTTACCTGGGAGTTGTACATGCTTTATAGGGACACCTCATCATTCACCAACAACGTGCCATTAATGGTCCCTGTGGAGCTGACACGTGTAGCTCCAGGAAACGCAATAATGTAGTTGGCCATATCATCCTCATCATTTCCAACACGTTCAGCGGTTGGCTGGGTGTCTACTTGGGCAGGGTGTGTTTCTTGGCTAGCACCTAAAGGAGTAGAAGGTGTACGAGAGGGTTGTTGGGCAATCTCTTTCCCTTGTGTCCCACTACCACCAACACCGGGTTCAGCAAATGCCAGAAAACGCTACATACAAAAGAACTTTTTGTTAGTTTAGCCAATGTAAAAATTAAAAATCAAACTATCACAATTCATCTCATGCAGAACAAAAAAAATATCCTTTTGACTTTTTATTATTACCTGATATCTTTCTAGCTGCCTCATAAGATGTTGTATCCTCTCTTTTGTTTCAGGTGTTTGAGGTGCATCTATCAAAGTATTAAATTCTGACCTCGCATCTCGTGCCTTTTTTTGCAACAAGAACACTAGAGATAGGGATGAAGAAAGCTCTTCCTCAAAGAGGGAATCATCAGGCGTACCATGGCTAGGTGTCTGCATATTTGAACAAAATTAATATTATTTCAATTATGTAAATAACTAAAATACCTAAAGATAGAGCAATGCTGGCACTTTACATGTTCTTCCGCCGGCCTCTTTCCGCGATCATCCCGTCTTGGGGTTGTTCCTGCACTGCTCTGATCAGTCTGCCACATTGCAATAAAATTATAAATGTAAAAACTTGAAAACAATATCTAACTTGAAAACACAAAATGAAAACTGAAATAATTTCTAATAAGGCACCGGAAGACAGAGTTAGAGTTTCAAATATGCCTTGCATTGAATTTAGTCCTGGAAACATGTCATTGCACATTAAGGCACCCAAACATTCAATCCACGAATGATATATTTAAGTAGGCTTCTCCTATTTTGGGAAAACACCATACCTATAATGCATTCACTTGCATGTATAAAGGGAAAGGAAAACATGTTTTCATACAACGGTGACAAAGGCATCTTGGGGAAAGGTATCTTCACTTTTTATTTATGTCGTTCACCCACACCACTCTCGTGTTTTCACTAATCCTGTTTTGTCATTTTTGGATTCAAATTAAGTTAAGGCCTTAAGTATTTTTTGACCTTTCGGTGTAGTTTTTATAAGTGGCATGTATGGATTTTCCATTACTTCTGCACTTTTTCTCTTCATGCGCATGTTTCCCTGGAAATCAAATGCATGATTTAGTCCCATACATTTAACAAGTTGTTGGATCAACTCCATAGGAAATATCATGTTTCCTATTCAATCAAAATTTATCTCAGTTAGGGTAGGTAGGAAGGTTTTCCTTTGTATTAATAGGGCACTTCTAGCTTGCATTTTTATTATATCTTTCAAATTTAGTGTCGTTTCAATTAGGGCATGATTTTTTGCAACTTTCAAGGTGAGAATGAACAAAGACAAAATTTTGTGATGGATGACTGTATATGACTCCATGGCCAGAGGAAAAGGCACTAATCTACTTCTTCAAATATCTATAGTTCTCATTCACCTCATATGGAGATGGTCCCCGATTTTGAGCCAAATGTTGCAGCAAAAAGTTCCCCCCCTCCATAATTTGATATTCAATGGAAATTTCTTAAATTGATGATGGGGCATGATTATGGAACATTGGAACATACATATGTAATGGAATTCCAAGATCATGATATATGTTTGCATATGTTTATGGCAATGTTCCACCAAGTCCCCTGGAGGTGGGAGCGAGGGGACGAGGGAGCGCGGGAGCGGCCTATGCAAAAGCTCCCTACCAATTTTCAGAAAACGTGGGGGGACGTCGGGGTCATAAAAATTATAAAATTTAATATTTAAAATGTAACTATATTTTTGCAAGGAATGTATATACAGTCATCATACATTTGCATCATGAAAGATAAATCATAAATGATAAAATTACAAATCGATGAATGATGAATCATATAATTGAAACAAATTTAAAAGTTAAAAGTTAAAACATACATCATACAATCATGCATGTAAGTTTGTAAGTTTGTAATTATATAATCATTAATGTAACTACTAACAATGTACAATGAAAATAAAGTTTAAGATATCATATGACATATTATATCAAGATTCAAAATAGAGTTTAAACTGAAGTTTACAACTCAAGTCTGAAACATAAAAATTAAACTCAAATAAGTTATGTCTGAAACATAAAACATAAAACATAACATATGAATATCAAATGATATCATCATAATGATAAATGAGCATAAATGCTCAAGTTAATGCCCCACTAGTCTCTGCATCCAACTTCTGCATGAATATATCAAGATCAACCATGTCACCATCTAAATTAGAATCACTTGGATTCTCAAATATGCTAAGTGGCACATCAAATTTTAACACGAAACCATAAACTAAAAGGGGCGGTGTGGGGACGTGAGGGGGCATGAGGGAAACATCCCCTAGAAGTCCCCAAGACCCCGGAGCGCAAGGGGGCGAGGAATCTAGACCCCTAGGTGGGGGGGCGAGACCCCGTGTAACACTGGTTTATGGAGGTGGTGGAGCAAAAAAGAGCTCAAATAGAGCTGAAAATTTTCACATAAAAAGGACTGTGGGCTTGACTAATGGTTCCATTTAAAAAATGATATCTAGATAGAGAATAAGTGTAGCATGCAAACATGCATTGAAAATCCATCTGAGTTTGCATTGTATTACTTATGATGGATTCAAATTTGGGTTTCAAAATGCCAGGTTATGGCATGATTTTGTCGAGAAACCCTTACTTGGATTCTCATGTTGGTTTAATTTATATTTTAAGTTTGTTTTGCAGTCTTTGGGTGATAGTAACTCATGAACTAGGTTACCAATGTGTAACAATCATATTTCAAGAATAAAGTTGTGATTTTTTTATATTATTATTATTATCTATTAGCTACGAGTATTGACACCTAATGCCCGGAATTTTGACATCTTGATAGCATGGATAATTTCGAAAATGTTTCTAGTAATGTTAACATAATAACTATCATTACGTGTCTTCACTTTTTTCACCATAATAGACCCGTGATATGGACTCATCACACAACTTCATATGCTATGTCCCAACAAGTTCAAACTGGTTGAACCTACCTCATAGTGTGGTTATTAAGGACAAGTTGCTTGATATATAACTCGATAGCATAGACCACGTTGCAGTTCTAAAAAGAATCCTCAAGTGTCAAAAAAACTTCACAATATGTTCTACTATAAAGCCTTTTGGGATACCCGAAATAATATATGTATCATTGATGACTTTTAAAGTATGACAAGATCCAGAGGGAAAGGAAATCAATGGAAGAGTGATCCACCAATGAGAACCTAGAATTTAGCATCATATGAGTTAGAGTCTAGGAAATTGAAACCCTATAATTTTAATTAGTGATGAAGGACATCACATAGG
This sequence comes from Pinus albicaulis, assembly GCA_034641835.2. NCBI lineage: Eukaryota > Viridiplantae > Streptophyta > Pinopsida > Pinales > Pinaceae > Pinus > Pinus albicaulis. The sequence goes on along the minus strand of CM076581.1, from coordinate 1,294,094,474 downwards.
TAATTATATTTTCATGTAGAATAATCCGTTAATTCAAATTTAAACTACATAATATGAAAGGCATACCATAAATTTTTCCACGTAAGTCCAAACAACCTATAAAAAGGGAAAACCTTCTTTTTCCATGGGAAATAATTTACCTTTCCTTTTTCAAGACAATCTAAATCACAAAAAATATGAACTATACCGCACACATTCTTGGATAATGTGAAAGTGGAAAAGGAATACCCTACACAAGTGATGCACACATGTACATTTGAACACTAATATATTTTTGTAGTTGAAATGCAATGCTTGTTTTCATTTAAATGTAGGGTTTTTAAAGCAGGGAGAAATAATGGCTGCCAAATTAATAAGCGTTTCTTTGGGAAAATTTAAATCTTGTATTGGGTGATGAAGATAATAGAGGGTATTGAATCTTGATTCTTGACATCTAGAGAGAACCATACAGCCTAACACAATCCAATGGAATTGACCAAAAAAAACCCAAATAGAGTCAACCCTACTATAGGAGGAAGGGCCTGCAGTAAGAACTTACCATTTTTTCAAGAGCTGAGGGTGAATGTCAGCTCGGCAAGAGCCGAGGGCGAATGCTTCGAGGGCGACGTCGGAGGGCAACAAGGCCGTTCGCAAGAGCCGAGGCGACGGTGGCGACGTCGTTTCCGAAAAGAGCTGAGGGTGAATCCAAGGCGAATGTTGTTCTGCAAGAGCTCAGGGCGAATGCTGAGGGTGAATGTTGTTCTGCAAGAGCTCAGGGCAAATGCTGAGGGCGAATGCTGTTTTGCAAGAGCTGAGGGCGAATGTTGAGGGCGAATGCTGTTCTGCAAGAGCGGAGGGCAAATGCCCGCGTGATATCAGACGTTAATGTAGCACACATGTACATTTGAACACTAATAGATTTTTGTAGTTGAAATGCAATGCTTGTTTTCATTTAAATGTAGGGTTTTTAAAGCAGGGAGAAATAATGGCTGCCAAATTAATAAGCGTTTCTTTGGGAAAAATTTAAATCTTGTATCGGGTGATGAAGATAATAGAGGGTATTGAATCTTGACTCTTGACATCTACACAGAACCCTACAACCTAACACAATCCAATGGAATTGACCAAAAAAACCCAAATAGAGTCAACCCTACTATAGGAGGAAGGGCCTGCAGTAAGAACTTACCATTTTGCAAGAGCTGAGGGCGAATGTTGTTCTGCAAGAGCTGAGGGCGAATGCTGTTTTGCAAGAGCTGAGGGTGAACGCTGAGGGCGAATGCTGAGGGCAAATGCTGTTCTGCAAGAGCTGAGCGCGAATGCTGAGGGCAAATTCTATTCTGCAAGAGCAGACGGCGAATGCGCGCGTGATATCAGACGTTAATGTAGCTATTGCGACAAATACGAAACAATAAAATCATTTTTATGTAGCGCACATATAAGTTTCGAATTTTTATGTAGCGCGCATATAAGTTTGGTATTTTTATGTAGCACGAAAATAAGTGTCGTTATACCGACGGCGGAAAAGGCGTTGCTATTACGACGGGTGCCTCCAAACGTCGCAATGGCGACACCTAGACATTGTGTCGCAGTTGCGACGTTTGGAGTCGTCTCAATAGCGATGCTTTGGGCCATGGTGTCGCAATTGCGACGTCTTCCTCCAAACGTCGCAATTGCGACACATTTTTAAGTGTCGGTATTGCGACACTTTTCTATAGACGTTGGTATAGCGACGGTTTCGAGCGGGATGGAAAAAATTTGGGAAAATTTTCGACATTTGGTCAAAAGCGTCGGAACCAAGTGTCGGAATTTCCACCAAATGTAGTAGTGTTGGCATCCTTGAAAAGAGTGGGCCAATAATAACCTACATGTAGCACCTTGTAAGTTTTCCTTTTATCTGCAAAATTTATGCTGCATGGATCATTGTGGAAATACCTCAAGGCATCATATATTTCATCTTCTCATACACAACTCCTCATGATTAGATATGGTCCAGTGTGGTACAATTATCCTTCTATCCAAGAATAATTGGCACTCCACTACACAATATTATGTTTCTCCATGGTGGAAATATTTTGTGGCAACTTCCCTGTTACCAAATATTTAACCAAATCAACAAACCAAGGAGTATGAGTAGAAATAGAAAATATTTTCTCATCAGGAAATTTGTTTGGAATTGGATCAGTGTCCTGTGAAACATTCATTCTAGACAAGAAATATGCAACATAATTGTCTTATTCAGGCCTGTCAATCACAGTAGTATTAAATTCCTAAAGGAAAAGTAAACATATAGTAGTTCTTCCATTTGTAATTGGCTATTCATAAGGAATCTAATGGCTGAATCATCAACCTGGACAAAACTTTCATAAAAAGAAATATAGTGCCTAAATTTTTTGATAACATGGACTATTGCTAGTAATTCATTTTCAATAACAGTGTAATTTAATTATGTATGAGAGAAATTTTTTCTAAAAAAATAAATAGCATATGTAATATGAATCTCCCTTTGTCATAGCACATCCCCAAGGGTTGTATATGATGCATTGGTGCAAATATGAAAAGGGAGAGACCAATTAGCCCCCCTTAATACTGGAGCAGTTGATAATCAGTGCCTGAATTTTTTTTTGACAATCAACATCCCATCAAAAATCAACATCTTTAGTCAGCAACTTAAACATAGGTGAAAAAATCTTAGTAAAATTTTCAATAAATATCTTATAATACCTTGCATGTTCAAAAAAAATTCTTACCTCTCTTTGTGATGATTGGATTGGGATTTGTGAAATTACCTTAATTTTTTCAGTGTCAACTTTTATCCCTGTTTGTGACACATGGTGTCCCAAAACAATCGCTCTAGTTTGCATAATTTTGCAGTTCACATTATTGAGAGCTAGATGAGCTTCCTGACAATGAATAAAAACTTTCTTTAAATTTCCTAGGGATTTTTAGAAATCATCACCACACACTGTGAAGTCATCCATATAAACTTCCACACAGTGGTGAATAATATCATCAAAAATAGCTAGAACAACCCTTTGAAAGGTAGTTGGAGCATTACACAAGCCAAATGGAAGAACTTTGTAAGAATAGGTACCCCATTGGTAGCTAAAAGTAGTCTTCTCTTGGGCTTCTGGGGCTACTTGGATCTAATTGCAGCTGTTGAAACCATCCAAGATGGAGAAATACTTTTTCCCTGATAAAGTGTTAAGAACTTGGTCGATAAAAGGCAGAGGAAAATAATCCCTTAAAGTGGGTTTTTTAGCTCCCAATAATCAACACAAATCCTCCATTTCCCATTTTTCTTAGGAACCACTACTAAAGGAGATATCCATTTTCTATCAGAGATGGGGTATATAAAATTTGCATTCAATAGTTTTATAGTTCATCTTTAATAATTTCTTTAAGGGATGGATTCATTCATCTTTGTGGCTGCCTTACAGGCCTAGTTTCTCCATTGGTATAAATGTGATGTATACAGGTGTCGGGATGAATTCCTTTCATATCTGAATAATATCAAGAAAATTCCCCATATTGTTCTTGTACCATTTCTATTACTTGTTGTCTTTGTTCTGTACTTAAATCTATACCAATATACAAAGTTTTTCTAGAACTATTTTCGATAGGTTTTACATCTGGCTCTCTCTTTTATTTTAGGGATGCAATAGTAAATGATGAAAACACAATGGGATAACATGTTTCATGAAATTCATTACTAAAAGCATGATGCTAACCACTAAAATAAACTGCGTATTCAATACAAATTTTATCAAATAAAAACTGTTGCAAAACATGTTCCTTCGATTGTTCTTGAAGTCCTCTTGATTCATCTAAATAGTAAGGGAAGCATGCAATATTATTCCCTATAATGATTTTATAACCAAAGAGGCACTTTTCTAGCTAACTGAGTAGGTGGGAATATAGTCAATCTTTGAATTTGAGATTCATTCTAGATAGTCATTTCCCCAGTTCTGCACCCAATGACAGCATCAACAGTAGTTAGCCAGGGCCGGCCTAAAACTGTTGAGATTGTAACAAGATGATGAGCTTAGTGAAAAGAGTCACCTTCACTAAGTGGGCCCGCAGGCTATTTTTGGCGCAAGTCTATTTTTAGACATGTCTATCATATTCTATGAGTTGCAGGATGCTATTTTTGGATGGTTGATTAAGTTGGAAAAATAGATGGACTTCTATTTTTAGACGTATTGGGCGGAATCTATTTTTAGATTTCCAGTCTAAAAATAGATATGTCGAATATTATTAGCTCTTAATAATATTTGGACTATAAACATTATCTTATTCTCTTGGAGCACTTCAGTTAAGTGCACAGATGTGGCACAGGAGCTAACAGAAGGAATTACGCTATTCTTGAGGGTTAAGTGGAGCTATTTCATGGAGACTTTAGTTAGAACTCATGTGACAAAGTTTGGTGGAGTTATTGAGGTAGTTGGTGGAGTTGTGTTCAGTTTAACTCAGTTAGACACAGTTGAGCTAGTTGTATCTAGTCTAACTGATTAATACACTAGTGAGAGTGGTGTGAATTAATTATTAATTAATTCACTAATTATTAACTCATTAATCAACTAAATAATACATCAGTTAACTACAGTGCATGGACAGTTTCAGTGGAGACCAGTGAAGAGGTAGGTGAAAGAGCAGTGTGACTATCAGTTGTGACTATAGTGTTTCATGAGTTTGCACCACACATGGTTGGAGATGCCAATGAGGATTGCGTGAGCAAGGCTGGAAAAATTCGAGTTCATTCAGATCCATTCTTCAGCAGTGATTGCGCAGTAGAGGCATGCTAGTAGGTGGCAGAGATTGGAGCATGTGTTTTGCTAGATCGGACCTCATTAGTGTGTAGTAATTGGAGATTGTACTGAGAGCTTGTGAGGAGCTTTGTATAATGATTGTTACATGATATCTATGAAATATAATATGCATATAGTTAGGGGTTTTTAGCTTTAAGCTTTCCCATAAAATACTGTGTTCATATGTGTGAATGTTTATGGTTTTAATGTGCGCATGCGATTGTTTTTATTTCCACAATTAATGATCAATAGTAGAAGAGAATATGTATTGTGCATGAAGTCAAATAGGGTGTGATCAGGATAATATCGGATGTATAAAATATCAGTTATATAAATTTATACATGGTATCAGAGCGATATTGATCATTGGAGCAATTGCAAAACATTGAAGTGGTTGAGTTTTGTGCTGGTGGAATTCGAATTTGCAACAGTGTTTTCTTGGTGTCGAAGTTGAGATGTCTTTCAACAGATTGCGATTGGAGTATGCCCTTGAGGGCAGCTTGAATTATATTGGATGGAAGGACAAGATGGAGGCAGTGCTGGATGACAATGGGTTGAAGGAGTTCATAGATGCAGAAATTCCAAAACCTGCTTCTAGCGATGCTACCGCACTTGACGCATAGCAAAAGAAGACAACAAAATGTCGAAGGATTTTGTTGGAAGGTGTGAAGGATCACATAGTGTCCATCCTTCATGGTAAAGCTTCTCCATTCTTGATGTGGAAAGCTTTGATAGATTTATTCTAAAGCAAGAGCGACCAGAGGAATTTGGCGCTAAAGGATATACTCAGGAACATAAAAATGGAGAGATGACAAGATACCCAAGCACTACCAGTTTGGTCCATAAGGTGGATGAGCTCAAGTGGAAGCCACTGCAGATGAAGAGGACTCGTATCAGCCTTGGGAGCCATGAGTTTGACTCATCGTGACTCAATGGCTGGGAGAAATTGCTGTGATGGAGCACTTTGCCTGATCTGTGCAAGAGGAAGAGGCAGAGAAACAGGGATCGCTCTTCATCACCAAGAATCGATGAAGAACAGCTTTGGCTGCCAAAGTGTTGAAGGGGAAGAGCAAGAATAATGCTTCTCAACTGGGTGCGAAGCGTGGAAGCAAGACATGTCCAAAAGTGCTTTCACCATCACCTTATTATTTACTACCACTAATTGTCCACAGAAGAAGAAAAATAAGCAGGTTGCTGGATCTGCAGCTGGAGAGGCCTTAGCCTCGCAGTTTGAGCTGGATTTTTCGCTGATCGCATGCTTGGTCTCAAGTGTGATGGGTTCAATGTGGTTTCTTGACAGTGGTGCATATTTTCACATGATAGGAGATAGAGATTTGTTTACTGATCTGGATGAGAAAGATCTTGGAGTGCACATCGAGATGTATGAAGGATGGTAGATGCTACTTGGCATTTGACTATTTCCTTTGAGAGATTCAAAGTGAACCCTTCGTATTGAAGGAAGTGATGATGTTCTAGGATTGAAGAAGAATATTATCTGTAATATGTTAGAAGATTAAGGATATGATGTTGTCTTTAGTTTAGTGAAAGGCTCTCGCAAGTAAGGGCAACTCAGAAACCCTATGATGAAATTCAGTTAAGAACCTTATCAGCCTAGATGGTTTACAAAGAATGTAGAATGCATGTGCAAGGTAGAAGGAGTGTGAGCCGGTTGAAGGGGCGGTGTGATATGGTAGGAGCGAGAATGGGGCCATCTTCACCATGGAGCTTTGAAGATTCTGCAGCAGATTTCTACTGGACTTCCTAAGGGCACTCTTGCGCAGTCAGATCAGTGCAAGGGGTGTACTTTAGGGAAGTATGTGAAAGCCACCTTTCACGAGAAGGATAGTCACGCCACGAAGATCCTTGAGAGAGTTCACACAGACGTGTGTGGTCCTTTCTCAGTTGCTTCGACAGCAAAGCACAAGTATTATGTGAGTATTTGTTGATTGTTTTCTGAAGTGGCCGGATGTTATTCATAAGAAGTTGAGTGAGACATACTCAAAGTCTCCGTGAGTTCAAGGCAATCTGTTGGAAAGAATCTAGAAGGTGAAGGCTCTTAGAGCGACAATGGTGGTGTGAATTCATCTCTGGCAAATTCGAGGAATTTTGCGCTTAAGGACAACAAAGAGAATTACAGCCGCCCATAACCTGTGCCAACAGAATGTGGGGTCATTGAGCGGAAGAACAGAACAATCGTGGGTGCTGCACGGGCGATGTTGCATGATCAGGGCCTACCCATACACTTGTGGGCCGAGGCATGCAATACTGCAGTATATGTGCAAAACCGTTGTCCTCACATGATACTTGGCATGAGTACACCCGAGGAGGCGTTTTCTGGTAAGAAGCCTGATATTTCCCATTTGAGGATTTTTGGTTCACCTGTTTACATTCATGTGACGAAGGATGCCAGGAAGAATCTGGAGCCGACTGCAGAGGTTGGGATATTTGTGGGGTACACTGATACGCCCCACAACTATCGTGTGTATTTTCCAGACAGTCGCAAGACTGTTGTGCGACGGGATATCAAATTTTAGGAGGAGAAAGCCATGAAGTGTTCGTTTGAGAGGGAGCCACACTTGCATGCAGATGAGGAGCTATTAGTTCCTAAGGATGAGCCTCAGGATGTGGATCAGCCACAAGAGGAGGTTCATGGAGTGGAAGAGACCACTCATGTAGCGCCAACCATCGGGGAGGCGGAAGGCACGGTTAAGCCGAGTGACTCGATTCAGATACAAATAAGATTGTGGAGCACACCAATCACGTTGCGTACATAGACATTCACCGACGAGATATCGGATACATGGCTCTTATGAGCAAGTGTATCGTGCAGCCATCCTCTTTCAAGGAAGGCTTGGGAGGACTCCGCATGGGTAGATGCCATGGTGGAAGTTATATGATTCGATTGTTAGAAATAGCAGGATGGGAGATTGTCCTAAGGCCTAAGGAAACCAGAAGCCCGAGATGGATTCAAAGTGGGAAGCAAGCAGCGAACAGAGTGGAAAGTACAAGGCAAGATTTGTTGCCCGAGGCTTCTACGTATTGAGGGGATCGACATGAGGGAAAACCTTTGCTGTCGCAAAGGTATTCTTCCATACTAATCCATCTTCACGTTTCTCTCAAACATGCATGGGATGGCACATTCATCAGATGGATGTGAAGACTGCGTTCCTCAACGGAGTCATTAAGGAGGAGGTGTACATAGAGCAGCCCGAAGGTTTCGAGATCTTCAGCAGCAAGTCGCATGTGTGCAGGCTCAAAAGAGCGTTGTATGGGTTGAAACAAGCACCTCGTGCTTGGTACACACGGATAGACAGTTATTTCACCGGACTTGGATTCTCCAAGAGTGAGGCAGATCTGAACCTATACCAGGTTGTGATGGAGGGTAAGTTGTTGATCATTGTAATTTATGTAGATGATTGATTCTGACAGGTGATGAACTGTTGATACACTCATGCAAGGCTGATCTTGCAAAGGAGTTTGAGATGAAGGACTTGGGCCTCCTTCATTATTTCCTGGGATTGGAAATTTGGCAGCGCAGTGATGGATTGTTTGTGTCTCAAGGAAAGTATGCCCGGGAGATACTGGAGAAGTTCAACATGCATGGATGCAAGCCTATCGACACTCCTCTTCCTGGTGGATGGAGGAAAGAGGATGCTACATTGGCAGAGGTAGTGGATGCCACTGTTTACTGACAGTTGGTGGGGTCGCTTATGTATCTAGTCAATACACGACCTGACATATGCTATGCTATTAACCAGCTTTCACAAGCTATGGTTAAGCCTACCAAGCTCTTTTGGAAGGCAGGAAAGCATGTATTGAGATATCTCATAGGCACATCGGGATATGGATTATGGTATAGACATTGGGATGAGGTGAAGTTGTGTGGCTTCACGATTGTTTAAATTAGGCGGAGACGGACAGAAAAGAGCACACATGCGGAATTTACCGTGCTCGATTCAACAGTATTTTCTTGGTCTGACAAGAAAAAGAGATCCATTATTTTCCGGTTCAGCAGTAGTATATGGCAGCGAGTTTGGTTGCATGTGAGGCTATATGGATGAGGAAGATCCTGGTCGGGTTGTTTGGTTCACACTTAGATCCTACTGTGATATATTGTGATAATCAGAGTTGCATCAAACTCTCGGTTAATCCAGTATTTCATGATAGATCTAAACACATTGATATCTGGTATCATCATATCATAGATTGTGTGCAGCGGAAGATCATGTTACTTTCATACATTCCACGGAGGATCGGGATGTTGATATCTTGACGAAGGCGCTCACCAGGAGCAAATTCGAATACCACAGGGGCAGGATAGGGGTTGCAGATAATCCTTATCTTGTTGAGAGGGAGTGTTGAGATTGCAACAAGATGATGAGCTTAGTGGAAAGGAGTTGCCCTCACTAAGTGGGCCTGCAGGCTATTTTTGGCGCAAAGTCTATTTTTAGACTATGTGTATTTTTAGACATATGGATCATGTTCTATGAGTTGCAGGATGCTATTTGTGGATGGTTGGTCAAGTCGGAAAAAATAGATGGACTTCTATTTTTAGACATACTGGGCGGAATCTATTTTTAGATTGCCAGTCTAAAAATAGACATGTCGAATATTATTAGCTCTTAATAATATTTGGACTATAAACATTATCTTATTCTCTTGGAGCACTTCAGTTAAGTGCACAGATGTGGCACAGGAGCTGACAGAAGGAATTACGCTATTCCTGAGGGTTAAGTGGAACTATTGCATGGATACTTCAGTTAGAACTCATGTGACAGAGTTTGGTGGAGTTATTGAGGTAGTTGATGGAGTTGTGTTCAGTTTAACTGAGTTAAACATAGTTGAGCTAGTTATATCTAGTCTAACTGATTGATACACTAGTGAGAGTGGTGTGAATTAATTATTAATTAATTCACTAATTATTAACTCATTAATCAACTAAAGAATACATCAGTTAACTACAGTGCATGGACAGTTTCAGTGGAGACCAGTGAAGAGGTAGGTGAAAGAGCAGTGTGATTATCAGTTGTGACTATAGTGTTGCATGAGTTTGCACCACACATGGTTGGAGATGCCAATGAGTATTGTGTGAGCAAGGCTGGACCAATTTGAGTTCATTCAGAGCCATTCTTTAGTAGTGATTTCGCAGTAGAGGCAGGCTAGCAGGTGGTAGAGATTGGAGCATGTGTTTTGCTAGATCGGACCTAATTAGTGTGTAGCAATTGGAGATTGTACTGAGAGCTTGTGAGGAGCTTTGTATAATGATTGTTACATTATCTCTATGACATATAATATACATATAGTTGGGGGTTTTCAGCTTTAAGCTTTCCCATAAAATACTGTGTTCATATGTGTGAATGTTCATGGTTTTAATGTGCGCATGCGATTGTTTTTATTTCCGCAATTAATGATCAATAGTAGAAGAGATTCTGTATTGTGCATGAAGTCAAATAGTGTGTGATTAGGAGAATCTCAGATGTATAACATATCAGTTATATAAATTTCTACAAAAACTATTGGGTGTCCTAGTTTGGTAGTATTGGAGAAATTACTATGAAATCAATTGGATATTCCCAAGAAGCTACTGTCACCACCACATCTTCTAGGACTTCAATAGTTTTAACAATAGACTTATCTTCAAATTCCAACACAATAAGTGTGGGTATTATTTCTTTTAGTTGCAATAACTTCGTGGTATCGAGAGCCAGTGCATTAAGTTTTGCTCCCAAGTCTAAAAGAGTGTTAGGTAGAAAAGTTCCGTTAATCCCTATAGTTACTACTCGATTCCCTAGATCATCATATTTTGGTGGTAGTACAGATATGATTTTTGACATTTGATTGATTACTTTGACAATTTGTTTATTGTTTTTCTTTCTCCTTGGATTTTTAATGCAAAGATCCCTAATAATTTTAGTGTAAATAGGAATGTCCTTAATATCTTGTAATAAAGCGATCTTTATACAAACATTTCTTAGCTCATATTCTAAATCTTACTCTCTGGGGGTCTCTATTTTATTTACAAGCAATCTTTCATGAAAAGGAGGCTCTTTTTGTTCCAAGAGGTCATGCAGTTATTTTAACTCATTGTTCTTTTCATTTTCCATTTGTTAAATCGATTTATATTTAGATTATATATGGGGATCCTCCTCTTGTATGACTACTGCAAATTTATTTTTATTAATGGTTTTCCCAGATCTCAGTTGAATTTCATTTATGGGAAAGTATGTGATAACATAGGTGGGAAAAGTTTGCAACTCAATGTTTTGTATAGGTCGAGGAGGCCCATTATTAGGATTAGATATAATTTGTGCATGCAGCTGCGTTGGTCAAGGAGGGTTGAATGATGGTTTCATATACTGTGAAGATGGGTTAATATTTTGAGGTAATGTCAAGGGTTGTGGATGTGGTAATGGAGGTGGTAATGGTAATGTAGATTTTTGGGGAAAGTGTGGGTTATACCCTTGCTATAATTGAGGCATATTTGATGCATAAGGCATATAAGGTGGATATTGTGGTTGGAACTGTGGGTACAAAATTTCTTGGGCTTGGGACTGAAAGGCATTACCATAAGGATTCTTTCTCCACCCTTGGTTCCACGGTGAATTTTGACGTGGCTGAGTAGGCCATGAAGAATAATATGGATGAAAGTTCCATGGTTGATACTGGGGGAAAATGTGAATGTTAGGATCTTGGTAAGGGATATTGTTTGGTGTCCTTAATGATGGTTAACTAAATGATTGGGGAAGCTCAGTTGTTTTAGCCCCACCCTTAGAAATTTCTTATAATCATGGTAGAGAAGGGCATTGTTTAGTGGGGTATTCATGGGTGAAAATTCTATAAACTTCTACCACACTTATGGAACTTTCTCTCTCAACATGTTTTCATCTGTATTTAAGAAAGAAAATGACCAAAGAAGCCCTGTCTTCCTCTTTTTTCTTCTTGATTTTTAGAGTATCAAACTGATCACTACTAGTATTTAGGATATCTATTTTAAAACTTTCAAAGAGGTTCCCTAGTTCAGTTCGAGTGACATCCCCTTGTACAGGTTTAGAATTCATAGACACATAATCCCTTGGGTTGTCCCAAATTCTTTTTCCTACCTTAGCATGGCTCCTAAAATAAGTTCCACACAGTTAAGCTATTTCAGAAAGAGTTTTTTTATAATTTTCACCGAAACTCAAGAGATTTAATGTTTCAATGCATTCTTCCCTCAACCCTTTTAGGAAGACAATCCTAAAGGTCCTTTCATCCAAGTTACCTATTCGAGACTTATGGTAATTATAAACAAATATTTCATGGTATTCTTCCAAACTCTCATCTTCCATTTGTTGCATTCTAAAAATATCATTAATATCCCTGATTTTATAATAATCTTGATATTTATTAAGAAATACAAAATTCATATCATCCCATGAATAGATAGTATGTTCTCCCAAACTCATAAACTACCTCAGGGCTCAATATTTTAGGGTAGCAGGAACTAGTTTGGGCTTATATGCATCCTCATGATAATTATAACTTTTGCAAAGAATATCAAACTAAAACAGAAAATATTTAGTGTCTTTATAAGACATACCATGGAACAGGGGAAGAGATGCCAAAGGTATATTTTTCATAGTAATGTTTTTGGTGATATCCATAATTGGAAATCCAAAAGTGGTCTCTAACTCTTCCTTAGTCTCCTCAGGTACCCGTCTTGGCCCTTCTCTTCAGTTTTTATTCCCACCGAATAGAGTTTTGATTCTATAATTATCCCTAGCATTGATACAACCATTATTTTTGCTAGCCATCCTTACACTAGGTCCAAAAGTAAGATTTGGTATGGTATTCCAACTGGTATAAGATTTTACTAGGTTGGGTTTAATAATCCCAAGTCAAAAGTCTCTTTAAGGTCCTATAACTATTGATTCTACTTTTGATACTATCACAATTTCTGTTCCTACTGTTATCACAAAATCAGGCCCGATGGGCTGCTCATCGAGTAAAAATTGTGTAACTGTTTTAGAACAATCTTTTGGATGAGGTTTAGCCTCCTCAACCTGAGAGGCTCTCTCAATGGTTTATGAATTTTGATAAATAAGTAGATGGCTAACTCTATATGAGGAAAAAACAGATAAATGGTATAACTGGTTGCAAATCACATTAGCAAGTATTCATTGGGCTATGGAGTCACGATAACTTCAACAAAGCCAAAACAATCTACCTAGCATGGAAGTCAAGGCATTCATAGTTCAAGTCAAGGAATAAAACATGTAGAACAGTGAAACACATAGTCATTTTATCTATGAAGGAAGTCAGAGCACCATTGATGAATTTTGAGTATCATAAATAAACACCACTGCAATGGAATATTGAAAAGTATGCCATCAAAATAATAACATACAAGAAATCCTCATGAATCTTGAGTTTTCTAAGTAGAAACTCTGTATTAATCTGTAAATAGTCACATACAAAACACAATATTTTTGCTAATAAAATGTCCAACCCTTTGCTAATTCGACCTTTTGGCCTTTAATAGATCATTTACATCATAAGATAAGCTTCTCCATAGCTAGACACATCGAATTCCTATCTTTGACACCTATCTTAACCGTAAAACATGGTATTTATTACAAATTGACAGTTGCAAACCTAGAGAATAGTCCTAATACAAATAAGACTCAAACTCATTAAATATAATTATAACAACCTTATCTAAGCTAGATTACATCATTTTCCACCTATATCTCCACAATGTCGAATCCAAATGATAAGCTCCAACACTTAATGTCATCAATGCTGATCTCCTGCAAACTAGGAAATTGTCCCCTGTTTTCTAGGTTTAGGATTTTTTGTGTTCTTGAGACACTTTAACGACCATGAACCCATGAATTAGAAGCTATTTGCTATCAGAAACTAAAATAACATATGCCCAAAATCATCCATGAGTTCCATTTGTGCAAAATCAACTTCAAACTCCCAAAATAGCAAAAAAAAACCTGTGCTACGAAAACATCACAGTTTCGTAGCACTTTTCGTAGCGCAGACTTTTTAACCATTTATCTTCAAAATTTTGGCTTCTTCTTTTCAGATTTATCTTCATTATCACTTAACATAGCTTCCCTATCAATTTCAGTTCTACATACACATATTTTCCCTTCCAAAATTTAAGAGAGAGAGAGAGAGAGTGAAAAAGCATGCTACAACAGTTTCGTAGCGCTTTTCAATGATTTTGCACTGTGCGCTACGAAACTGCTGAATGAGCAATTTTGTCCAATTTTCTCTAAAATGTAAAGTATGGACATGTAAAAAACTGAAAATAAACCTTGTTTCATCATATCATTTGAAAAACAGATTTATTCCAGCCTTCTTGAGGTCCCTTCTTCATTTGCAATATGTTGGCCTATTGGTTTTTCTTGTTTTTTCCCGAAAAGTAGGTCTTGGGACAGAGCCTATATCTCCTACTCCATGACATATTTTGTGAAACTGAAGGAGGTTTTTATAGGTCATGATTTCTTGAATAAAAACCTTTCTTTTTTTTAGAAAAACATCTCCTGATGTCCCAAAAATGCCTTTGACAAAAATGTGTAAAACAGGAAAACTCTATTTTTGAAAATATGGCTTCAAAGAAAGCCTTGTATCTCGAAACTGATAACACATATGAGAAAAGTGAGAGATTTTATTGTAGCTGGGGCTATGATGAAGAAAAACCACTTTCAATTTTCCAAAATACTTTTGAATTTGGCCAAAAAATGAACTTGAAGTTGACTGCTAAACAGTCATGTACAGGGCATTTTGTAACAACAATTTCGTAGCACATTTTAATTTATCAATTTCTCCCACCTCCTAATGAATTTGAGGAAACTGAGAAAGGTTTTTGTATTTAGGTATGCTAGGAAGAAAAATCTCTTTCAATTTTCCTAAATTCATTTTGAGTTTCTCAGAAACCTCCTTGGAAGTTGACTACTCAAAACCAGAAAACAAAGTTTTTGCTTCCTATTGCGCTACGAAAGTAGCAACGCTTTCGTAGCGCATTTCCTCTTTTTTTAACTAGTGGCGCTATTAAACGGTGGATTCCTGGCTAATTGTAGAAATTTAGCTCGAAACTTAATTGAATGACCCATAAATGAAAAATATGAATCTTTGATCATGGAATGGACCTAGAAGAACTTTATTTGAACTTAAATGATGACCTTTAAACTTATAAAAACTATGACTTACCCTTAACCAAACTAAAAATGACTTTCAGACCCTATTTTGACCCATGATAAGAAAAAAAAATTGACACAATGATGTTTTGAAAATTTTTGGGTGATAACAATAAAATGTTATCACAAAATCAAACCTGATAGGATGCTCATCAAACCAATCTTGTGCAACTATTTCAAGCCAATATTTTGGTTGAGGCTTAGCCTCCTCAACCTGAGAGGGCTCTCTCAAGGGTTTATGATTTTTGATAAATATGTATATGGCTAACTCTATATGATATAAAAATAGATAAATGATGTAAACTGGTTGTAAATCACATTAGCAAGTGTACATTAGGCTTATGGAGTCATGATAGCTTCAGAAAAACCAAGATAGTCTACATAGCATGGAAGTCAAGGCATATCAGAGTTCAAGTCAAGGAATAAACATGTAGAATAGTGAAACACACAGTCAGCTTATTTATGAAGGAAGTCAGAGCATCATTGATGAATTGTGAGTAACATAAGAAAACACCACTGCAATATAATATTGGAAAGGTGCCATTAGAACAAGAATATACAAGAACTCCTTATGAATCTTGAGTTGTCAAATTAGAAATTCTCTATTAGGCTGAAAACAGTCACTTACATAAAACATAGTCTTTTTGCTGACAAATGTCCAACCCTTAACATTTTGAATTCTTCCTCTTTATATATCATTTACAAGATAGTATAATCTTATCCTCAAATAGATACCTCAAAATCCTACTATTTGACACCTTTTCTAACCATAAACATGGTCTTTATTACAAAACGACAACTGCAAACCTAATGAGAAGTCCTATTTCAAATAGGACTCAAACTCTTTAACTTTACTCCTAACAACCTTATCTAAATTTAATTACATCAAATGACACTTGTATTTTCATGAAGTCAAATTCTGAAGATGTGCTAAAACCTATTGTGACCATAAAGCTAATGATGTTGTTCTCCTAAAAACTAGGAAACTATCTCCCTGTTTTTTAGGCCTTTGATTCCTTTGACTCCTTGGGACATTCTGACCATTTATGAACCATGATTTAGATGCCATTTATTGTCAATAACTAAAACCATATGTCTTCAATCACTTCGTTGTGCTAGTTGTGCAACATTGACTTCCAATTATCCAAAAAGATTGAAAACAGACTTGCGCTACTAAAGCAGCACAGTTTCGTAGCGCTTTTCGTAGCACAGTGTTTTAGCCCATTTATTTTAATATTTTTATATTTTTCCCTTCAAGGTGGATTTCATCTTTACTGGACATGTTTATTCTAGAAATTTCAGGGAAAAACTCTCAAAACTTCCCCTCAAAATTGATAAGGAAAAGGGTGAAAAGGCTGCTATAGTAGTTTCGTAGCGCTTTTCACCCTTTTTGCACTACAGGCGCTACGAAATTGCTGTGCAAGCAGGTTTTTCCAAAATTTCACAAAATTTAAAAAAAAAAAGGTACCATAGCTTCAGAAAATCATTGGCCTTATCAAAACCATCAGACATTTGAACTAAAAACATAATCTTCACAAAATTTGATCCTTCTTTTCCATTTAGACTTTGTTTTGAATTTTCCATTTTGTACCTCTGCTTTTTAGTTCATCTTGAGACCGTTTTAATTGTAGCTCCAAATATTTTACTTGGTTTCTTAGCTTCCTGTTTCTTGCTCTCAAATGAGTGTTGATCACTATAACAAAATTTGCCTCTTTAATAGCTGGAACTGTCCATGTATAGAACTGTTGGGCACTACTTGGGATCTCTGACCTAGCAACTGTTTGACCTTCCCAAACAACTTTCAACCTCTTGAATTCTATCTTTTCAATGTTGTGTTGTCTTGCCCTCTTTTTCATCATTTCCATTTCTTGATTTTCTAGTTTCAACCTTTCTTCCAACAGCTGACACTCTGACATGTGTTCTTTTCCCTTCTCTACCTTTTTGACTACATGCTCTACTATAGGAGATGAGAGATCAATCACCTTTTCAGGGGCCTTAGCTACTTCAATAGTTACTTGGGTATATTTACTGCTTCCTTGGAGTTTCATTTCATGTCTTGTTAGAGGTTTCCTATCTTGGAAAACAAAAGCTGCATTCTCACCTTCAAAATCCAATTTCTTTGCTGATTTGATTTTTTTTTTGTTTAGGATCATTTACTTCAATAAAATCTGCCTGCACAATGGGTGATTATTCTATGTATATTGCATGCAGTATATAATCCAAGTTTCCTTTCATCTTTGGACTGTCCTCTGCCATTGAAATAGTTGCTTCTCCCTTTGATGCTAATACTTGACTTCTTGTGTTTCTCTGGCCCTCTTGCTTACTAGCCACCTGTCTCTGTTTTGTTTCTTTGACCTTTTCTGCTTTTTGTTTTACAGGTGATGGGTTTTTTGAAACAAGCACTGATGCTTTCTCAATTCTATCTTCAACCCGTTTCCTAGGTTTCAACTTCACAAACCTCTTAGTTTTGGTAATCACTGGTTGACTGGATTCTGCTATTGTTGTTGAAGGATTTCCCTTGATCTTAGGGTTTTTAGCTGGAGTCAGGGCTTCCATTTCAAATCCACTCATAAATAAAAAGGAAGACCAATCTCTATTTATTTTCTATAGCTCATTTAAAACCAGTAACTTAATCAAACCATGATGAAACAGGGATGTTTCATAACCATCATATTTGGTTTGGAATTTTTCAGCCATTTTGGAAACGCTTCTATGCAAGAAGAATGGTAAATCTAATGATATCATTCCTGTGAAATGCAATAGTAGTTTAAAATGATAAGTGTAGACTTTATGGTACTTGCCTTCACATGTGAAATATCTCTAGATGTTGAATAGCAGCTTTGCATAGTTATCCTTGATACATCTCTTGGGCATTGCATTGTTCAAGTCCATGTCTAAAAATTCAGGTTTCATAAACTCCTTGCATGGTTCCATGTCAAACCTGAAACCTTTAAACCAAGATTGATGTCCCCTTGGTATCTCTATCACAACAGCTATGATCCCAGGTGTCACTGGCATATTTATCATTCCAACTTGAGTGTGACAACCTTGAATATTTTCACAAAATTTTAAATAGCCAGCCTTGCTAAAAGCCTCCATCACCATTTGATCTTCCATAAAAACATTTGCATTCTCAGGTTCATATCTAAGACAATGTCCCCCTCTGTGGATCTTCTTTTCTTCTGCCATGTTTCCTGTAGCAAACCCTGTTTGTTTCTCTAAAACCTGTAAGTCAACCTCTCTTGACCAGATGAACAACCTCACTTGATTTGATGAATCAACCTCACTTGATTTGATGAAATTTGTCTTTGGATAGAACAACCATAAACTTTTCCTCACTGTTTCAGAGCTTGGAGATCATATGTGAAGGTGAATGAAACAGGAATGACTCAATTAGACAAAATAAATTCGAATTAGGGATGTCACTTCATGACCAAATGGTGTTTGATTGATACCCTATCATGAAAATGATGAATGTAGGACAAGTGGGTACTACGAATATATTAATTAACTGACTCACCATACTCCTATCATGTCAATCCCCAACTGAAACTGACAAATCCCGGATTATTTGACACGATAGCTACGAAACTGCGCTTTCATAGCACTCACCGTGTAAATTTTGCAATTTGCACTACGAAAGTAGCAGCGCTTTCGTAGCACAAAACACAATTTTTGAACTATTGGTGCTACGAAACTATGGATTTGTAGCTAATTGCAGGAAATAAAACTAAAAACTACTTAGACGACCTTTACATGAAAAATGTGAAATTTTTAACTATGGAATGGACCTAAAGACCTCTTTTGAATTTGGATTGTGAACAATAAACCCCCAAAAGTATGAAATACCCTTAACCATTCTCAAATGACCTTCAAAACTATTTAGATCATGATCAAAACGGAGTTGACATGGCATGTTTAAAAAAAAAAAAAAAAATAGTGATAACAGTAGCTCCACTTGGGATAGTGTGCCCCTATGGTACACTAAGAATCAGTAGTTCCGGTGCTGCTATCCATTTTCTTGATAAAAACAATAAAAACCTTGAAATTGCCAAGCTCCCTCCACAAGCTCTAATGGCCTTCACCTCGAGCTCAAGCTTGCTAATTTTTCTTGTCATTATTAGGAGAAAAACTTGTAAAATGAAATATATACAATGACATGAACAATCCATCATATTTTAGGAAGAATGATGCTTCAAAAACCTGCCATTGACAGGTCCTCCAGCATATGGTTTTCCATCTATCTCCTGCAGAATGTAAGTATTGTTTCCATGGAAAGCAGCAATTTTAAAAGGTCCTTTCCATAAGTTCTCAAACTTACCATGTTTGTCTTTCTCTTCAATTTTGGCCTCCCATTTCAGCACTTCATCTTGAATTTGAAAAATTTATTCCTTGATCTTCTTATCAAATGTCCTCTTGATTCTGTTTTGAGATTGTTGATTGCTGTCATAAACCTCATTCCTTTTCTCTTGTACAGCTATTAGTTGATTAATTCTTCTCTGGATTGCATTTGGTTCCTCTTCTAGCCCTTGAATCAACTTCATAATAGGTACTCCTAGTGATGTAGGAAAAATAGCCTTAGCGCCATATACCAATTCATATGGTGAAGTTCCGATTGACCTCTTTGTGCATATCTTGTCAGCCCATAAGGCATACTTTAGCTTCAAATGCCAAGCTTTCTTATTCTCCTACAACACCTTTTTAATAATCCTTACAATGCTCTTGTTAGAAGATTCAGCAAGGTCATTTCCTTGCGGATAGTATGCAGTAGAATGACCGAGAGTAATATGATATTGATGACAGAAACTGATCAGTTTCTTATACTTGAATGCCTGTGAATTATCAGTTATAATCTTCATGGGGCAATGAAATATAGACAAGATTTTATTTTCTAAGAAAGAGATAATCATAGAATCATTTGCTTGTCTAGTTGGGATTGCTTCAATCCATTTGGTGAAGTAATCAGTCGCTGTAAGAATCCAACGATGCTGACCTGAAGATGATGGATGAATCTCCCCGATACAATCTAGTCCCCACTACTAGAATGGCACTTCTACATAAATAGGAATTAGAGGTAAGGGTATAAATTTCTTCTTACCCTCGAAAATTTGGCATTCATGGTAAGCAACAACCTTCTTGTATACATCCTTAAACATTGTTGGCCAATAAAATCATGCTCTCAGAATTTTGTTCACTGTCGCCTTCCAATAATGATGACCTCCGTAATCCCATTTATGAAACTCTTCAATGACTTTATCGGCCTCTTCCTCCAGTAAGAAATTTAGCAAAATTCCACCAATATCCTTCCAAAATAGATTTTTGTCAAATATAAAGTATCTCAAAGATTTCAGCTTAACAAACCTTGCTTTGGACTTTGTTAAATCAGCAGGTGCTTTATGGCGCTGTGGGACAAAAAAAACTTCCTTGTACCAATCTGAGGTGATATATTTTTCTTCAATAGGATCTATTTCCTCCTCTTCATCTGAAATTTCTGATATTTCTGCAATCCAATTTATATCAAGACAGTCAAAGTTTCACTGTGCCATCAGCTTCGCCAAGCCTAGCCCTTTGACCAATTTTGTCAGTTTAATTTCAATATCATATTCTAGCAACTTGGTAATCCATTTCCCTCTCTTACCATCAGGGTCAATTTGAGTGAGGATGTCTTTCACAATAGTATTAGGAACAAACGCCACAATATGAGAATGAAAAATATAAACTCTAAAATATTTAACAGCCTTCACCAAAGCATAGGCTTGCTTTTCTAAGATATTATACTTCAGTTCAACATTGGCTAATGTCCTACTAAAGAAAGAAATCAACTCCTCAATACCTTGTTGTCCCTTTTGTAGCAGAACTCCGGCGATAGTATTCTCTGATGCAAAGGTAAAAACCATAAATTCCTTAGAAAAATCAGGACTAATCAATACTGGTGCCTGTGTGAGTGCTCTTTTGATCTCTTCAAATGAGTTTCTTGCCTCTGCTGTCCACTTAATATCAACTCCCTTCTTTAGCATCCTTGTTATGTCCTTCACAATCTCAGTAAAATTAGGAATAAAATGCCTTAAAAAATTAACTTTTCCAAGGAAAGATTGAATCTCCTTCCTACTTCTTAGCAAATCCACCTTATGAATTGCATTGACCCTGCTTGGATCATTCTTAATCCCATCTTTAGAAATGATATGCCCAAGTAATTTACTTGAAGTTAAGGGAAAAATACTTTTTGTGGGATTTAGAGAGATGCCAAACCTTCTACATTTCAGCAGAATTCTTTCGAAGTGTTTCAAACGATCTTCTTCCTTTCTTGATTCTTCAGAAAATGCAATGTCCATTGCCCTCTGAAAAGTAGCTTCTACATTCATGAGACCAAATGGAATTTTGGCATACATAAAAGTACCCCATGGTGTAGTAAAGGCTACTTTTTCCTGATCATCACGATGCACAAGGATCTGATTATAACCTAAAAAACCATCAAGCATAGACATTCTTTGTGAACTGACAATAATTTACAAAATCTGATCTATATTTGGGAGGGGGTAATTATCTTTCAAGGAGGCTTTATTCAAATTTCTAAAGTCAATGCATATTCTGATTTCCCCACTTTTCTTCCCAACAGGAACCAAATTTGCAATCCAATTTGAAAATCTGATTGGGACTATGATTTTGGCATCGAAGAGTTTTTTAACCTCTTTCTCAATCAAAGGCATGAGAAGTGGGTTGATCCTCCTTAACTTCTTCTTGAAAGGTCTTTCATTTTCCTTTATGGGAATATTATGCTGAATAATGGAGGGATCATATTATTTCAAATCAACATAGTTCCAAGCAAAGACATCTATGAATATTTTCATCGTTTCAACATATTTAAATTTCATATCGGCTGAAAGAAATTTTTAAAGTTCGATCATTTTGGGCATAGATATAGTACCAAGGTTACAATTCTCAACTTCTTCATCATCAGCTTGCATCTTGGGGGATTTAAAAACATCATTCTGATCAAAAAAAATTTCAAGAGGTATTAGTCGCCTTGGTATGGAATTATTCTTTAGTTGTAAAACTTCAGAATTCCCTTTAGATTCAGCTAACATGTTCTGCTGATCTAATTGTACATTTTCAAATTCTTATTTCAACTCAATGAATTTTTTCACCTGCTAATCATCCTCAAAAAATTTCCAATGAGTAATATTATCAGGAATGGCTGGCATATGGTGGACTTCAACTTCATACTTTTCAGTGGAGTGCATAGGAATAATGAAAAGGCTTGCAGAGACAGCAAGAGAATCAGCAATGGAGTTTTGTTCTCTAGTTTTGACTGTGAATAAATAGGCTTGAAATTTTTCTAGCATGTCCAAAACCAAATTCCTATATGCTGTCATCCTTGTGTCCTTTGTTTGATAAACACCTTCAATTTGTTTTATGACTAATTCCGAATCTCCAAAAACAGAAATGCTTTGAGCATTCATTCTTTTCAACACTTCTAGACCCAAAATCAAGGATTCATATCCAGCCATGTTATTCGTGCAATCAAAGTTTAGTTTATAGGAAAAGAACTTACTCTCATCACTTGTATTTCTAATCCAGATCCTTGCTCCTGCTCCTTCTTTGCCTCCTGATCCGTCAAAATGCAATGACCACCAACCTTCTTCCTCTTTATTTTTGACTTGCTGATTTTCGGACTGTTGAATTTCAGAACTCTGATTTTATTCTTTCTTTTCTTCTTCCACTTCATTAGTCAATTCATTGAAAATAATAGCAGAACCAAGATCATTATCAAGGAAATAAATTGGAAATTTTTGGGGTTTATCTTTGCTACTCACCATGTAAGCCATCCTTGTCTCTCGATACAATCTTCTTTGCTCCCCCAAAACTGGAATGGTAGCGTAAGTAAGATCCATCTGCATTGTACCCTTAATTTTTGTTGCCCATGATCTTGACAACAACATACCAAAATTTGGTGGAATGTCAGCTACAACAATGTCCATGACTACAGTCTTAGCAGGGACTTGCGTGAGACCAACAACAACATCCTTGATTAGGTCAATGCATTGAACTCTTTTTGAATCAAAAGAAAACAAATCTTTGTATGGCCTATTTATTTCTAACCCCATTATTTCCATGATTACTTGGGGCATAAGATTGTGAGAAGCCCCTGAATCTAACATGGCATTGTGCAATGTCATGTCGTGAATACTAAGACTCACATAAAAAGGAGGAACTTCCTCCTTTTTTTCATCTTATAGTCTTGGGCCCAAATATATGGTCGGATGATATTCTAGTACATTCAAGATATCAGCAGCTCCAAGTTGTGAGTTTATCATTTTAACAATCTTGCTTCTATATTCATCTACCTTGAGAATTTCACCAAAAGGAACTGATATTTTTATCTTAAAATTTTCATTCTCAAGATTGAAAACATAAACAAATTTTTCAGCTTCCTTGGTAGGAAGGACAACAGGTGTATCTTTCTTACCTTCAATGACCTTAGGAGCTTCTTTCTTGTCATCAATAGCCTTAGTTTCATCCTTCTTAGGTTGTGTCTTGTTTTCAATGATAGGTACATTCCTATTTCTGAGATTATATTGTTTCTGCATCTCAAAAATGGCATGTTGATATCCTTTAGATAGTTTGATGTTTATTCTTCATGACTGTTTTGATTTGATTGATCATGTTCTTCCTTGGTCAAGAAAATTCCTGACATTTCTTCATCAAAACAGTGAATAGAATCTTCAAATTCTTCAGGTTAATCTTCTTCATCAACCAAATTATGCTGAAAAGGAGGTCTCACTGGAGGATCAGGCTGCTGATTTCTATTCTCCCTTGGTCTTTGTTGATTCTGAGGTCTCCTGAACTAAGGGTTTCTAAATTGAAGTTCATGTTG
This sequence comes from Pinus albicaulis, assembly GCA_034641835.2. Taxonomy (NCBI): domain Eukaryota; kingdom Viridiplantae; phylum Streptophyta; class Pinopsida; order Pinales; family Pinaceae; genus Pinus; species Pinus albicaulis. The sequence goes on along the minus strand of CM076581.1, from coordinate 1,294,070,628 downwards.
TGCAGGAGGAGCAGAGGTATTACCAAGGTCTAATCTATCCATAAATTTTTCCATTGTTTTCATCATTGAATCTAGTTTTTCTTGAGAGGTAGAAGATGAAGGTCTCTCCTCCTCTTTCAACTTACCCTTACCCATTTTTTACTTTTTAGCTGCTATCAAATTAACCTCCACCTTCATAGCATCATTTTGCATTTCAAAAAGTGTAGGAGATTCTCTTTCTATCAGCAGTATGGAAAACTCATAGTCGAAAGCTTCGACATACCTCATTTGAGCTAAGGCTTTTGGTGGTTACAAACGAGAAGGAATAGAATCTAACACTTTATTAAAAAAATTTGAAAAGTTTTGGATAGTTTCATCTGTAGCTCTCTTCAAGTTATTATACTCAGTGAGGACTTGTACTGGATTAGTTCTATTTCCCCATTTCCTTAAGAAAAAATCTTCAAATTCATTCCAATCATGAATGCTTCCATAAGTAAGGGCTTTATACCACTTCCTAACCTCACCAATAAAACTTTGAGAAAATAATCTCAATTTAACATATTCATGATCAACCTCCTCCCTGTCTATAAAGTCATTAAATTGATCAACATGATCCTTTGCTGTAATGTCCTCATCACTTCCCCGGGTTTTAATTATAGCAGTATATTTACTAGGGAGGTCATGTAAGACAGCAAGAAGGAAAAGAAGGACGTATCTAGCAGGTGCAATAGGTGGATTTCTAGCCATGGTCAGAGGTACTGTGGTAATTTTAGGAAAGGCAGAAAAAGTAGATGACAGACTGCTATGAGGAGGACTACCTGGTCTTTGTAAGCCACCAACAATTGAGCTCCAGTTGGGAAGAGGTAAACCAACTTTACTTTTCAACAATACTTTGAAAGGATCAAGCTCCTTAAATTTGTCTAAAGAATCCTTTTCCAACAACAACTCTGAAGCAACAACTTCCCAGAATTCTTCTTTATCTTCTTGGGTTACTAGAGCTGAGGTGTCAATTCCTCTCTTATGTAAGTCTAAGATAATTTCAATTAGTTCCTTTTCATTTTCTGATCTAAACAAAACCTCATGAATCTTATCATCAACTCTTTTGTCTTCAGGACTTCTTGATATTTTAGAGGACAAGGATCTCGAATGAGATGGAGTACCTGGTGTTATCACCTGATCTGAACCTCAGGCTAAAAAAGGAAAATCAGGGTAACCTTTAATCCAAGCTCAGCCTTGTAGCTAGCCCTACAAGGTCAGGAGAGGGCTCTCTCTGTGAAAAGATATTCAACAAAGTACAATTATGAACTGATTTTAGGCTAGGTATAATAATGGGAAATGTTTAAATGAATGAATTTCAGGGTTGTATGGAACAAATGGGACAATTTGAATCGTGGAATTAAATCAAGGATACAGGTTATTTCATGGGGCAAGGTAGGTAGCAATTTCAGCAATTAAAGTTTAAATAATGATGAGATGGTAAGATTGGTGAGGAGCTGAAAAGGGCATAAAAGATGGATCCTTTTCAAACAGAAGAAAACACAGAATATTGAATGATTTCCCAAGGTAGAGCATAAAAAATGGATTCTACCTATCTATCTTGAAATCATTCAACCAAAAATGTTTATGAATGAATGGTGAACATAACAATTTTACATATGAAAACAAAGGAGATAAAAAATGTTAAATTTCATACCACATGGATCCCACAAATCAGAGCTGCATATCTTATTAATTCCCTGTCAAACTGTTAAAATGGGGCGCAGAGTGTCCTCCTTGATTTCCACACTATTCCCTTACTTACTGACTTACAGACTGATTACAAATGACTGAAATAATTACATTAAATAGACCAGAAAAGTGGGAAATAGATCCACAGAAAAGGGAGTTGTTTTACCAACTCAGAACTGAAATCCGAAGATAGGAAAGAGAACCAACAATCTGCTCCTGAAAGGGAGGAAGAACAATACGCTTTGACCATTTGGGCAGATTCACTGATACACTAGATGAATGAAAAATAGGCAATCTGAAGAGCATATCCCTATTTTCCTACTGCTGTAGAAGTCTCTGTCTCATTATTAGCTCTCGACCCTTTGACCGTTGCTTTGTATTTAAAAATCTCATATATGCCGAGAAATTCCCTTTGAAAACATCAAAAATGAATTTTATGCCTTTAATGAAGGAAAATACTCATTTTGAATGGAAGGAGTGAAGGGAAAGGAGGTGGGGTCCAAATTTCAATTGCAATCGCAATTGGAGGGGAGGAAGGGGATGCAACATCTAATGGAGCGTTTGAAAATACGCGTTGCGATGGTGTAATCACAATCGGGGATCGGAGGAAAGGGGAAGATGTTATTAGAATGAAGCCCTAAAAACTTCCGATGCGATTGGCATAATGGAAATAGGGGTAAAAGATAAGCCAAAGGGATAATGGGGTGAAAAAACAAAAAATGTGTCGGTGCTTTTACAAAGGGAAGAATGATTTTTTTACATTGAAAGAGCAGAGGGCCTTTAGGTGGGACCCGGGAGTTATACATCACAATCGCAGTCGGGGCTTTGGGGCGGGTGTATTATACAATAGAATTTTACCGATGTGATTGGGGATAAGTGATGGGGGAAGTCCCTTTGTAAAACGAAATAAAATGAAATTTGATTTTTACAAAGGGAAAAGGCCCTTTTATTATGAATGGGCGGAAGATTACGTGGTGGGACCCGAAGGTCGATCGCAATCGCAATCGGAGTTTGGGAGCGGAGGTAAAGTGTTATACCGTGGGATTTCGCCAATTGCGATGGTGCAACAGTGTATGAGTCGTCCGATTGGATGAACAGATTGACAGTGGAGGTGTAATCGGGGGGAGTCAATTAGGAAGGACTCAATCGGAGGGGATCATTTGAAAGCGCCGATTGCAACGAAGCGATTGCATACAGGCTGTCAGATCGTTGATCGGATCAATGGTTAGGATGACATCGGGCGAGGCTCAATCGGAGGCATGGCAATCGGGAAGGGAAAAACGGAGGAAGGGATTTACAATACAAAACTTTTAAAACTTTATTATAAAGTTTAATGGGTGATGTGGGGAAGTGGTTTATTAAATTGGATCGGGGTTTAACGGTTTAAAAGACTTTAACAATGCGATTTGTGTAATAGAATGGGGGAAAAAGGGGGTTTTTATAAAGAAAACATTAAACTTTAATAAAATAAAGTTTAAAGGGAAAGGTGGGAAAGGGGTTTTGGTTTAGGGTATAGGGGAGCTTTATTTCACTTAGGCATAAATTTCAATCCAGGAGTTAGTTTTGAGAGTATAATATATCGTCGAAAAGCTCTTTCCGGGCTCTTTTTGATGAACATACTTAGAACATGATTTGACACTGAAAATGCTATGGAAAATTTCTCTAAAGGGAAAGGTGGTGATTTTGTGGAGATAGCAGCCTCTAAAGTGTAACTTATTACATATAAAATTACATAATAAAGGATAATAAAAGACAAGTATCATGTTTTCACCTCAAAACATGGTTTTGAGGTGAAAGTGACATCAAGTTGAATAAAAAATTTCTTTGATCTCGCCAGGTGCTGTGACTTTGAGTTTATTGACTTCCTCATGACCTTGCTGATATTTATTGACACTTGACTCATTAATTTGACCATGGTGAGACCTTAGAACCTAATGAGACCAACCTTATGACCTACTAACCTGACTCACAATGTGAAAGTGACTCATGACTAAAGACGACAGAGAGGAGAATCAACAAGTTTCTCATGAGGGAAAAATGATGTGAGACGACTACCATCAATGAATCCATGACCTAGCGGAATGATGAAATTTTATGGTATGGGACTCCTAATATGAAAATGCAAAAGAGTAATTTTGATCACTGATGGCAGTATGACTAGACTGACACTAACACTAGCTCCAATGGGGATGGTAGCTCCTTGGAGGTGCCAAGAACACTGTAGACCAAGTAGCCTTATCCATTGGGCATGGAGTCAATAGCTGAAACCAACTAAATACTGAAAGAAACTTGACTCAACAAACTAACTCAAAAGTGACTCAAAGATAACCTAGACAAAACTTAACATTTGAAGCTTGATGGCAGTACATGACCAAGACTTGAGGGTTTCAAATCCTGATGATAACCACCTATGTTTCTTACAAGACAATGTACCATCAGGCTATATTAAAATGCCAATGTAACCAATCAAGCAAATGCCACCTTGATTGATTCTCTAGATCATATCCTCTTGAAAAAAAAAGATACTTGCAACTGGGCATCCAAAAGCATAGTTGACCATGATCTCCTTCATCACTGAATACTGCAATAATCATCTTCACTGCTGATTGCAACATATTTTTCTTTGGATCCTGAAAAACATGAAGATTAACCTCCTGCTGAAGAAACAAGGTGTCTTTTTCTCTTGATAATGATTTTTCTTCACAATGTACCTCAATAAGAGTATGTTCCTGGTCTTCAAAAAATTCTGAAAAAGTAGGTGAGCATATTCCCTCTTGAAAAAACATTTCAAAGCATGAGACATAGGAAGAAGAATCTGAATGGCAGTCTTGAATGCTCTAATCTTCTGTAGTCTGAATATATTGTTGGTCATCTTCATATGATATGACAACTATATTGTCATGTTTCTTATCACATTCATTAGTCATAGGAGAAGAAGGTTCAGATGATTCTTGAAATCCAAAACTGGCATTCCTATCATCTACCAAAGATTCATCCAAAGAAACTTTTTCACTTACTTGAACAAAGATCTCATCTTGCTTTTCATAGAGGGAATGGATTACCTCCTCGTGGAGACTCTTTTCTGATGGAATGAGAACACTTAGGTCTATAACTTTGTTTTCTTCATTTGAGGTGACCTCAACAATATAACTCTCCTTCATGAGATCTGGAACAACATGTTCTTCCTCATCACATTTTGACTCTAGATCTGGCTTAACTTTATCACTATGTGAGATTGGAAAATCATTTTCCTGTATCTCGTCCTTTATTTCAATCAGATCTGAAATAAAACCTTGTCTTCCATCATTTTCAACTATACAAAGGTCTTTAGCCTGCTGATCTCGATAAGTATCCTCTAAGATTTATGTATGCTACTGAAATGGATTTTCATATAGTGCTTCCATGACTTCTTCGTCCATGAATTCATCATCTCCATAAAAATCCTCAAGATTTTCAATGAAATTATTAACATGTTTGCAAAAATTCTACACTAATATTAAGGATGGACAAGATTCTTTGTACCTTTCAAAGAACATGGTATGAAAATCTCTTAAACAATAAATACAAGCAAGTGGCAAACTTTCGTACCAAGATCGAGCTTCATCTTCCAGAGTAGCCATGAACATCTTCATCAAGAAATATTCAGGAAAATCAAAATTTAATTTATGCACATGGATGTGAAATCTCACCAGATGAAGAGCAGCATTATTACCTTTCACATTTTTGAACATAGGAAAATTTCTTTGCCAATCTACCTTAGGCATTTTGTTTGGGAAACCTGGAATGTGATCTCGGCTCATGGGAGCATACCTTCTTGCAACACTTTCCATCTTGAAAATCTTAAAGCTACTGATCTTCTTGCAGCAGTGGAGTCACCATGAAGTGTTGATTACTAGATTTTTCAGCCAATGGAGTCGCCAGGTGAATGATTCAGCCTTCATATGTGTCCGAATATTGTTCACCATCAACAATCAGATCTAAACTTTGTCATTCTTTATTGGGGAAGATATTACTGTGGTGATCAATCCTTTATGCTCTGATACCATAAATATACTATGATTGTGGATCTTTGGAATAAGTGCTTGTAATTATATTCCCCTCCAAAAGCGCTTTAACAATGTTCGCCTTGCAATAATATTCAAACTTCTCAAACAAATCTTTAAAGTTTAATGTGATATAGGGGAACACATTTAAAAATACTTAAGCAAACCTTATCACTTCGGTCATGATATCAAAATGTTATAACAATGGCCCTATTCCTTTAAGAACCACCAAACTTCGAACTTATATCACTAAACCCATTTATTCTACCAACGCGACATACATTTCATTCAATGGGGCCCCACACATCCATTATTCACCTTTTTATGAATTAAATAAACATTTAATAATGTAAAACCGCCGGACCATACCTCGATTTCCGCCGGACCATAATGTAAAACCGTCAGATCTATCATTCTCCAGATCGAACAATCCTCGTCAATATCGCGTTTTTTCAAAGGCCAAGGGTTAACACATGAAAGTTGCACGATATGGGTGGTATTTGGGAGATGACGTGCCCAAATATTGTTGGATCGCATTTTTTTTGGTGTGGTTTCGCTCCGGGACAAAAGCGGCACGACAAAGGCGGTATTGCTTTCTGAAACCCACTTCTGGTAAATGAACTACGCTTAACTCGGGTTTTTGCTGTAGTTTGGCACTTAAATCCTTGCGTTAACTCAATGGCTGGGTCCCACTAATATCACTCCGTCGGTAATAGAACAAATCCTTTTACTTAAACAATAGAGATTTCTAAGGGATCGTTGCATTCTATATAACCAGGGTTTAACCTTAGACAGAGGTTTCAATATTCTTAATTCACATAGGGCCTGACTATGATTTGCTCCTCTATAGAGCCTTTGTTTGAATTTCTTAAAAACAGAATAAACACATTGAATTCAAGTGCTGAGAACATAAGCTCGAAGACAGTCATATCGTCCCCAGTGGAGTCGCCAGAAATGTTATCACCTGATCTAAACCTCAGGTTGAAAAAGGCAAATCAGGGTAACCTTTAAACCACGCTTAGCCTTGTAGCTATCCCTACAAGGCCAGGAGAGGGCTCTCTCCGTGAAAATATATTCAACAAAGTACAATTATGAACTGATTTTAGGCTAGGTATAATAATGGGAAATGTTTAAATGAATGAATTTTAGGGTTGTATGGAACAAATGGGACAATTTGAATCGGGGAATTAAATCAGGGATACAAGTTATTTCATGGGGCAAGGTAGGCAGGAATTTCAGCAATTAAAGTTTAAATAATGATGAGATGGTAAGATTGGTGAGGAGCTGAAAGGGGCATAAGAGATGGATCCTTTTCAAACAGAAGAAAACACAGAATATTGAATGATTTCCCAATGCAGAGCATAAAAAGTGGATTCTACCTATCTATCTTGAAAGCATTCAACCAGAAATGTTTATGAATGAATGTTGAAAATAACAATTTTACATATGAAAACAAAGGAGAGAACAAATGCTAAATTTCATACCACATGGATCCCACAAATCAGAGCTGCATATCTTATTAATTCCCTGTCAAACTGTTACAATGGGGCGCAGAGCGTCCTCCTTGATTTCCACACTATTCCCTTACTTACTGACTTATAGACTAATTAAAAATGACTGAAATAATTACATTAAATAGACCATAAATGTGGGAAATAGATCCACAGAAAAGGGCGTTGTTTTACCAACTCAGAATTGAAATCCGAAGATAGGAAAGAGAACCAAAAATAAGCTCCTGAAAGGGAGGAACAACAGTAAGTTTTGACCACTTGGGAAGATTCACTTATATGATGGATGAATGAAAAATATGCAATCTGAAGAGCAGATCCCTATTTTCATGCTGCTGTAGAAGTCTTTGTCTCATAATTAGCTCTCGGCCCTTTGACTGTTGCTTTTTCTTTAAAAATCTCATATATGTCGAGAAATTCCCTTTGAAAACACCAAAACTGAATTTTATGCCTTTAATGAAGGAAAATACTCATTTTGAATGGAAAGAGCGAAGGGAAAGGAGGTGGGGTCCAAATCACAATCGGAGGGGAGGAAGGGGATGCAACATATAATGGAGCATTTGAAAATATGCGTTGCAATGGTGTAATCACAATCGGGGATCAGAGGAAAGGGCAAGATGTTATTAGAACGAAGCCCTAAAAACTTCTGATGTGATTGGAATAATGGAAATAGGGGTAAAAGATAAGCCAAAGGGATAATGGGGTGAAAAAACAAAAAATGTGTCGGTGCTTTTACAAAGGGAAGAATTATTTTTTACATTGAAAGAGCGAAGGGCATTTAGGTGAGACCCGGGAGTTATACATCGCAATTGCAGTTGGGGCTTTGGGGTGGGTGTATTATACAATAGAATTTTACCGATGCGATTGGGGATAAGTGATGGGGGAAGTCCCTTTGTAAAACAAAATAAAATGAAATTTTATTTTTACAAAGGGAAAAGGCCCCTTTATTATGAATGGGCGGAAGATTACGTGGTGGGACCCGAAGGTCGATCGCAATCGGAATTGGAGTTTGGGAGTAGAGGTAAAGTGTTATACCATGGGATTTCGCTGATTGTGATGGCGCGACGGTGTATGAGCCATCCGATTGGATGAACAGATCGATGGTGGAGGTGTAATCGGGGGGAGTCAATCGATAGGGACTCAATCAGAAGGGATCATTTGAAAGCGTCGATTGCGACGAAGCTATTTCATATAGGCCATTGGATCGTTGATCGGATCAATGGGCAGGATGACATTAGGCGGGGCTCAATCAGAGGCATGGAAATCGGGAAGAGAGAATCGGAGGAAGGGATTTACAATACAAAACTTTTAAAACTTTATTATAAAGTTTAATGGGTGATGTGGGGAAGTGGTTTATTAAATCAGATCGGAGTTTAAGGGTTTAAAAGACTTTAACATTGCGATTTGTGTAATCGAGTGGGGGAAAAGGGGGGGTTTTATAAAGAAAACATTAAACTTTAATAAAATAAAGTTTAAAGGGAAAGGTGGGAAAGGGGTTTTGGTTTAGGGTATAGGGGAGCTTTATTTCACTTAGGCATAAATTTCAATCTAGGAGTCAGTTTTGAGAGTATAATATATCGTCGGAAAGCTCTTTTTGATGAACATACTTAGAACATGATTTGACACTGAAAATGCTGTGGAAATTTTCTCTGAAGGGAAGGGTGGTGACTTTGTGGAGATAGCAGCCTCTGAAGTGTAACTTTTTACATATAAAATTACATAATAAATGATAATAAAAGACAAGTATCATGTTTTCACCTCAAAACATGGTTTTGAGGCCAAAATGACATCAATTTGAATAAAACATTTCTTTGATCTCCCCAGGTGCTGTGACTTTGGTTTATTGACTTCCTCATGACCTTTCTGATATTTATTGACACTTGACTCATTAATTTGACCGTGGTGAGACCTTAGAACCTAATGAGACCAACATTATGACCTACTAACCTGACTCATAAAGTGAAAGTGACTCATGACTAAAGACGACAGAGAGGAGAATCAACAAGTTTCTCATGAGGGAAAAATGATGTGAGACCACTACCATCAATGAATCCATGACCTAGCGGAATGATGAAATTTTATGGTATGGGACTCCTAATATGCAAATGCAAAAGAGTAATTTTGATCACTGATGGCAGTATGACTAGACTGACACTAACACCTGGTATTTCAGAAATGCCTTGAATGCCTCTTGAAATAGTGTTTGGATTGTCCACGATGGTAGGTGTATCTGGGTTAGGATTACTCCTCGTGTATCTCCTTCTCGAAGCCACCTTTGAACATATAAAATTTAAATGGAGTCACCAAGGTAGATGCAGCCTCTAAAAGCTTTCTGAGCTCTTTCTACCTTCAGAAGTTCAACTTCAAAATCTCGGGAAAGTATAATCTTCATATTCCTGACAGACACACCAAAATGTTATCATAAAATCAGGCTTGATGGGCTGCTCATCAAGTAAACATTGTGTAACTGTTTCAGACCAATCTTTTGGCTGAGGTTTAGCCTCCTCAACCTGAGAGGGCTCTCTTAATGGTTTATGATTTTTGATAAATAAGTAGATGGCTAACTCTATATGAGGCAAAAATAGATAAATGGTATAATTGGTTTCAAATCACATTAGCAATTATTCATTGGGCTACGGAGTCATGATAAATTCAACAAAACCAAAATAGTCTACCTAGCATGGAAGTCAAGGCATTCAGAGTTCAAGTCAAGGAATAAAACATGTAGAACAATGAAACACACAGTCAGTTTATCTATGAAGGAGGTTAGAGCACCATTGATGAATTCTGAGTATCATAAATAAACACCACTGCAATGGAATATTTAAAAGGATGCCATCAAAACAATAACATACAATAACTCCTCATGAATCTTGAGCTGTCTAAGTAGAAACTCTGTATTAATTTGTAAACAATCACATACAAAACACAGTCTTTTTACTAATAAAATGTCCAACCATTTGCTAATTCGACCTCTTGGCCTTTATTAGATCATTTACATCATAAGAAAAGATTCTCCACAGCTAGACACATCAAATTCCTATCTTTGACACCTATCCTAACCATAAAACATGGTATTTATTACAAATTGACAACTGCAAACCTAGAGAATAGTCCTAATACAAATAGGACTCAAAATCATTAACTCTACTTATAACAACCTTGTCTAAGCTAGATTACATCATTTTCCACCTATATCTCCATAAGGTCGAATCCAAATGATAAGCTCCATCACTCAATGTCCTTAATGTTGATCTCTTGCAAACTAGGAAACTGTCCCTTGTTTTCTATGTTTAGGAGTTTTTGTGTTCTTGAGACACTTTAACCACCATGAACCCATGAATTCAAAGATATTTGCTTTCAGGAACTGAAATAACATATGCCCAAAATCATCCATGAGTTCCAGCTATGCAAAATCAATTTCGAACTACCAAAATAGAAAAAACAAACATGTGCTACGAAAACATCACAGTTTCATAGCGCTTTTCGTACGCAGACTTTTTAACCATTTATCTTCAAAATTTTGGCTTCTTCTTTTCAGATTTATCTTCATTATCACTTAACATAGCTTCCCTATCAATTTCAAGTCTTCATACACATATTTTCCCTTCCAAAATCTAAGAGAGAGAGTGAAAAAGCATGCTACAGCAGTTTCGTAGTGCTTTTCACTGATTTTGCATTATGTGCGTTACGAAACTGCTGAGTGAGCAGTTTTGTCCAATTTTTCCAAAATGTAAAGTGTGGATGTGCAAAAACTGAAAATAAACCTTATTTCATCATATCATTTGAAAAACAGAGTTATTCCAGCCTTCTTGAGGTCCCTTTTTCATTTGCAATAGGTTGGCCTATTGGTTTTTCCTGTTTTTTTTCCTGAATAATAGGTCTTGGAAAGAGCCTATATCTCCTACTCCATGATGTATTTTTTGAAACTGAAAGAGGTTTTTGTATTTCATGATGTCTTGAATTAAAACCTCTCTTGGTTTTTTGAACACATCTCCTGCTGTCTAGAAACTGGCTTTGAAAAAAATGTGTAAAACAGGAAAACATTGTTTCAGAAAATATGGCTTCAAAGAAAGCCTTGTATCTCCCAAATTATAACACATATGAGAAACGTGAGAGAGGTTATTGTAGATAGGGATGTGATGAAGAAACCCCTCTTTCATTTTTCCAAAATACTTTTACAGTTGGTCAGAAAATGAACTTGAAGTTGATTGCTAAACAATCATGTACAGGACATTTTGTAACAGCAGTTTCGTAGCGCATTTTAATTTATCAATTTCTCGCACATCCTAATTAATTTGAGGAAACTAAGAGAGGTTTTTGTAGTTATTCTGTTAGGAATAAAAACCTCTTTCATTTTTCCTAGATTCATTTTGAGTTGCTCAGAAACCTCCTTGGAAGTTGACTACTCAAAACCAGAAAAAAAAAAGTTTTTGCTTCCAATTGCGCTACGAAAGTAGCAGCGCTTTCATAGCACATTTCCTCTTTTTTGAACTAGCTGTGCTACGAAACGGTGGATTCCTAGCTAATTGCAGAAATTTAGCTCGAAACTTAATTGAATGACACTTAAATGAAAAATATGAATCTTTGATCATGGAACGGACCTAGAAGGACTTTATTTGAACTTAAATGATGACCTTTAAAATTATAAAAGCTATGACCTACCCTTAACCAAAAAAAAAATGACTTTCAGACCCTATTTTGACCCATGATCAAAAAAAAACTTGACACAATGATGTTTTGAAAAATTTTGGGTGATAACACCTACATCAACTCCTAATGTGGTTTTCTCTTGTTGGAGTATGTATTGAATATGAACTACCCCCTCTAGATGTGATGTTTCCTTTTCCGAAGCCACTTTTGTTGTAGAGATTTCTCCCTCCTCTCTATTACTTGTGTGACGATCAACATGGTTAATTGGGGGTGTTTTTGTAGGACCAAATAATTCTGAATGTAATTTCATACTCTGAATAAATCTTCCTTTACTATCTCTAGGTCTACCTCTACTCTTGCGCATAAGAAAGAAAAATCACTACAAAAAGCTAACTAAAGACAATCAGACTTTGGACTAGCCCCACCATAGTGGATGCATGGATCTTCACTCACGTCTTACCGTACAATCTTTACCCTCTGATTTCCCTACAAAACCCTTATCACACTTACCTAAAACCCTGAAAAACATTACCTATATCATTTGCAACTCCCCGACAATGGCGCCAATAATTTTAGGGTTTTTATATGTCTATAATTCCCTAAATTAAGATTGTCAATCTGAAGTTCGTAATCTTCAAGTTACAAAGAATTACGGTTCAGATCTAGATTGATTATCCTATACTTAATGCAAAATTAAGTATTGAAAAACCAAATTATGTTTCTAGTTTGAAATTGTTACACTAAATATTTATGAAGTGAAGAAACCTATTACACACTTCAATATCACACTCATGATTCCAATAACTAACTCATTATTATATAACCATGCAATTAATTAAAGATTTTTCTGGAAATAAAATTAACAATCATCATGAACCATGCTTACATGATCATTTAACAGTCTGTTCTACTCAGAAATATTCATTCAAAAATAACCCTGGGATTCAAAATCATTGACATAGATATTTCTAATTCAATAAGTCATTTTAGAATTAACTGGAAATAAATCAAATGACTCACAACTTCCTAATTGAACAAATTATATTCGAAATTAACTAAGGAATGAAAAAAAGGGCACACTATTTCCTAATCAAATATCCAAAGTTTCCTGAGAAATAAAAAAAGGGCGTATTGTTCTTACTTAATCTCTCGAGGATTCAAAAGATGTCGAGCATCAACTACAAGGATTCCTTGTTAAAGCTATAGATCCACAACGAATCGATTTTCTTTTTTCAGATCAGAAAATTTATTTCAAGGACTCTAAAAAGAAAATGCATTTCCCAGAAATCAAATCTCAATTGAAGCCTTCTATTTCAAAACTTATCATCGTTCGAGGTCAACATAGAGCTTACAAATTCAAATAATCCCTATAAAAATAATCTAAAAATTCACAAAATTCAAAATAAGCTTTTAACCAGTCATCTCTTGAAACATAACTCTCAAATCTATGGAAGCTTTCAGATATTATTCCATTACAGACCTAAGTACAAAAATATGGGAATCACAAAAGAAACATAGATTTTAAGTACAATTTCACTAAAAATAATTAAGCACACTTCCTATCTAACTAATGTTGATACAAGACTTGGATGAGGTTAGTTGTGGGCCCTTTCCACAACCAAAGACAAGTTAATTTACTTCAATAACTCACAAATTACACAAACAAGAATACACAAATATAAAATATGAGATGAATTATATATTAAAACCTTCAATAAAACATAAGTCCAGGTGTTTCAAATAAAAATAAAGACAGAGTCGCATAGAGTTTTACAGTCATAATTTCCTTGCCACAGTTTCACTCCGCATGTAAGTTATCATACTAACACTGAGCCTTCTTAAAGATTATATGCCTGAATAACGGTTACAACGAAATGAATTAGAAAAATAATTGTGTGTGACCTAGGCTTAATTGAGCTAAGATAACTCCAAAGATCACTTATTCATATCGTGTCTACTCTGATCCAACTATAACACTATCTTTAGGCTGAAAAATTTAACACCACGACCATGAACAAAAGAAACCATCTTCAAGATGCCCACTAGTTGAATGGTACCAAATATGGAGCAGAGTACTGGATAGAGTACAAAACTAAGTACTGAATGGTTGATTGATATATTCTTTGAGCTGGATGTTGGGTCATTGATGACCTGCCAATGAATCCAAGTTGTCATTCTTATATTTAAGAGCCCTACCAATAAATCAATCAACAATGAGTCAAGAAATATAAACTCGTTTAACATCTACTTAGACTAACCAAAGATATATAAAAACATTCTTGATTGCAATTCTTACCTCCAATTTAAAAATAACACAATTTAGGCAGTATGGAGTGGTTTCTAGGTGTCAAAAAGGGTAAAATATGATAGGTAATAATGGGAATATTAGAATAGGGTATCAAAAAGATAACAAAAGTAGGGCCCAACATTGTGCTCAGGAAGAATAAATATTTCTATCTAGAGAAAGAAATCCAAAAGAAGAAGAATATTCTCAAGCCTATGTAGCTTGTTCGATGAAGGTTGGAGGAAGAAAGATGACTAGTTTTCAGAAGAAGAAAAATGGTTTTGATAGTAGACCCAATCCTCAAAGGAAGAAAGATATGTCTCAAATTTAGTGCTTTCGTTACAAGAAATTTGGTCACTTCAAATCCCAATGTCTTGAAAGCTTAAATGATAGGAAGAAGAGAGGAAATCAACATGCGACCATGATATAATTTGATGAGAAGCCCAAGAGACCAAAATTTCAAGGACATAAATATCACTTCTACTATTCCACACTTGCAGGATCTCTTACAGATGAAACATATATATATGGTTTATTTACAATGGAGCTTCAATACATATGACATGGTAGTGTGATCATCTTACATGTTTGATGGAAATAATATTGTCACAAAAGGTAGAACTTGGAGACAACAACAACTATGCAATCAAATAAATTGGGACAACATATCTTAAGATGGGAATAGGTGAAAATGTTCACTTGAGAAACATACTCTACGTTCCAAGTTTGAAAAATAATTTGATCTCAATTTCATGTTTTGAAGATAAAGGAGATAGAGTGGCCTTCATTAATTGGAAAGTCCTTTTGTGGGACAAGGGATCTAGTATAAGCTTTGTAAGGTTTATTTGGATTGATGAAGGAAGGTTGTATAACCTAATGGGAAAATCTTCCAAATATTTAGTACATAATTATATTAACCCTAATGAGTTATTACATAGCATATATGCACATATTCACTATAGAGCCTTACCAGATTTGAGGTAGATTGTTTCAAGTGTGCCAAATTTGCAGATAGATCATAAATGTTTGTGTAAGGGATGTTCTATTGGAAATAATATTAACATACCCTTTCCAAGAATTGAACATAGGTCCAAAGAAATTTTGGATCTAGTCCACTCTAATGTGTGTGGTCCTATTTCGATGAAATCTCTTGGAGGCACTCTATAATATGTATCCTTTATCAATTAATTATCCCACAAGATGTGGATCTATCTGTTGAATTTTTCAGAATGTTCCAAGAATTCAAAGCTGAAGTGGAGAACCAGAAAAGGAATAGAATCAAGATCCTTAAATCAAATAATGGAGGATACTTCACCTCAAAAAAAACTCATTTCTTTCTGTAAGGAAGTTGGGGTTAATCGGGAGTTGATAGTTTCTTATAATCCTCAACAAAATGGAGTAGTTGAAAGAAGAACAAACCTATTGAAGAGTCCATGAAGGCAACGATACATGATAAATATGTACCATTTTTTTGTGGGGAGAAGCTACGAAGAAAACCATATACATCTTGAATCGAAGTCTTCATAGGCTTCTGGAATATAAGACTCCTGAAAAATAATTTACAGGTCAGAAACCACAGGTTGATAATATGAGAATATTTGGCTATCAAATGTTCATACATGCACCCAAGGATAAGAGAAACAAGTTAGAGTCTTCCTCTTATTGGAAATCTAGAGAAGAGAACTCAGATACTCAAGATGAAGAGAAGAAGCATGCAACTCGTAAAGAATATGTTACAAGTCCTCCCTCATCCTCTAGTCATATTAAAGATATGCCAAAAGGACTTTGTGAAACATTGGATCCTGTGGTTGTTCCTGAAAAATAAAAATACTTTCTTGGCTAAAATATACTTTGCAAGATGCAGAAGGATATGCATTCCACAATGCACCTTTAGGGAGTCTAAGAGACCTAATATTTATTCTGGTTATGCAACTTTAATGACTAAGCTTATTGACTCTTAAGCTTCCAACTTCAAGGAAACAACTACTTCACAAGTGTGGAAGGATGCAACAATGGATGAATACCAATCTATTATGGAGACTGATGTTTGGTAAATTTTTCCAAGACATAAAGGAATGTCCATGGTAACCTCAAAGTGGATTTGCAAGATCAATAATGAAATAGATAGGAGCACTAAATAATATAAGGCAAGATTCATGGCTATAGGATTCTCCCAGAAAGAGGGAGAAGACTATGATGAATTCTTTTCACTAGTTTCCAGGTTCACCATGATTAGATCTCGTATCTCTCTTGCTTCATTTATGGGATTGAAGCTACATTAGATGGATGTGAAGGTTTCTTTCCTCAATGGTGTGATTGAGGAAGAGGTGTACCTAGAGAAACCCCAAGGTTTTGAGGTTCATGATAGAGATGTTGATTTTGTAGCATTGGAAAGTGTTCCAAGTCTCATATTTTGGGAGGAGGCTTTGACATCAGCATTCCAAAGAACCCACAAACCGTTTTTGGAAATTTCACTCGGTTCATATTTTATTAAAATAATTAATTATTTTAATGTGATTCCTAAGTATAAACTTAGGGAAATTAGATAATTAAAGGGTATTAATAAAACAAAGTGTGAATATTCTAGAAAATGAAGATCAAGTCATGTTTTAATCTTAGCCATTGATTAGAGATCTAATCTGGGTCGTTGATTAATCAACGAGAAGATTATAAGAGAAGGCTTGAGGGTCATTTGGAAAGCAAGCCGGGCACACTCTCAGTACCCGAAGGAAATCGATTATGAAGGAATAGAATTTGATTTTAGAGGGAGAGGTTGTAGAGGCAGGGTGATAGAGGCAGAAGATGGAAGGGGAAGTCAACAGAGGAAAAATAAAGGAAAGTGGAGGACACATAGGGGAAAATGTTGAGAAACATCACTGAGTCCCCACGCAGAGTGACACAGTCCAGCGTAGGGACTAGGTAGAATACTACACAAAGTGACGTAGAGGGAACTAGGGTACCTCCCGGGTGTCAAAAATTTTCCCGAAGGAGCCGAGAAATTTATCTCAGGAATTTTCTAATAAATATGCTCATCAAATTCTTGTAAATGATTTTCCTTGCTGAAGAATAATACAAACCCTCATCTGTTGCACCAATTTTCCCACATTGAATTTTTCCAGGGACAATTGTCCAAATACAACCGTGTTAATGTGATTGTTTTTGTTGCGTTATATGTGTTATGTTCTATTTCCTGCTTATGATTAATTGAATAATATAGTTGTGTTTTTTTCAAAATTTACTGAAGAATCTGTAAATAACTTATCATAAAATAAGTAGGCGAAATAAATCTATCACTGCAGTAGTGTTTCAGATTGAAAATTTCACATGGTATCAGAGCGAAAGACAAGTAACAAAAGGGGAGGTTCTGCAATGGAATGAAGGCCCGACAATGATGCAACAACTATTGAAAATGCAGCAAGATGATGGAGCTTAGTGAAATGAAGTCGCCTTCACTAAGTGGGCCCGCAGGCAAATTCTGGCGCAAAAATCTATTTTTAGACTATGTCTATTTTTAGACATATGGAGCATGGTCCGGGGATTCCAGTATGAGATTCTTGGAGCATTGATCATGTTGGTAAAAATAGATGGGACTCTATTTTTGTGACCTATAGGTCGAAGAGGTCGAAGTCTATTTTTAGACTGCCTCTCCTAAAAATAGGGAAGTCAAATATTATTTACCCTTAATAATATTTGGACTATAAACTTCAGTTTACTCTCTTGGAGCACTTGAGTTCGAGCCTTGGAAGTGGCTCATGCATCTGACAGAGGAATTACGCTATTCCTAAGGGTTTGGTGAGCTCATGCATGGTTGACTTCAGTTAGGACTTCAGTGGCAGAAGTTTGGTGGAGTTAATGAGACAGCTAGTGGAGTTGTGTTCGTTTTAACTTAGTTGAACTAGTTGAGATTAGTTTAACTAGCTAATCAACTAGTAATGAGTGGAGTGAATTAAATATTATTTAATTCATTAATTAATAACTCATTATTCAACTCAAGAACACATCAGTTCACTACAGTGCATGGACAGTTTAGTGGAGACCAGTGAAAGAGGTAGATGAAAGGGTGGAGTTAGCTATCAGTGGCGACATCAGTTGTGCATGAGATTTGCACCACACTTGGAGGAATTTCCCATGATGATTGCGATGTCAAGCCAAGGAGATTCGAACCTTGGATCTCTATATAGACAGGCCTGGATTGCGCAATAGAGGCAAGGCAATTGGCGGTGAGTTTTGAACCAGTAACCTGTTCAAAACTGAGCTAGTTTGTGGGTAACTTTATGAGAAAGTACTGAGTACTTGTGAGGAGTATTGTACTGAGTTTGTTACTTGATTTCTCCATTATAATATACACAATAGCTGCGGGGTTTTCAGCTATAATCTTTCCCCATACATACTGTGTTAATGTGTATGATGATTTGATGTGTTATCGCTTGATTTTATTTCCGCGTGTGTGATGATCTGAGTGGAAGAGATTATGTGTTGCATATAAATTCGAATTGTATGTGATCAGGATAGTCTCGGTGGATAATTAATCATTATTCAGCAAATTTCTACATGGTATCGGAGCTATTGAAGCAAATATTGATCATCACAGTGATTACAAACTTATTTCGGTAGACAGAGTCTGCATGCGGGCCAGGTAGCCTCCGGATTCATCTTTCTTCGGAAAGTGAAAGGTCTAGTAAACGCCCCTTGCAGTCGATCTCTGTGCTAGAAATAATTTGTTCTCACGATCTAGAGCGGTTGAGCTTTGAGGTGGAATTCGAAATTTTGCAGCAGTTTTGTTTTCTTGGTGCCGGTGTTGAAAATGTCTTTCAACGGTTTGCGACTCGAATATGCTCTTGAAGGCGGTTCGAATTATGTTGCATGGAAGGATCACATGGAGGCAGTATTAGAAGATAATGGATTGAAGGAGTTCGTAGATACGGATGTCCAAAAGCCCACTGATCCTGCTGAAGTCGAAGCCTGGCAAAAGAAGATGGCGAAATGTCGAAGGATTCTGTTGGAGGGCGTCAAGGATCATATTGTATCCAGCCTACATGGAAAAGCTTCTCCATATTTAATGTGGAAAGCTTTGACGGATCTATTCCAGAGTAAGAGTGACCAAAGGAAGCTGGCGCTCAAAGATAAGCTCAGGAACATCAAGATGGAGAAAGGCGACAGTATCGCCAAATACCTCACGAAGTTCACTCAATGCAGAGATGAGATGGGAAGTGTGGGGGTGACTGTCGAAGACGAGGACATGGTCAACCTGGCTCTCCTTGGTCTTTCGAAGGCTTGGCACTCATATCAAGATAGTGTCAATGGTCGGGAGAAGCTGCCGGGATGGGAGCGCCTTTGGGTGGATCTCATGCAAGAGGAGATAAGGAGGACTACTCGAGATGGATCTTCATCAAAGGGAGCTGATGAAGAAAAATGCGCTTTGGTTGCCAAAGCAAAGAAGGGGAAGGGTAAGAAAACTTCTAATTCCGGTGCAAAGGGCGAGAAGCAGGATATGGCAAAAGTGAAGTGTTTTCACTGCCATGATCATGGACATTATGCTACCAATTGTCCAAAGAAGAAGAAGAACAAGAAAGCGGGTAGATCTTTAGATGGAGAAGCTTTGGCTTCACAGTCCGAGCTTGACTTTTCACTGATCGCATGCTTGGTTTCAAGTGTGATGGGATCGGTATGGTTCTTGGACAGCGGTGCGTCATTTCATATGACGGGAGATCGGGATTTGTTCTCAGATCTGGAGGACAAAGATTTGGGTGTGCATATCGAGATGGGCGATGATGGTAGATACAGTGCGACTGGTATCGGTACCATATCCTTTCAGAGGGAGTCTGGTAAACCCTTTGTATTGAGGGATGTCATGCATGTACTTGGATTGAAGAAGAACTTGATCTCTGTAGCGATGTTGGAGGATAAGGGGTATGATGTGGTCTTCAGCGAAGGAAAAGCCTTCCTGCGCAGTAAGACTACTGGAGAGACCCGGAAGATAGGGGTTCGAACCAAGAACCTTTATCAGTTGCAGGTAGATGGTTGAAGGATGTCATGCATGTGCCTGGATTGAAGAAGAACCTGATTTCAGTAGCGATGTTGGAGGATAAGGGTTATGATGTGGTCTTCAGCGAAGGAAAAGCCTTCCTGCGCAGTAAGACTACAGGAGAGACCCGGAAGATAGGGGTTCGAACCAAGAATTTATCGAGTTGGAGGTAGATAGGCTACGGCTATGGCATGCAGCGGGAGAAGTGGTGGCCGGGATGATGAGAAAACGCCTTGGGGTGGGCCACCTTCACATGGAGCTTTGAGGCAGATTTCTACTGGGCGACCTAAGGGCACTCTTGCGCGATCAGATCGGTCTGAGGATGTACTTTGGGAAGTATGTGAAAGCCACCTTTCACAAGAAGGATAGTCGCGCCATGACGATCCTTGAGAGAGTTCACACAGACATGTGTGGTCCTTTCTCAGTTGCTTCGACAGAAAAGCACAAGTATTATGTGATCTTTGTTGATGATTTCTCTCGAAAGTGCTGGATCTTCTTCATGCAGAAGAAGAGCGATACATTCGCGAAGTTCTATGAGTTTAAAGCACTGGTCGAGAAGGATTCGGGGAAGAAGGTGATTTCTCTAAGGAGTGATAACGGTGGTGAATTCATCTCGGCTGAATTCAAGGAGTTCTGCAGCGCAGAAGGGATTCGGAGAGAGCTCATCGCACCCCATAACCCACAGCAGAACGGGGTGGCTGAGCGGAAGAACAGAACGATCGTGGGTGCTGCACTGGCGATGTTGCATGATCAGGGCCTACCCCTTCACTTGTGGGCTGAGGCATGCAATACAGCAGTGTATGTGCAGAACCGTTGTCCTCACAAGGTTCTTAGCATGAGTACACCAGAGGAGGCTTATTCTGGCAAGAGGCCTGATATTTCCCATTTGCGGATTTTCGGATCTCCTGTCTACATGCATGTGACGAAGGATGCAAGAAGGAAGATGGATCCAACTGCTGAAGTTGGAATATTTGTGGGGTACACTGATACACCTCACAACTATCGGGTGTATGTGCCAGACAGTCGCAAGACTGTTGTGCGACGGGATATAAAATTTCAGGAGGAGAAAGCCATGCAGTGTTCGCTTGAGAGGGAGCTACACTTGCATGCGGATGAGGAGCTGTTAGTTCCTAAGGAGGAGCTTCCGGATGTGGATCAGCCACAAGAGGATGTTCAGGAGGTGGAAGAAACCACCCATGCAGCGCCAACCATCAAAGGGCGCATGCGCCTCTGAAGAGCACGACGGCCAGCTCAAGAGATCAGGAGAGAACGTTGCTTCAGGACCCTCTCTGACCTTTGCGTGACAGAGCGATCCACCCAGATCAGTGGAGTATAGCTCTTATGGGTCAATGTGTTGTGTGGTATCCTCACGAGGCTGAACCCGCATGGGTTGATGCCATGATCGAAGAATATGATTCGATCGTCAGGAACAGTGCATGGGAGATTGTCCCAAGACCGGAGGGGAAATCAGTGGTGGGTTCGCAATGGATCTACAAAGTGAAGCAGGCGGCTGACGGGAGTGTGGAGAAGTACAAGGCGAGATTTGTCGCCCGTGGCTTCTCACAGATCGAGGGGATCGATTATGAGGAGACTTTTGCACCTGTCGCAAGGTACTCTTCCATACGAATGATCCTTGCTCTCTCAGCGCAGATGGGATGGCACATTCATCAGATGGATGTGAAGACTGCGTTCCTCAATGGAGTTATTGAGGAGGAGGTGTACATAGAGCAGCCTGAAGGTTTTGAGATCTTCAGCAGTGAGTCGCATGTGTGCCGACTCAAGAGAGCACTGTACGGGCTGAAGCAAGCACCTCGTGCTTGGTGCACTCGGATAGACAGCTACTTCACCGGGCTTGGATTCTCCAAGAGTGAGGCGGATCCTAACCTGTACCAGATTGTGGTGGAGGGGAAGCTGTTGATCATCGTACTATATGTAGATGATCTGATTTTGACTGGCGATGAGCAGTTGATACTTTCATGAAAGGAGGATCTTGCACGAGAGTTTGAGATGAAGGACCTGGGCATCCTTCATTATTTCCTGGTATTGGAGATTTGGCAGCGCAGCGGAGGACTGTTTGTTTCTCAGGGCAAGTATGCCCGGGAGATTCTGGAGAGGTTCAACATGCAAGGCTGCAAGCCTGTTGACACTCCTCTTCCTGGTGGTTGGAGGAAGGAGGATGCTACTTCGACGGAGGTAGTGGATGCCACTGTCTATCGACAGTTGGTGGGGTCGCTTATGTATCTGGTCAATACACGACCCGATATATGCTATGCTGTTAACCAGCTTTCGCAAACTATGGTTAAGCCTACCAAGCTCTTTTGGAAGGCAGGCAAGCATGTCAGCATGCTTCACTATATTAGAGCCACATAGGAGCCACATAGAATAATATTTCATGGTAGGATAGGAGGATGAGTTGAGGCGACGGTCACTTGAGCATGGTACCATCACATCAGAGATTGTGTTCAGCGGAGGATCATGATACTTTCATATGTTCCCACGGAGGATCAGGATGCCGACATCCTGACGAAGGCGCTCACCAGGAGCAAGTTCGAATTCCACAGAGGCAGGATAGGGATTGCAGATAATCCATATCTTGCTGAGAGGGAGTGTTGAGAATGCAGCCAGATGATGGAGCTTAGTGAAATGAAGTCGCCTTCACTAAGTGGGCCCGCAGGCAAATTCTGGCGCAAAGTCTATTTTTAGACTATGTCTATTTTTAGACATATGGAGCATGGTCCGGGGATTGCAGTATGTTATTCTTGGATTATTGGTCATGTTGGTAAAAATAGATGGGACTCTATTTTTTGGACCTATAGGTCGAAGTCTATTTTTAGACTGCCTCTCCTTAAAATAGGGAAGTCAAATATTATTTACCTTAATAATATTTAGACTATAAACTTCAGTTTACTCTCTTGGAGCACTTCAGTTCGAGCCTTGAAAGTGGCTCATGCATCTGACAGAGGAATTACGCTATTCCCAAGGGTTTGATGGCATCATGCATGGTTGACTTCGATTAGGACCGATTGGCGAAGTTTGGTTTGATTCAAGCTAGAGCAATTTTAGTTGTTTGTATTAGTTACTTAGTTGAGGCTGGTTTAGGGATTAGTTTAACTAGCTAATCCAACTAGTAATGAGTGGAGTGAATTAAATATTATTTAATTCATTAATTAGTAACTCATTATTCAACTCAAGAACACATCAGTTCACTACAGTGCATGGACAGTTCAGTGGAGACCAGTGAAAAAGGTAGATGAAAGGGTGGAGTTAGCTATCAGTGGTGACATGGATTATTGGTTACCACACTTGGAGGAATTTCAATGATGATTGCTTGTCAAACCCGGAGATTGAACCGGATCTTTATATAGAGCCTGGATTATGACCGTGTAATTCGCAGCGAGTGATTTTGAACGTGCTGTAAGGGAACTAGATTGTGTGTAACTTCATGAGAAAGTACTAAGTGCTTGTGAGGAGTATTGTACTGAGTTTGTTACATCATTTCTATATTATAATATACACAATAGCTGCAGGGTTTTCAGCTATAAGCTTTCCCCATACATACTGTGTTAATGTGTATGATGATTTGATGTGTTATCGCTTGTTTTATTTCCGCATGTGTGATGATCTGAGTGGAAGAGATTATGTGTTGCATATAAATTCGAATTGTATGTCATCAGGATAGTCTCGGTGTATAATTAATCATTATTCATCAAATTTCTACACTTTTTGGAGCAGTAACATGTTCATATGATAAATCTCTTGATGATAAAAACCTGACCTATAACAATCTGAGACAGAATGTGGTTTATGATCTGTAGAAGATCTTGTATATTTTGGAGCAGACTTTGGAGAATAATTGAAATAGATTAGATTCTTGACCTAAGTACATTGGAAGATATGTCAAACATACCATTGAATACTTCTGAATAAATCCATTGAAGCTTATTTGAAGTATCTTGGAGGAAATATATACCACCCATAGAAGAATTTGTTGAAGTAAATGTTGGAGCGATATGTGAGGCATTTGGAGCAGTATTGGAGACATTCTTGAAGCATTGGTAAAGTATTGTTGAAGAGATATTTCAAGTATTGTTGTAGAAGCTTCTTGAATACTTGAAGCCATATTGAATCCACCTTAAAGGATTGAAACATGAAGAGAGGGTTGGATCCTTAGAAGATTGGAGTCCTCATATAATATTGGAACCTTCTAGGAAACTAGGTTGGAGCCTAGATTGTCTTTGAGGATTGGATTCCTCATAAGGGTTTGAAGCGTCATTGAGAAAAAATTTGATCTTGGCTTGATTTTTTAGTATTGGAGTCCTCACACGATATTGGAGCCTTTTGGAGATCAAGGTTTGAGCCTTGAAGGAATTTTATTGCACAGGTTGGAGCTTGATTTTTTGTAAGAGAATTGGAGTCATCATCAGTTACATCAATGAAAAAGGGGGATATTGTTGAGATGTTGTCATTATTTTCATTTATGACCCAATTGAATTTGGCTTCTTGAGCTTACCTGCAGTGAGGTTTCCACCTAGATCCAACATTATGGATGGAACCATAACACCCCTAAAATGCCAAACAAAAGGATTATCAAGAAAAATTAAGGAAATCTGTAACTTGTTTTGAATGAAAATTTGTACAAAGACTTAAAGAGACGTTGTTGAAACATAAAAGTATATTTTGGATGCACTATAACCATATTTTATCAAAGTGTTTTTTATAAATACCAACACATTTCTTGGAGCTCACATATGTCAACAAATAAAAAATGTGGAATGTGATGGCAAATGAATTCATTGGGTACTTTTTTCCACCTAATGGTTTACTTTCTCTTACAATTTGTTAAGGATGGAATAAGCCACATCAAAGAACCAAATTTTAAGCCTATTTTAGGCCTGTATAGGTTAGCTCCAACATAGACAGGTTGGCTCCTCCACTAAAGATATAGTCACCTCCTCAAAAAGACATGATAGTTCAATAGGTTTGAATAGTTATAGAGGTTGAACTTTCCTCCATTTCAGCCTTCACTCGTCCAAAAATTAAGTAGAAGATAAGAAAATAAAGTGAAAAGAAGACCATGAATAAGAACTAAGATTATAAACAAGGTGCTGGCACGTCTACAAGGTCAAAATTCATTGATGCATCTGTGCTAAGGAAATCTTTGTAGTTATCTTTAGGGCACAGATAAAATTGCAGTAATTTCCTGCAGAGATCAAGTGGCTCATGGAGGGTAAAAGAATATCTTTTGGCAGGGCCTATGGATTATCTTTGAAGAAGTAGTTAAATTTTTGAGAAGAGCTCAATCCTGGGTTCCTCACGTGTGTGAAAAGATATTGCATCACTAGAAAGAAGAGGGGGCTAAAATTATTTGTTTTCTTAGGTGTGTATATGAAGGGTGAGAGTATATATATTGTAATAGTAACATAAAAATATACGGAAAATACAATACACAAAACACAAACCAAAAGACATGATCATCACGTGGTTCCCCAGGTTTTGATGGGTCCATCCAGTCTTAGACCTTTAACACAATTATCCAGAAAATGAAGACATTCAGTGAATCAGCATGTATCTCATTCTCAGTCCCTCTCTGTTTATTATGAGAATACACATACATTACACAGCTGCAATACAATACCCTCATAAAAGCGAGGGGTTGCCTTCTAGGGGCAAAAAACCCTAAACTAAACATAACTTCTACCGTCAGATCATTCTCCTAATGAACGGCCCGGATTGACTAGAAATTACTATACTTTTACAAGGCAATTTTACATCTTTTTTTAGCTTCGGGGGCGTTGCCCCCGAAACCCCCCACTAGGGGGGGCTCCATAAAGTCACTGCCGCCCCCCCTGGACCCCCCATGGTAGAAATTACTTTAAGGGTGGCATTTCCACCCCATTTAAGGTACAATGGTCCAATGATGTGATACAAATTAAACAAGATAATCAGGCTCCACACCCAACAATCTCCCACTGGGAGACTGATTGTAGCAACTCCATCGCTGCTTCATTTGTTGTACAATGACTCCTCTTTGGACTTGGATGTTTCTCATCTTCATCATCATCCTTGAATACCAATTGAAACTTAGCACATTCTCAGTTTCTCCCTGGTTACAACTTTTGTTAGCATATCTGCAGGATTCTGGCTAGTGTGTATATTTTCTAGCTTCAACTCTCCATCTTCCAATACTGACCATATGAAATGGTACTTGAGATATATGTGTTTAGTCCTGGAATGAAATTTTACGTTCTTTACGAGATGAATGGGAACTTTGGCCTTCTCGTGCCTGTATACCCATATCATGCTTCTTACCAAATTCATCCATAAACCTTTGTAACCAAATCATTTCTTTACTAGCCTCTGTAGCAGCAACATACTCGGCTTCTGTTGTTGAAAGTGCAACAACACTTTGGATTTTTGAAACCCAACTGACAGCTGTTCCACCTACAGTAAATACATATCCTGTAGTGCTCCTCCTGTTGTCTCTGTCACCTGCCATATCTGCATCAACATATCCCTGTAGAGAAATGTTTGAACCACCAAAGCATAATGCTTGATTTGTGGTACCTCTCGACATCAAAATCATTTACACTTATAATGTAACTCCTTTCTGTGACGGCTACGCGCTTGCAACTCCATTATGGCTGCAATATCAAATAATAGACATTTGCATTACATTAAGCTTCCAAATGCTGATGCATATGGAACTTTAGACATATAATCCATGTCTTCTTGGGTCTTTGGGCACATCTCCTTACTAAGTTTGAAATGGCTAGAAAAAGGTGTACTAACTGGTTTTGCAATGTGCATATTAAATCTTTTCACCACCTTTTGTATGTACTCATTCTGAGACAGTGTTAATTTTCGATTTTTTCTATCTCTGGTTATTCTCATTAGCAAGGATCTGTTTTGCAGCTCCCAAATCCTTCATTGCAAATGAATTTGCCAATTTTTTTTCGAGCACATTTATTTCTTTCCTGTTAGACCCTGCAACAAGCATGTCATCTACATACAATAACAATATAATATAACTACCATCATTTTGCTTTTTCAAATAAACACAATGATCAGAGTGACATCTAATATAACCTTGTTCAGACATAAACTTGTCAAATTTTAGATACCACTACCTTGGAGCCTGTTTTAAGCCATACAAGCTCTTCTTTAACCTGCACACCAATTTTTCTTTCCCTTCGACCTCATATCCTTCTGGTTACTACATGTATATCTATTCCTCCAAATATCCATGGAGAATTATTGTCTTTACATCTAACAGTTCAAGATGTAAATCTTTCGTTGCTACAAGACTTAAGATAGTTCTGATTGAAGTCATCTTAACAACAGGAGAAAATATTTCATCAAAATCAATACCTTTCTTCTGTGCAAACCCCTTCACCACAAGTCTAGCTTTGTACCTTTGTTTTCCTCCATATTCTTCCTTCAGCCTGTAAACCCCCAATTTATTTTTACTTGCAGGAAACCTGACTAAGTCCCAAATCTAGTTATGCATTAAGGAGTCCATCTCTTCTTCCATTGCTAGCTCCCACTTCTTCCTACTTTCAACCTGCATTGCTTCTTCATAACATTTGGGTTCACCAGAATCAGTCAGCAATAAATAATATAATGAAGGAGAGTATCGTTCAGGGGGTCTACTTATCCTGGTAGATATTCTAACATCACTTTCAGGTGTTTGAGGTGCTTCTTGTTGTTGTGGTGGTTGCTTCTGCTGTGGTTGTTGATTATTATTATTTTTAGGCACCTTTACTTTTTCAGTTATTTCATCAAGAACCATGTATTCCTTGCTTTCTTTTTCATGTTTCTTTTCCTGCAATTGATTCTTATACAAGACCTTTTCATTGAATATTACATCTCTGCTCCTAATGATTTTTTGATTTTCATAATCATATAAGCGATAACCAAAATCATTAGCACCATCATAATAAATTTATTTTATGATTTTCCTCGACTTACATTCTATTTTCTTTATTAATATGGTGAGGCCTCACAATAAAGTTTAAAAAAGAGTAGTTTACACTTTTACCATCTGTGCTTCCTCTAGAATACCACCATGTAAAGACACTTAGAGGCCCTCAACTGTGATAAATAGTATCATCTCGTATCTTAATTATGTAAAGGCAATCTGCCTTTGTCTTAAACTTTTATAGCGAAACGATTTCATATTCACGACACATGTTTCTTGTGTTCTTGGAACTGTCTTCTCTCTACGAATTCCATGCTCTAAACAGTACCTATCAAACTCTTTGCTGCAATATTCACCTCCATTGTCTGATCTGAGACACTTCAACTTCTTTCATGTGTCAATCTCAACCAAAGCTTTCCATTTCTTGAAAGTATCAAATACATCAAATTTATTTTGAATACAATAAATCCAAGTTTTTCTAGTTACATCATCAATAAAAGTAACATAATAGTGAGAGCCACCGAGAAATGATACCTGAGCAGGTCCCCATACATCTATATTCACAAGCTCTAATTCTTCTCTCTTCTTTTCTTTCCCAACTCTGAGAAATCAGACTCTCTTTTGTTTTCCATAAATGCAAATTTCACAGAAATCCAAATCAACATTCTTTAAACCTGGCAACAAATTTATTGAGTGAAGAATATTCATCCCCTTCTCACTCATGTGTCCGAGCCTATGATGCCATAATGATGCATCTGCTCCTTTGGAAGTTAAAGCATTAACAAAGTTAGAAATACCATTGCATAAATACAATGTACCAACCTTTTCACCTTTTGCTATTACCAGCGCTCCTTTGGTGACCTTCCAAGTTTTATTTGTGAAAGTTGTCACACAACCTTCACTGCCTAACTGCCCTGTTGAAATCAGATTTTTCTTTAGATTTGGAACATTTGCACTCCTTCTCCTTTGGTTTCCAATTCTTTTTATTTACAAAAGAAACTTGTCATTCAAAATTTTCTAAGGGTTTATCATCACCCAAACGGTTTGTCCAAAATATCATTAATAGTGAAAATATTTCTATGAGGTGTGCCATCAATTAAATTTTGAATCTACCAATGAGGTAACAACATTTGAAAGAAAGAATCAAACCATCTTGTACTTAACCTCCACTGTCACATTGCTTCATGATTGTTTTTCTTCTTGCGTCTCTTCTTTCCCCTTAAAGAGATCTACTAATCTTTCTTTAAGGTGTCCTTCTTTTTGCATTTCTAACACATATCCCAGAGTCAGACTTGGATCTCACCACACTGATGTTTATTAAATTATCTGGCTCTTTCATTCCATTCCTTCCCCTAGACTTTGTGCTCAAAGCATTGCAGATGTCTCAGGAACTTATACTTTCTTACTAAGGATAGCACCAACAACATCATGAAACTTTAAAGTACTAGATCCAGAGACAGAGTTACTAATGGCCATTACTAAACCATTGCAACTCTCTGGCAATGAGCACAAGAATAACAGAGCTCTAACTTCATCATCAAAGTTTACCCCTACAGAACTTAACTGACTGGTAACTGTATTAAATTCATTTAAATGGTCTGCAACAGATCCACCTTCCGACATCTTCATATTAAATAGTCGTTTCATAAAAATACCTGTTGGTGGTTTTCATATATAGTTTGTAATGTATCAAACTATTGTTGTTTCCTTCAAAATATTAGTACGTGATGCCACAAAACTGCTCCCTCACTGATGGTGACTACTACTTGAGAATGTTCCATTAAAAGTGCTAATGGCCAAACTTGTTGTTTTTCCACTCAATGGTAGGTACAGATCTTTCTGATACAGATAATCTTCCATCTGCATCTTGCATAGTGGGAAGTTTTAGCCGTTAAATTTCTTGACCCTAAAATTACCATATTTTGCCATTGCTCCCACTTGAACTAGGAACCCTTCTTTCCTATGAATTTATCAGCCAAATATACCTTCGGCTCTGATACCAATTGTTAGAAAATTATATATATTATAGAGAAATGGAACACATAAAATATGCGGAAAATACAAGCACACAAGACACATAGAACCAGAGAGACACATATATACATGGTTCACCCAGTTTGGGCTATGTCCACCCCAAACAGCCAGTCCTTCCTTTATATTATCCAGAAAAATCAAGAGACACAACCTACAACAGATCCGCTGTAATATCCTCTATTCTCTCTCACAGTCTCCCTCTCTGTTTCTCGCTCCGAGAATACACATACAATACACAACTGCAATACAATACCCTCATCAAATCGAGAGGTTGCCTTCTAGGGAAAAAAACCCTAAACTAAACATAACTTCTACCATCAGATCATTTGCCTAATGAACGGCCCAAATTGACTAGAAATTACTATAATTTTACAAGGCAATTTTACATCTGTTTTTAGCTTCGGGGGCGCCACCCCCCCTAGACCCCCCACAACAGCGATTAATTTACGGGCGGCGTTTCCGCCCCATTTAAGGTACAGGGTTCCAATGCTGTGATACAAAGTAAACA
Source organism: Pinus albicaulis (assembly GCA_034641835.2). Lineage (NCBI taxonomy): Eukaryota > Viridiplantae > Streptophyta > Pinopsida > Pinales > Pinaceae > Pinus > Pinus albicaulis. Next base: position 1,294,039,948 of record CM076581.1, on the reverse strand, counting down.
AGATAATTAGGCTCCACACCCAACAAAGGGACTATTATTTCTATTTATTATTTTTTTTAGATTTATTATTTTTTTTAGGGTAGCATAGCCTCAATAATTCACACTGGCATTATACGATCCCAAAGAGGGTCGAGTCTTAGCTTATGAACATGAGTGCTAGATAGGGTATAAAGTGAAGAACTAGTTCAACAAAATATTTTACGAGTCGCTACATCGGAGAATGGATACTAAGTGATTTGACGAGTGAAATCTATTTTTATAAGAGCAAATATTCTTGGAGCATTCATATAAGACCTTGTTTGAAGCATTGCTGAAGATCCTGTTGAAGACTTGAAGTGCTATTGAAGAAGCCTCATTTGAGAAAACTTGAAATCCCTTGAAGTAGCCTCCTAGTAGTAGATATTGAAAACCATTTTTGGATTAGTAAAATGTATATATGATAAATCCCTTGATGATGAGAGAAATGACCTATGGCAATCTTTGTAAGAATTTGGGATATGATCTATAACATATCTTAGATATTTTGGAGCAGAATCTGGAGACATCTTAAAATAGACTTGATCCTTAACCTAAGTACATTGGAAGATATGTCAAGAATACCATTGAATACTTTGTAACCAATCCATTAAAGCTTATTTGAATTATCTTGGAGGCCATTTGTGGCACCTCTAGAAATTTTTTTTGAGGTAAATCTTAGAGTGCTATGTGATGCATTGTTGGAGCAGTATTGGATACAATATTTAATAATTGGTAAAAAATTATTGAAGATATAGTTCAAGTCTTGTTGAAGAATATTTTGGAAGACTTGAAGTAGTATTGAAGCCACCTTAAAGGATTAAAATAGGTAGAGAGGATTGGATCCCTAGAGTATTGGAGTCTTCATACAATATTGGAGCCTTGTAGGAAACCAAGTTGGAGCTTGGATTGTATTTGAGGATTGTAGTCCTCAAAATACCTTGAAGCCTCATTGAGACCAAGTTGGAGCTTGGATTTATTTTTAAGGATTGGATTCCTCAGAAGAGGTTGGAGCCTCATTGAGATAAAGTTTTGAGCCTTGAAGGAATTTTATTATACAGTGTGGAACTTGAGTTTTTGTAGGGGGACTGGAGTCATCATCATTTACATCATTAACAAAGGGGGAGATTTTTGATATGTCCTCATTATTTTCATTGACGAGAAAATTGAATTTGGCTTCTTAAGCTTACCTCCAGTGAGGTTGCCACGTAGATCTAACATTATACATGGAAACATAACACCCTTGACATGCCAAACAAAATTATTTTCAAGAAAACTCAAGGAACTTTGTAACATGTTTTAAATGAAAATTTTTATGAATATTTAAAGAGATGTTGTTGGAAAAAAAAGTAGATTTTGAATGCACTATAACCATATTTGATCAAAGTGTTTTTTATAAAGACAAACACATTTTTTGGAGCTCACATATGTCAACAAATAAAAAATGTGGACTATGATGGCAGATGACTTCATTGGGTACTTGTTTTCACCTAATGATTTACTTCCTCTTATAGTTCGTCAAGGATGAAATAATCTGAATCAAAGAACCAAATTTGAATCCTATTTTATACCTGTAAAGGTCAAATCCAACATACACAGGTTGGCTCCTCCACTAACATTTTTGCGAGGCATGAAATTGAATAATACATTGAATACAAGGATAAGGAGAGAAATATTAGCATAAAAAATAAAATCAATGATTTATAGTTGAAAGACAGCAGAAATTGATAATTACAGTGATGTAATATAAATAGAAACAAATAACAATAAATTCATTAATGGAAGAAATAAGATGAAAATTAAGGTCCCTGCAGATTATTCCTGTTAATCTCTAATTTTTGTGCAGTAATCTCATATACCAGTCCTCAATGAACTCTCTCGTACTCTTATTCTTAAAAAAAAGCAAGACTTTTACCTCTGCCGCTATTGCATCATTTCACTTGAACAATATAATAGAATACATAATCAACATATGGTAAGTTGTAGAGGTCATGCCTAATTAACTAACTGAGCAGCAGATGATACTAGAGAGAAGAGATATTATGAATTAAACTAGTAATGATATCGTAAGGATGGACCCAAATTAGAAATCATAGTGTCTCTAAATCTCTTAGCAGCATCAACAAGTTCATTGATTGCTCAAGGCAAACAACATGCTTCTCTATTGCCCCTGACCCATCATAGTTCACACAGGATAAGAAAAAAAAGGACTTGGTTAGAGCTGGCCTTGAGTTTTCTTTAACAAAGTTGATCAGTATTACCCACTTTTCAAAATATAGTGTTATCCCTTCCAAAAGCCCTTTGAAATTAGATAAGGAAATATTCTGCAGTGTATAAATAATGACCTTCAAATCAACTAATCAAATCTCACATCATGGAAAGAGGAATTACTCCTGTCCACAACTAGAAAGAGTGATTGACAAGTTCGAAGAATTTTTCTTGGGTTTCTCCCTTTGACATTTTCCTCCTCGCTAGGTAAACCTTTGAATTCATGCTTAGATTTGAACCATTTGATCCGTTGGTTAGTTATATATTCCTTCAAGAGGTATCCAAAGCTATGAAACCTATTTGAAGGCAGATTGATGGCTTGTTCAAATTTTATCTCCCACTTACTTGGCAGAGATGACTCTCTTCCACATATCAGCCTAGCCCGTGGAAGAAAACCCTTAAACTGGTGAGAAACCTATGGTTTCCCTAATCAAACGGCATTTCTCCAATCAAACCTGCAAAATAGCTCCCATGATGCAAGGATTTTTCCCAATAGTTAGCTTGTAGTTTCCTTGACAACCCTATGTCATTCCCTTTTCTATAAGCACCCTTCATTCGTGTTGTTGTCAACAACTTCTCAATCCCAATTTGATGTTTTTGGCGGTTTTGGGGATAAGATGGAGTTTTTAACCTTGTCTTTTCCTTTGAAACCTCTTGACTTGAACACAAAGTCATTTGTTAGAATTTTTTGAAGGCCATTTGCAAGCATATTTTCGGGGTTTTAAGGAGAATTTCAAGTGACTTAACAAGCTAGTTGTAATCTTTTGGCCTTAAGGTGATTTTCAGCTGGCAAAATATTCATTCAACTAAAAGTTCTTATTTTCTTAAAGTTCTTTATCTTAGGACATTTTCTTCAAGTGCTTGGGTTTCTTGGGAGTGCCATGGAGTCGTCTAGAACCAACATTGAACCATTTGAAGGCATTTCGAATGAGTTTTGATGGGTATAACAAGAAAAATAGAGGCTACAGACCATGGTTGTGGTGCGTAGAAGCTAATAGTTAGGTGATTAGGCATGTATTAACACAGATATCCGCATTCAAAACCTCTTGAGTGGGTGTATATGAGGCCAGTTGCAACTCCTGATTGGTTTTGATTGAATAGGGATGCCCCTCATAGCATGGCCACTTAAAAAATACGGCAACATAAAAATTATTTTTTATGAGATAAAAAAATCAAGGTAGTCTGGTAAGATCTTTAAAGGCTACTCTTCTCATTCTCATTCTAAAAAATATCATGTCAGTAACTTTGTATCTTGCTAACCAATCTAGTTTTGAAACTTTGTTTAAAGAATCATAGTCAAAGTCATTACTACCAGACTTTGGCCTCTGTTGAACCTTATCATATCAAAAGATCAAGGATGGAAGTACATGGAAGAAAAAATTCTAAAATAGTACAAGAAACCATACACAGACAAAGAAAGGCACAGGGGTATGTCAATGAAAATAGAAATAGCAAAGAACTTCCACTCTAATCACTTTCTGGAGTTGAAAGATAGCATTATGATCCAACCTCCATACACAAGGACTAGATACATGACCTTGGTTTCAAGTTGGTTCTCAAAGACTCTGGATTGACACAAATAACCACATCCTGTAGCAATACAAGATTTTCCACTTACGCCATTGAAAGAGCATCCCATATTTCAATGCCCAATCTCAAGAGATAGATTCACCTATTCATGACTTTGCAAGCTCCCTTTCCAATTTTTTCTACTACCCTAATGAAAGAGAAATATATTCACACATTCATGACTTGGGATGCTCCCTTTCCACCTTTTCTACAACATTGACAAATGATGTCTTTCTCTCCTCATAAGGAAAGTATTCAGACACAAAAATCAATGTGTACTTGTATCAATCTAACCACATGCCCTCGAGAGGATCACTTCATACTTTTCAGTTGTTGCATCTATTTGGGGCAGTAAGCAACAATAAAATATCTACCATTCTTCAAATTCTGCCCTAAACGGAAGCCCTAAAAAGTAACACCTCATACTTCCAGATTGTCCCACCTAACTAGGGAAAGAAGTGACAAGGAAAGATTTATGATTTTTCAAATTCTAGATGGATGTAAACACTTTGTAATGCAGTGACAAGAAAAAATTTTAATTCTTTGAATTCTACATGGATGCAATCACTTTGTAATGCCAAGTTGAGAAACTTCCTCTACTTGTAATATCCTCTATCAGGGGCAACCTTCACACCTCTACTTTATATCAACACTAACGAAGTTATAAATCCCATTGGCCCATCCTATTTATCTTTCAAGACTCAAGTTTGAAGCATAAGGCAAAAGACTGGACATTGTTATTATACAATAAGTTGAAACATAAATTGAACTACAACACAAGGATATTTATCCTCAGTTGGGAGGATGAACCCAATTCTACCAATCCTATCAGATATCCCTCTATCAAAGCAACATTATAATGAAAACATCTCAAGTAATAGACAAACTATTCTAGGATTTTACCCGTCCACTAGTTGGTGCAAAAAGCACCTTAGATTCATGTTGGAAGGAAAAAGAGTAGAAAAAAGGTAGAGATAATTGTAGGTAGATGGTGGTATTTGTCTGGTTTTCCTTAATGCCTCTTAAGGGAAACATATTCTATCAGCTTATGATGCAATTGATATTTGTGGTCTAACTTTTAAATACTCTTAACTATGAGCATTGAGAAGGCTATGCTTGAAATTCCTGCAAGGGATTCAACACAAGAAGATTGTAAAGAGGGAAATGAAACCTACAACTATCATTTCATATTTCTACCTCTAAAGAAGTCCTAATTTTTGCCTCAAAGGGAGGCCTCTAAACATTGCTATACCTGCATTCATTTAATACATGGTGCATGTGGGAAGGGTCATCAAGTGTATACCCAATTATAAACCATTAAATAGGGTCATTACTCTTATAATACATACAAGAGAGGTATTATGATAGAAAAAAACAAATAACATCACAATCTTAATCTCATATCCAAGTGTACACATAATTGACATTCCTATTATGATCTACCATCCATGAAGCTTTCCTTGTGAAATAAAAATCAAAAGCACCATGGAAATGCCAAGTCACAAAGGAATTAACATGTCCAAGAATCTTACCATATCAAGAATGGAATGTCCTTGTACTAGTTCCTAGCATGGTTACACACTCAAGTGATGGAAATATCTCATATAAAGACCAATTATATATGATAATCACACAAATTATACCAATTATCCTTATGCTACCATTACAGTGTAAAAGACTCCATGACTCAACTATCTTTTGCAAAATTTTAAAGGAAAAATGCACAACTAATTTCAGTTGGTTAACACAAACACCAAAGTTGGATAATTCCACTAGTTTGGTGGTCAATGGGTAACAAGTTAGTGATGGTAATAGTGTTGAGCCACTAGATGTGAAGTTTAGCGATGGCCATTTCCTTGTTACTGTAGCAAGATATACTTCCCAGTAATTAAAATATGGCTCCATTTCCTTGCTACTGTAGCAAGACACACTGCCCAAGAATTAAAACACAACCCCAAAGTAGCAAGACACACTGCCCAATAATTAAAACACAACCCCATTTCTTTGTTGTTGTAGCAAGGAAAACTTCCCAGTCATTAAAACACGACTCTATTTTCTTTCTGTTGTAGCAAGACAAACTTCCCAACAATAAAACATGACTAAAAGAAGCACCAATCAAAATAAATGGAAACTCCAAAAAGAAGCACCAATCCAAATTAATTAAGGTCCTCTTCTGGGCATACGGTTGATCCCTGTCAAGAATTCTAGACTTGTCAAAAGTCTGAAGCATAGATATTTCTATCTTTTTGATAGACTACATATCTTATTCAAATATGTGTCCTTGTGACACTGGTATTGTACTCTTCTTACAAAGTTAAAATCCTGTGGTGACCGAGTACATATGGTAGTCACCAATCTCATATATATTTGATAACTATCATGAAGTTTGAAATATCCAAGGAAAACAGACCTGAAGCAATATAGTCATCAATCAAATGTTGAAGCTAGAAAGAAATAGTGACATGCTTATAGCTATCAGTTTTGAATAAGGACCTTTGAAGCTATAAGGACATCAATCCAAGGTCGGTGGCAATAATATACTTGAAAGAATCAGTAGAAAATACAGTGTAACCACATGCAAAACCTTGATAATCCATGTAAAATAAGGGATAGTGAGTTTTCACCTGTACACATTTAACATAGATACATTGATAAGAAAGCCAAAGAAGTGCAATATGGTCAGTTCTAATAAAAACAAATAATGTGGCACCCATCTATACCTTAAATTGATAAGAAATTTCCTTCCATTTCTACTTTTTTGGATGTACACCTGTGGGATTGTGAGCACAAGGAACCATTGGGAGAATTATTTACACAAAGAACAAATGACAAGAAGGGAAAAACCTAGTTAACTATAAATTGGCATGCTACTGTCTTTGTCCAAATGTCTATCATTTGTGATGAATGGAACAGGTGAAAAGAAGGAGGGAAAAAAAATACTATCCTAGTTTGAATAATGTGAAGGCTTATACAATGAGTATGTGAAGGACTAGTTTGAGGGAAGATATCTCAAATATGCCTATTCTAGAAGTTCATATTGGAAGCCTTCAATTCCTTGTCTCTAGTGACTATATTAAGCCCTATTCAAAGGTTCAAGGTTGAGCTGGATCTACTTCAGAAGTTAACAAATGGAAGAAGAAGTCCTACAGAGTATGAAATCTCTAAGAGGGCTTCAAATATCTAAAGAAATAGGATCCAGACCTATTGATTTGAGAAGAAGGAAATTTTGAAGCTAATAGCTTGAAACATTTTAGCGGCATCTAAATTCATATTCAAAAAAAGCTACAGTTAGTCACCCTAAGAATCTATCTTGAATCATTCTACACTTGAAGCATTCTTGGGAACCTCACTCCTTCATCATATCAAGAAGAAGGGATCAGGATTAATTTTTTGGGTTGTAATTTCTCTCATTCAAGAAGAATCTAGGGTATCGACCAAAGATTTATGTCCATTAAAAAATACACCGTGCTTAATGTTAAATTTAGACTAATACTTGACATCATGCCCAAGCATGAATATGCCATGGCAACACCTTGACATCATGCCCAACCGGGATAGCCTATTTTCATTTATTATCAGTTTGTATAAATGATTCTAACAACGTAATGCATAACAATATCACACAATGGCTACATAATAAGGAAGCTACAAGTATTTCATAATGTCTTAGGTTTCTTTTGGATTTGTAGCTACAATTAATATAACTAAAAAAGTTTAGGTTATATTAGTATTGGGATATAGGCCAAATATTGGATTCCAAATTTCTCAGAATCAATTCCTCGACATGCGCTCCATGTCAACTTCCACTTCCTCTCCATGTCAGTTCCACATTAGTGAAATGTTTTCACCATGTCATCACCACATCATCAATGAGCCATGCCATGATGATACACCATCTACCACATAGGTGTGCCACATCATTCTACTTTAGTGCCACAACATCATGAACCAAATAACAATGACATGTTATCTTCCATGTGGGTTTTCCACATACCAATGAATATATTACTATTCTTCACTAAAAATTGAGATTATGATCTTCAAACAGTCTACAAACAGAGATTTTTGGAAATCTTCTTTGAGATTTTCAGTGACCTATCTCTGACGTTTTTCGGTGACAAGATAGAAGTAGTAGGCCTTGACCCATAGGAGGACACCTACAGGTAGACACAAAAAACTTCGCCATCAATAGCATAACATGCTCCCATTTCCTTTCTTAGAAAAATGAGAAAACAAGAGCACATGGAAATATGTTTTTTTGGAAAAATGTGGAAGAATTACGTGAAAAAGTTGACATAATTATATTTCCTGGATTTTCCACATTGAGACTTGTTCATGAGAAGGAAATATGTAGACATTTTTGGTTCAATAATGCCCATGTGCACTTATATTTTGAAAAACACCTTTGAGATTCATCTTTGACGGCTCAACGTTGTGTCTATGTGTGAGCCAACACACATACACACACAAAGATTACACACACAGACATAAACGTAATTATTATAAATATTGATGTAATTCAAATAGAAAATATGCAACACTATGGACCTACAACCAATATCAACCTTTTAACGTTATAAATTGTATTCTAACTCGAAAAGATATAACAATTATTTTGTTTCGTGTAGTGAATTCTTAGCATTAAAATGAATCGGTAGAGCGACTTTAGATACCTTGCGTAGAATAAGTAGTTAGTGATGATAGATTGATGTTTTTAGGAAGTGTCTAGGCCAATTTTCCAACATAAAACCATCCTTATTTTTGTGTTTTGTCCCCTAGCCTTCATTTTCAGCCCCCCTAGTTGGGGGTGACAAGTGTGCTATCCATCATTCTATTGGTCAGTGGCTTATCCCTTTCTAGGATGATGAGCATGAGGAGATAATATAATATGTAATAAGATAATTTTATTAGTGTCTAAGTGACCACAAAACTAGGTCAACCTAGCTAAAATTGAGATTGTGATATTCAAGAAAATTTATCATCATCTGAATGAGGAGGAGGTTATTTGTAGATATCATTGTGCTCACTTAGTACGATAAACCTTGTGTTGGGTGAACCCTTCAACCTTGCAATACTAGATTGAGTGGGGAGATTTGAATCCTGGGTGGAAATCATTTTATGTACATGGAGTAACCCCTAGAAAAAACTCAAGGAATCAATGTAATTTGTTAGATCTAGGTCCAACTTTCTAACCTGCACCTGGACCTACAAATGAAGGTTGGAAACTTGACACATATTATAACACCACCATACCAAGTAAATTTTCCACAATTCTAAGCATTTTTAAATAAACTTGTATTTAATCTTTATTTTTTTTCCATATGAGATATAAGATTTCAACTCCAAATAATTGGCATTTTTTTTGGAAATAAATGACCCAAGGGATTTTATGACCTAACAGAATAGACTTCCAGAAAATGGTGGTAGGGAGAAATTGGCTGCAAATACTCTAGGTCCACTCCTAAGCTAATATGGCATATATATAATTACCAGAATAAGGGCACACATTCTACTACAAAAAGAGTCATTGGGCTAGGGAACCCACATATATTAAATTTATGTTGTTGGCCAAGAGGAATGTGAGGGAATTGGAACTGGTTGGAGTTTCTTTGTACCTAACTAAAACCAAAGGGAATGTGATAAGATGGATATGATACAATGGTGGTTATATCACCATAACTAGAATAAGTAAGTATTAAAATAGTATAAAAAAAAAGGATTCAATGTTTAAAATTGTGTTCAAACTTACAATAAAATAGATGAAAAAACACATATAGAAAACCAGATAATAATCATGAACAAGCTTCATATTGAATTATGAACTATAAAGGAACTTACAAAATGTGACACTACGAACCTGGTCAAGCGCACAAGAAAAACGATCCTAGACATGACCCTGGTTGACAAGTTGTATTTATCATGATGCAAGAAGATTTGTACCTGTGCTTCCAAGTCATTCAAAATCCATAATTATCTATACAGTAAATACAAGTAATTGATGACGTATTTTTTACTCTAAGATGCATTCTTATGATAATGATAGAACATATGTTGATAATGTCAAAACATACCAGAATAAGCTCCTCTTCATTTCAAGAACAATTTATTGGAGTCGCCTGAACTTGGAACAAGCCTCACACGATCTGAAAGAGTAGCAACTAAGTCAACAATGACTTTTTTGTTGCTACGTTGGATTTAGGGAGGTTTTCTCCAAGATTAAATCGCTCCAATAAATTATTCTCTACTAAACAGAGCCAACCACGTGAAGGTGGAAGCTCTTATGGCCCCTCCCCCCCGCCCCCCCTCACATCATTCTCAATTCCCCAATACCCAATCTATATTTCATTTTTTACATTCATGAGCAGAAAAAAAAATATATATATATTCAACAACTAATAAAAAAATCATGCAACAAAAAGTACACAAGAAAACATTGAAAGTCCTTGACATAAAAATAGTATGATAAGTGAGTTTTTATATAATGCAAAAAAGGTTCGAAGAATGGTAACATTTGTCTTATAATAATACAATTTTTTACATTATCAAATTTTCTTTTTCTTATTCCTACTTCTAAAGCTCCTAACTACATCATCAACATCATTGTGATCTACTTCTGTTTCGTGCCTTTCCCGCATATTTGACCTAGTTGCGTACTCACAATGTCTGGTCTCATGCAGTGATGGGGCATCGCCTACAAAAACATATAATATTAAAGTTTAATTGTCAGTTTTTAAATATCATTGAACTAGTTCGATAATATTAATAAGAAAATTGAAATGAGATTATTTAGCTAGTGCACCAATTGTCACCGTTGGAACTGTTGCCCTATGTTCCTCTCTGGTGGTAGGATGCTCAAGTACAACATTCTCGGTCATTCAAAAAAAAATATTTATAAGGACACAACCATCAAGGTATAATTAGAAAAAACTATAAGTGGAAATTAATTACCGTCATGGCCCTCGCTGATAGTAGCATTGTCGGCCTGGTCCCCACTACAATGATCAGTTTGCATGTGAGGACCATGTACTTCTTGCAATATTTCACTCTCAACACATTGCTTTGCAATTGGGTTATTTGGCTCGTTGAAAGTGTTGCTCCCCTGATTTAAACAAAGTTTTTAGACATTAAATTTATGGATGAAAACAAAAATATTGAAAGGTTAAAATTTTACCTTATCAGGCATTCTGGATCTTGGGACCTGTCGCAAGCTTCTACGACATTCAACTACGACTTGATAGCTGGAACGAAAATCGATGTCTCTGTCTTCCTCTATGATTTCCATTCCAAATTTATCACCCTATATTGCATATGATTGTTTATTTTTAATGTTATTTTATGGGATTACAAAAATGTTGGAAGGCGATACAATTAATTATAAGATGTTTAGCTACTTACAATTCTTGTAGCTAATTTCAAGTAGCTCCCCTAGCCTAGCTTGTGATGGCCTTTTTTTTCAATCCTAGCTTTGCTTGCCTTTGAGGTGTCAGGCAACCTATCATCAAAACCTTGAAGTCAGATATGACGTAGCACACTTTTATTTAGACATAGACAAAATTAAAGCTATTGAATTAAAGTTGTAATTTACCTTGCGGGTCCAGTTAGCATTTTTCCTTATTTCTTGGCCTTTTTCTCTTTTCCGTCATCAATGAGTGCTCTCCACTCCCTCTCAGGAACTATGAGAGGACGATCATATCTAGAGTTAATTTTCAAGTGCATCCTATAGGTGTCCCTGGTATATTTCAAATATTTTCCAACTACCTGAGCGACCATTGTTCTATCAAATGTGCCCACCCCAAAAAGGCCTTCTAGATAATCTAGAAGTTCTTTTTTCAGGTTGGAATTCTAGGAATTCCACCTTGTGTGTATGGTTGGGCCAAAAATTACCAATGCCTTGCTCTCCAAAAACCTATAGAAATCATTTTTTCCTACACAGAAAAAAAAAATTATTATCATTAATTTAAAAATAAAAATCATGATAAAATATGTTTTAGATAGTGTACATGAAATAGTTAAAATATTAAAACTTGCCTGGGAGTTGTACTTTCTTTATAGGAACACCTTCATCATTCACTAAAAACGTGCCTGGAATGGTCCCTGTGGAGGTCACATGTGTAGCTCCAGGAAATGCAATAATATAGTTGGCCATAGCAGCCTCATCACTGTCAACACGTTCAACGGTTGGTTGTGTGTCTTCTTGGGTATGGTGTGCTTCTTGGCTGCCAGCTAAAGGCGTAGAAGGTGTACAAGAGGGTTTCTCAGTAATCTCTTGCCTTTGTGTCCCACTACCACCAACACCGGGGGCAGAAAGTGTCAGAAAATGCTACATACAAAAGAATTATTTTGATAGTTTATCTAATGTAAAAATTAAAAATCAAACTATCACAATTGATCTCATGCAGAACAAAAAAAATATCCTTTTGATTTTTTATTATAACCTTATATGTTTCTAGCTGGGTCATAAGTTGTCTTATCCTTTTTCCTAATTTAAGTGTTTGAGGCACAACGTTTAGCAAACACTGAAGTTCCATGGCTACTTTTCACGAGTTTTTTTGCGGCAATAGTAATGGACATGGGGATGAAGAAAAATCTTCCTCGTTGAGGGAATCATCAGGTACACCATGGCTAGGCATCTACATATTTGAACAAAATTAACATTATTTCAATTATGTAAAGAACTAAAATCCCTAAATATAGAGCAAGGTTGGCACTTTACATGTTCTTCAGCTGACCCCTTTTCGCGATCATCCTGTCCTGGGTTTGTTCCTGTACTGCCACGATCAATCTACCATATTGCAATAAAATTGGAAATGTGAAAACTTGAAAACAATATCTAACTTGAAAAAACAAAATGAAAACTGAAATAATTTCTAAATTTACCTTTCTAATACTTAAAATTTGTGCATTAAAGAGGCCCTGGAGTGGTTGAGTATAATTAAAACTAAGGGTTGTAAGCCAAATTTTTATACTTACACCTTGCTAGTAGACAATTTCTGCAAAGTAGGTAGATTAGATGAGGCTAAAGAGATTTTCATTGAAGCTTTAATGAGCAGAATAAAGCTAACTATAGTGGCCTATAATGCATTGGTCAATGGATATTGCAAGGGAGGGAAATTGGATGAAGAATTCCTTCTCCTCGAAGAAATGAATGAGAATGAATACATGCCTGACATAATTACATACAATACCATAATTTATGGGCTATTAAAAGAGAACAAGATCTTAGAGGCTTTGAAGTTACATGATCAAATGGTAGACAAGGGCTATGAACTATATATGAAGACAACGCTTTCTTATATGTGGTAACCTTGCCAGATCCTTATAACAAGTGGTCGCATTACTTATGGGATGATTAACTTTCCCAGTTAGTAGTCAGCTCAAGGTGATCTTGAGTTGTGTGTTTTTAAAACTATGGTTACACCTGGGCCTCCAGAATTTGTTTACATCATAATATATCAAATCTATGTTGTATAAAACTACACTCAATCAACTATCAATGTGGACTTATGGAAACTTGCATGAACCAACAGTCACTAAAGTGCATAATGGAGAGCCATTTTGGATAGCTAGGTAGCTTCTTCAGATGGAGTTACCTCTTGATTTGAACTGTGAGGAGAATGGGCTTCTCATAAGAAATAGTGAACTTATATTATTCAATGGTGATAAAACATAATTGTTGAGTTTTCTTACTCAAATTTGTAATGCAATTGTTAAGTGCAAAGGTTCAAGAGCGTCAGTGAAGTGCTTGATATCATTTGAACTTTTTTTATTAAATTTTTATCCTTAGATGATTTTAGTGCATGTTTGGATGATTTGGTTCTTGCTCGTTGTGATTCTCAAAGAAATATATTTATGAATGAGCTAGGAAATGATAGTGGAAATGCAAGATCTGCTAAGAAAGTGGTTCAACAGCTTGCCTTCTTAGGGCTTCAAATGTTTCAAGGGAGGAAAACTTTTCCTAGAGATTAGCTTAAATAGATTTGCATGATAAGGATTTTTTTTTAATTATTGGTCCTCCAAGTGTCCACAAACATTCATTACATGGATTATAACCATACGTACATCTAGGCTCTACAATGATTATTAACCCTCTAATATGGTGGCCACTTGGTGCATATTTTGATGGGGATTCCATTCATGTTTTTTATCCCCAATATTTAGGATCTCAAGCTGAGCTTTCTCAACTTCTAAGCATGGATCAACAAATTTTTAGTTCCCATTTTGTAGAGGCAAGAATAGCACTAAGTGTTGATACTTGATACATTGTTGTATGCCAATATTTTATCCATTCACATGATGTAGAATCATACCATCGAGGTTGGAACAAAGACCTTGGGCTTTGGAGGTACGTCACTCATGCTACCCCTCCTAAGTTGTGATGGATTATATCACTATATTACGATTACTACGTCTTCCCATTGGTATTAGTTGTCTTCTTGATGTATATTATGACATATCCACATTGCATTTTCTCATGGCTATGATCATTTTCATGACATGGACCCGCTGTGTACTTTTTTCATGGCCATTGTCTTTCATATTATTACATGGATCCGCAGTGTATTATTTTGGCATCCATGCTTTGTTTCTATTCTAAGCATCGGTATGCCTATTTATTTGTTGACAATCGATTGCAAGTACTCACTAGTTCCTTGAACTTTTGCTCTTTCCTTGGAATTCCTCATAACTTATATTTATTAGAATGTGTTCCAACCATTGGTTCCTCTTCTTACCTCACACATTAGAGGGTTTTGTTACAACTCTATTTTCCACCCTTGAATCTCACTAAGGACCCATTGCATAGACCAACATTGAATGAGTTGAGGAAATCAACACTAAATGAATCAGTTCTCTTGCACTAGGAGAATTTGAACTTATTAGACTCAATTTCCTTAATTTCAATAGATCTACAACCATCCTCTAGCCTCCTCCATGAATATATCTAAGGAAGGTCTCTCAAGGAATAAAGGAGGAAGAATCATTTGCAAACATGTGTTGTTCATTTCAAAAGAGACTATTCAACCTTCAGATATCAGACTTCTCAAGTTGTGTGAGGGCCAAGGAAGTGTTAGACGAGGGACTACGGACATGTATTTTCCTCTTCTTGTGAATATAGATATATTTGGTTTCCCCTTCATCACATGTATTAATCGTTATGTATAAGTGATTGTTAGATCTCATCTTCCTTGAGTAGATCGGGTTACATCTTGATTTTTGTCCTTTTCATATTGAGCTACTTCTCTTATTTTCAATGTTCATCCATTTGCTAACAATGCATGTTGGGCATTCCCAACCAATCACTACCATCCATTTGAGATATCTTAGAACTCAAAGGCATCCAATGGACGTGCATATAACTCTACAAGCCATGTAATTGAGAAAGAATACAAAAGAATGGATGGCACTGGAAGCTTAAACAAAGAAACTTCTACTAGCATCCATCTACATTACCCATTTTGGATCAACAATGGAAAAATAACATGAGAATAAAGCCATCAGATGAAGGCAATGTCATATTTTATTCATCTTCGTATAGGTTTATTTTAGGCCTCTCTTAAACATTTCTAGGGCATTGAGATTGTATCAAATTTGCATCACAAAGAAATCTAATATACTTGTCAAACTCTTGTGCTACTTGGACCATATATCTCCTCCAATATCTATAGGTTTCCCCTCACAAGCATACTCTCTCCATTTTTTTGGTTTTCATCTCTCATTGGATAAATTATCTTAGGTCCATCACTGCTTTTTCCTTGGTTTATCCTCAACCACACCTAAAGTGTGATTACCAACTGAAAAGTGGTTAACAACATAATAGCTACAAGGAGAGGACCTCATAATGCACACTTCATATTCCATAGAAAATATTATTGTTTACTTCATTTGTATGGTTGATTAAGTAGTGTAGGCCTTTCATTATTTTGAATATAGCTCCCAAGTTGTTCTCCAAGGAAGATCTAGCACTTTAGAGTGTTGCAGGAGACTCAATACTTCTTGTCTCTTCACACAATTTCTTTACATCTTATGAAAACCATCTAAGACCATAGGATGATAACTTAATCTACATTCATCTTTACTAAATTCATACAATATGGTAATTCAAACTTCCACAAACAAGTCACCTTCCAAAGCTTGCTTTGGTTATTTACTACCTTCCCCTTTGGATGTGGTTTATAAGCACCCTAAGAGAGAGAAAAATACAAGAGTTGGAAAAATTTGGATGGAAAAATTTGATGACCAGGAGAAAAACCTATAGCCAAGAAACACTAGTTTCCTTGCATGACAACCTATCCTTAATAATAAAATAAGTGTTGTGTTATGCAAAAGTACATGAAAGCTAAAAATCCAAGCATTGAGAAAAGGATTTGGTAGGACAACTAAGTAATGGGAGATAATTCTCCAAGAACGAGAAATAATCCACCAAAAGAAAAAAATTATATCCTTTTCTCATTAGCCTATGCTTGATAAGGACTCATGCTCAACAAGCTTTCTCATAACCAAACTCCATAACCACTAAGAAAGAGCTTTGAAACCTCCATCGAACAAAGGAACAAGAAGGAAACCAAGTCAAGTTTTGTACGATATGTCCTCCCCTTATCATGAACATTATATGCCATGTGGAAAATGACACCAAGCAAGGAGTTAAACCAACGGAGTACAAGTTTCTTAGATATTTAGGCGGATTCTTGGGCGTCAATGAAGAAATTCCAAAGAATCTATATAGAGAGAGGAGAGATTAATGAGAGGTTCAAATTTGTGGGGGGAGATTGATGAGGGGCTCAGATTCATGAGGGGACACAACTTCCATAACCAAGAAAAGATCACCAAAGAAATAGACACAAAATAGAGGAAGTAAGGGGTTTTTTGTATAAGTTTGAAGTCCAAACCATAGTACTTTGAAGTTTTGTAGTGATATAATCCTCTATAATTGTATCATTATGTGACCAATTAAGGAACAAGTTTTGTATCAATTTAACATCATTCTTGAAAGTTTTTCCAAGGTTAAATTTTGAGTCTCTTGGTGTGTTTTAATCCTATTGAAATTGTGCCATTAATTTCTCCTTGTTTATTACATAATTTTTTGCTGAAATGAAGAACAAAGTCTATCATAAATTAAGATCTACTAAGATGATCGAACCATTGGAATATCCAAAGTGGATGATGATCAATCTTTCTTTTCTTAAGGAGATGATACATGTGAAGATTATTGATCTGTGACTTATCTCATTATACAAAAGAATATTGCTTTGTAGTTATGGAAAATATTACTAGCGTAGATCCATCTTAAACCCAAAATCAATTAAGTGTTGACATGGATCAAAAAACTTAGAGTGTGTTTCATAGTTTTGAAGTTAAGATGCATGTACAACAACTTTATATTTTATGAAACTAACATTTACACCCAGTGTCTCATAAAGAAAAAACACTACATAATGGGAATCTCCCCTACCCAACTTTTGGAAAACTTCATTTTTCTTGGCATAATTACAACACTGATGAAAAATGGAAAAGAGGCCTATGAAGATTGGAAGAGGTAAACCTTGTTTACCTTTGTGCAATCCATAGGTATTTTGATATACATCATAAATGGCATGTTGAATTCCCTTATATCTTCTAGCCAATAGAAGATCACAACAATCTTGTAGAAACGTGTCACAACCAACTATGTAAATTAAGGTCACTATGGTTATCTTGATTGTGCAATCACAAAATTTCTAGGATACCCATTTTCCTTGATTCAAACAAGGTGCATAGGGTTGTGGATGGAAATTTGGGGCAAGAATTATTGTTGAAATAGGTCCTATAAGTTGAAATTTTTATTCCACCATTTTCAATAATGCAACAACCCAAGAGAATCTTAATTTGATGGCTATCACTAAATAATGCCTCACTATTTATGCACAAGTAGTCATTGATCAAGTTTAAAATGACAATTATTAACCAATTGTTTGGTCTTGATTCATCTCTTCCTTCATTGTCACAATGAGTTCAACCTTTTGCACCTTTCTAGATCTAGACATTCTCCACTTGAATGTAAGAATTAAGAAATCGTTACATTTCAGTAAAAAGAAGAGGTGGGAACCAAAAAAAATTCTCACAGCATGTTATTGGCACAGGTGTTGAGTCTCATTTTCTACTATATTACCAGCAGAAAGTGAATTGTTTCCTGTGTGGAGAAATAACTAGAACAGAGAAGAAGTAAAAGAGTTACTCTTGATGCAAATAAAATATGCAAACAGATTGAACAAGGAAGCATTTTATACAACTACAAGGCATCATACAACCATCTCCAAGGCATTGTAAATGCCAGCATATCTACATTACTCTGGATAATTTAATGTGTGAAGCTTAAGAGTTTTGAGGTCTTAACACCAATTATTTTTCCATTCCTGCAAGGGATGTCCCACTTGCCGGGCTTAAGTGTAAAAGAAGCACCATAATATGGAAGCCTGACATCCATGTGACAGAGTTCACTCAAATACGTTTTCAAACACTTTGGTGAAAAACTCAAACAAAACTTCAATTCAGAGTTATAAGGCATATCTGAAGTAGATGCATGTATCTTGTTTTCCTTATTTTTTTTGGGTCACAAAGAATAGCTTTAGTCTTCGTATATGAGCTTGTAACTAACATGCTATGACAAGAAGTGAGCACTACCACATGTGTAGCAATTAAGTCAATATTTTCTTCAAACATTTTGCATGCAAAAAAACTATATCAAATAAACGGTAGTAGCAAATGAAGGAATTATACATCAACCCATAAAAAATAAAATAGACATGAAGCACAGGAGTACATGCACAGGAGTTTTCAAGCCAAATTGAACAATTTTTAAGCATGAAGAAACCACATTACCATTTTGTCGCTTAGACTTTCAATGTGGCCCTAGCTGATTAATGTTTCCTTTGACGTGACCCTATCATATTAATGTCTCCTCTGATGCAACCCTAGCAAATCAATGTCTAAAAACTTGAATGGGTGGGGTTTATGTTGACAAATATTTGTGTTCATTTAATTTGGAGCTCCCTCAAGTGTTTGCGATGGCAGAGGATTCGATTTCGTCCCCGCGTAGAGTTCAACGACGTTTTCAAGTTATGCACATAGAATTTTCCTGTAAATAGAAACAATCCTTATTCAATTCATTGAACTGAAATAATGGAGGCCATTTGGTTCCTACTCTGTCAATATTTATTTAACAAAAACTTTTCGCTATTACTGATATTGAATAATATTCACAAGAGAGTCTCAAGTCTGACAATGACTCTATGGGAGATGGGTGTAGATAGATGATCTAGCTGCAGGGAAGGAGAATAGAGTGATGTCTGATTCAAATCGCAGATAGATGGTTTGGCTGCAAGGGAAGGAAAATAGAGCGGGAAAGAGATGAAATAAGCCTTAGTAAAACTGACGGTTGTGAAATTTAGTGAAGCCGACCTTTTCACCACACAAAATTTCATATTATACCTCAAACATTTCAATGTTATACCTTATGCCAATGTAAACTCATGATGTAATGTCACATTTCTTTCCACCGTGTCACAATTTTATTAAATGTTGTTACAAGATTCAAGCCCATGGTTATACCATAATGCCATTAACTATGTATTGTCACACTCTCTCGACATCAACAAGTATCACCTTACCATATAACCGTACAATATATCATTTTTTCATGTAGTCAAAAATTTACTATTTACCATATAGTTATGTAATTATAAATATTTTTCCTTATTTCCATTTTTGTTGTTGGACCAATAACATATGATACTAATTTATGAGATAACCAAGCATTATTATCCCTTTCCAATTTTTTTTGTGTGCCAAAGCATACTAGATCTATATCACAAGTTTCATGTTCAAAATTTATTCATATTTGGAACTTGAAACTATGTAAAAACATCAAAACAATATTTACATCATGATAACAATATTTCAAGTATGCATCTTTGAAAAAAAAAAGGTTTATGTGTCAAATAATATTTTAAACTATAAAAATGAATTCAATCATTCATAATACTTCAAATAATTTGATCTCACCTACTTTAGCTTAAGAAAAGTACAAGGATATCAAACTTTGCAACCTTTAACACAAGTGAGCTATATATGGGTCAATAGGTTAGCTAGAGTTTTTACTCTGTTCCAAGCATATCATCAATATCCCCCATCATTGGCACAATATTACTCTTGGTCAAGGATGGAAAAGAAATCAATCATGTTCATTCCTAGAGAAAGGATTTCCAATCTCCTTGATTTTTATTGGAGTCACCATTCAAAAATTGTTCCCACTCTCTTGTCTTTTCTTCTAGTTGGAATTGATTGGTTTTCTTAATAGAGGTCTATATTCAATAAGGTGATCACCACCATTATAAATTAAAAATATATATAATAAAACTGACATTGTAAAAGGATGCTAACATATAGATTGTCATAAATATTTCTCATAATGTCATCAAGAGATGTGTGTTATACAATTTATATGAGGAACAAAGTGGTCAAACCCATAAGATAGATGGGTTATTTATTGCACTCTTTGATGCACTAGTGAATGTATGGAGGAATCAATAACAATGCCTTATGAATATGTGGTCCAAATTCACTCTTGGTAAGAACATCAAGGGATGGTGGTGCTCTCTATCATTTGTAGCAAATATTAGTTACTGGTGTAGTAGAAAATATTATAGGGAATGGGTTAAAGATATGAACTGATTCATACATATATTTAAGTTTCCCATTGTGGAACAAATCATTCTATAAATGGTCAAAAGCGTAAGGGAATTCCACCTATCTCATTAAATAAATTTTATAACCTTCTTAAGTTAAAAACCATTCATTCGGTCTTTTTACAAAAAACAAACCATAGTGTTTTGAGACATCCATAGGCTATCAGATATACTTCATGACAATTATTTTCAATCCAAAAATTTAAATGAAAAAAAAAATGTAGATAGGCAATGAATAGCCATGCAACTCAATCCATGGGGTCCTAAGGTCACTATGGCCTAGGATTTGGGACAAACTTTAGTAGGATATGATACACCAAATACCATAACATTCCCTAAAATTGTTTTTTTTTCTATTATCAACATGAATATCAACTTGATATCTTGAATATCAACATGACTAGTTTAGGGGGGATTTCATTACCTTGTGTATTGCCTTTGGTATACTATTCCATGGGTCCTTGCGAGGAACTATTTTTTAAATTCCTCGGTCAATCTCTCCTTGTGTAATTTATAGAATGATAGAGACATGTGAATAGATGGTCATTTAATTAAACCCATGCATCCTTGTGATAAGCGTGAAAGGCCACAACCCCAAGCTCATATAATCTCCACTAAATTATAAACATAAAATGCAAAGAAGTAGAAGGAAAATTGGGAATAAAACCATGAAATCATGTGTTTACATTATGGCTAAATTTTATCATGTCATTTTAACAACACAAGATATAGGGAATATTATTAAACCTCATATAAAAGAAACGCGTAGTCTAATGAAGCCAGAAATTCATCCATAAAATAATAGAAATTCTAGCATGATTTTGCAAAAATATGGTGGAAGTTATTGAAAATGTAGGTTATAGTTGTCAATATTCAAGATTTTGGATGCCCCAAGGGTCCTTGATGGTGTTGAATCCATTTTCGTCATCAAAAGAAAATTTTAAACACTACCATAGTGGGATTTTTTGAATAATTTATTGTTATCTTCTAGCAATAAAATGGTCATCCAGACAAAATTATGGCCTCGTTGGACAATTCCGAAAAGAAATGCACTTTTATTCTAACATAAAGCTAATTGTTCCATTAGGTTTCATCATACTTAACATTGGGCATTCCCAATGATGATATTCCATGTGTGTTAAGACTTACATTATGTGAATGAAAATGATAAAATTCCATGTGTCTTAAGACTTATGTTATGTGAAGGAGACGATTGCTAGCAACATTTACAAGGAAGAGGTTAAAAAATGTTGCAATTTGAAAAATATTAAACAAATGAAAAATAAAATATAATTTCCTTATAATGTTATTTAAAGAGTGAATAAGAGGATATTAAATGAGCACACAATAATTGACTAGGATGCCATTACAATTCAAGGTTTTTTTAATGATCACGTCATCTTGTTGTGAAGGTAAGGACCTCTTCCAAATCCTATTACCTCAGATGTTGATTTCCAAGAGTACAAGAAATACCCATTTCAAATTATGTGATCGACCTATGAAAACTCATATTATAGGTCAATAAAATCCCAAGTCTTCCTTGGCTAGAGCAAGGAAATGTAGGTGCGGGTTGAGTGGACAAGTTTATTAATGAGTATAGAGGAGGTGTTGAGTGCCTGAGAAGTGAGGAAGAATAATTTGCAGACAGTATAGATCACACGCAAGTGAAAATTGAGCGAATTTGTGAAACATATAATCAATGTTAATGGCCCCATTCACGGGCCACTCTTGGCTTATAAAGATAATGGTCCATGGTAATATCATTTCATAAGTGACCTAATGTTTTCTAACAATTTCAGCAATTTTGGCATTGCAATAATCTGACAACAATGATGAAAACTCCACAGTTAAGCGCACTTGAGCCAGAGGAGTTCTGGGATGGGTGACCTCCCGAGAAGTCCTAGTTACTGGGTGCAAACCCCGAAAGTGATGATTGATGCTATGTGATTCATTTCACTAGTTTCAATCCCACTTCTTCACCCTTGTGAGCATCACCCGATGCAATGAGTGCTAAGTGGACTATTAAAAAATCATGAGAAATTAGTTAGTTATGACTACCTCTTGTGGAAATGGTCATAGATGAATGACTTACTTAACGCAATTGAATCCCAAAAATGATATCTAATATAATGAACTATGGAAACCCCTCATACTTAAAATACAAAGAGCAAAGGGATCTCTACTTGAATCTTTCATGAGGCACAATACTTGCTAAGGTTTTGCATATGGGGTAGCAAGCTAAGTGGGCTTGATTGTAGGGAAAACTCCACAGTTAAGTGCACTTGAGCCAGAGGATTTCTGGGATGGGTGAACTCCCGCGAAGTCCTGGTTACTGGGTGTAAGCCCTGGAAGTGATGATTGATACTATGTGATTCATTTCACTAGTTTCAATCCCACTTCTCCACCCCTGTGAGCATCACCCGATGCATTGAATGCTAAGTGGACTATTCAAAAATAATGAGAAATTAGTCAGTTACGACTACCTCTTGTGGAAATGGTCATAGATGAATGACTTACTTAATGTGGTTGAATCCCAAAAATGATATCTAAAACAATGATGACATTTACGATAATTCGAATAAAGATGAATGAGCTTCTCTTCATTTCAAGAATAATTTATTCTCTACTGAACAGGGCCACTGACGTGAAGGTGGAAGCTCATATGGCCCCTCCCATCCCCCTCACATCACTCTCATTTTCCCAATACACAATCTATGAAATAGAATACGAACAAACCAAAAATTAATTAAGGTCGTAAACAAAATTTTCATGTGTTTGTATAAATACATAATTTTAGTTTAGCCTATACAATAGTATGGCCATTATTTATTGGTTTGAAATAATAAACAACATGCAATAAACCCACATAATTATTAAATTATTTAAATACAATAATTCCTACATATTAAAATATAAAGTTATAACATACCAGCTCATACTCGAACATAACATCTGTATCAATATTCTTCTTCTGTATCTTCTTGATCTTCATCAAACTTATTGACATCTATACCAACATCTGATTCAGAAATGGTTTTGAAATTATCGACCATATCATCATCATCAATTATGTCATTTTCAATAATATCCTCATCGACATCATCATCAATAATTGTTGCCTCATCTCCTATGCCTAGTTCATCTTCTATATCTTCTTCGTATGTCAATGCATCTTCCTGCTCATCTACCACTGCATCATTGTCTTCTTGATCAATATCATCTTCTTCCTCTATAGTATAATCTATTTTCCTTCTTCTTGGATCATATATAATAACAAATGACCATCCATTCTCACTTGGAACCTCTGAGTAAAAGACTTGTTCACATTGGCTTGGAAAAACATAGCAATCTTTTCCTGCTTCAAACTGCGATGTTTTAACCATTGGAAATCCATTTTCATGTCGAATAAGAGTTATATCATCATCACGTACATTCATTCGTAGCCTATACGATTTAATGTCGAACAAAACTAATTCGAAGGAATTAAAGTCACACTCAACTGTATCATCTAAAAACACATAATATCTATTTTCATATTCTCGAGGATGTCTATCACTCCTAGAGGAAACATTAGTGACTTGTAATACTGCAGTTATCCCACTATCAGAATTTTTCCTGTTATCATCCAACTTTTTAATGAAAAAATTACGGCCATTGCATCACATAGCCTTATGGTGTTTCAACTGCAATATGCCAAACATGAAAAAGATGCATTCTTAATTAATAATTAATCATATAATTTACATAGCTTGAAAATTATCTGAAAAATCAAACGTGTTGTCACATTATAAATATAATATAAAATAAGTAATGTATAAAATACGTGAATTAATTTCTTACCTTTCTATCTTTCAAAGCATATGGTAAATCAATTTCCCTATCCGTAGCGTTTCCATCTCCACTATGATACACTTCTCTAACCAATTCAGACAATATTTTCCATGATAACCTATCGTCGTTATGTGCTTTACATATTTCAATATATTCACTCATCCATTCAAGATTGTTTGCAATGTATAAAAGTAGTGCCTCATAATCTTGAGCACTTGAATAAAAACACAATAATTCACCAATATTAAATATATCTTATAACCATGGTAAATTATATTAATTAATAAACAGTCAAAGAATAAGACTTAAATGAATATGATCATATACATGATGTAAAAAAATGAAACATTATATGTATTATACATAATAAATCTTTTACCTCTCACTTTCTTCATTCTACCTTTTCCCAACAGGTGCTCCACTTCAAATTTTTTGATGGAGTTCACATCCCAAATGCAATCCACCGCATTCATAGCTGGCACAGCTAATATAGGAATATAATGACTAATATACACCATGGATTCACATACCACATATCCCTTCACCATAGAACCCTCAGGTCGTGCTCTTTGTCTAACCAAATCCTTCAAGGATTTCAGGTGCCTCTCCACCATCCACATAGACCTTGTATGTACTGGTTTACACATTTAAATCTCCTCAACTTGGTGTATCAAGTAGTGTTCTTATGCATTGAAAAATGTTGGAGGTAGATACTTTTGCATTTCACACTTTAGCCGAGGAATTTCTCTCTTCCAATACTTAATTTCATCTTGATGGATTTCTTTCAATGAAAACCATCTGCAAATAATTACGCAAGGTTATTTCAATGAAACATAATATATGTTTTATTAAAATTAAATTAACGCATCATGTCATTAAGTACAAAAATAAATTGTAGTGAGATTTTGTGTATAAATCAAAACTACTTACCTCATGTATTTACTAAGACCATATATAACTTGTTTGACATTGTTGTCGAAGAAGTTTGGGAGAGATACAGTAGAACATACTATAACAATAAAAAATGAATCATTATTGGTTTCCAAATTAAACAGAAAAAAGGAAAATTCAAAATATGTATTCAAGAAATAACATACAAAAATGTATACCAAAAAATTACCTTAACAAAGGTATGCCAATCATGTGTTTTCACCCCACTGAAGTCACCTTTCTTCGTTAAGATATTATTTATGTTTGAAGCAAAACTTGTTGGAAAATTAATTCTTCTAACGACCTCTTTTACATAATTTCTTTTTTGTTCTATTAATAACCATGGAATATTATTATAATTTCGACCTCCATTGTTATTTGATCTGTTGATCACACTTTTCATTGCATGATTCAATTTCTCAATGTCAGCACAAATTTTGTCAATTTTATCTCTATCATGTGCACCATCTATGATTCGCCATAATGTTTATGTCACATTCTTCCTGATATGCATTGTATCAAATAAATGAGTTATTTTTAGGTCCTCGTAGTAGGGAAACCTCGTGAATTGAAAAGGATAACATTTCATTCAAGGTGGAAGTACAATATCAGCACCTTCACGACAACGACCTTGATATCAAAGAATAAAATAAATCAGAAAAATAATTATCAAATACAATAAAATTAATTCATTAGTTAAAACAAAAATTCCAAACATTACATAAAAAATTAATATATATATATATATACATATATAGAAAAATTACGTACCAGCTGCTTGACGATTATTAATTATGTTATATTCCAACTTCCACAACTGAGGTGTCATTCTTCGTGGTTTTAATCCAGTTTCTTCTTTATCATTGAAAATATGTTTTTCAGTAGTACTATACTTATGGTTCCTAGAGAGGAAGTGCCTAAACTCATCAAACACCATCTTTCCTAAGTTTGGCGAATGACGATGCTTCATCTTAGGGCCACAAACCAGACATGCAAATCTACCCTTTGTTTGAAGACCTGCAATAGATGGATAAATAACAATTATACTATGAGATCATTTTTCAAACATGCAATATGGTATATCTAATTTAGATAGTTATATATTATATTAAATTTCAATGAAATATTACATACCACAAAAATGTGTTAGTCCTGGGGCATCATGAATTGTCCATACAAGCATTCCATGACATTGAAATCTCTTTTGCTTGATTGGTTTACTGATGTCATACATAGTGATGTCATGCCATAACTTTATTAGATCATCGATAAGAGGCTAAATATATGAATTCGTATCTTTGACCTGGTACTTACCTAATTGTTCAAAATTATGGTACATAATTACTACCATGATATATGTATATATAAGTAAGTAAATAAATAAAATATATTATGCAAACAAAGAGAGAAATCAAAATGTTACATTCGAAAAAATAATGTATCAAATACCTAGAATAATCATAGTCAACATTATATGCTCCCTCTTTATTGACATCCAAGGAGTAATGTTATTGTTGATAACGAAAATAGGCCACACTGAGTAATTAGATCTAAGCTCTCCGAATGGATTAACACCATCAGCTGCCAATGAAAGCCTGAAATTACGAGGTTGATTTTTAAAATCTACATATTTTTCCTCGATTTCCCTCAATGAAGAACCATCTGCAGGCAATCGAAGAACACCATCTCCACTTCTATTCTTTGAATGGTAATCCATAAACTGTGCTATGCTCTTACACTTGAACATTCGCTACAAACGTGGAATTATGGGAATATGACGAAGAACCTTTTGAGGCACCTTTTTTGTTAGTTGATCTGTTCGATATCTACTGGTACCACATTTTGAACATTTTGTTTTCGACACATGTTCTCCGTAATATATAATATCATCTTTATGAAATGCATCTATAGTGTTATATTCCATTCCAAAGTCTTTCATAATAGCACGTAGATCTCGATATGTTCGAGGTAAAGTATTTGGCGATGGTAACAAAATTCACCCAACAATCTAAAACATAAACAAAAACTAATTAATGTAAAGATTATTAATCATATATAAGTATTAAATTGTTATTTTACATATTTATTACAACTAAAAAAAGGGAAATTAATCAACATTTACATATATGTGATCATATATACATATTTCATACCTTAGGATCTATGTCATACATCTGTTCGAAAAATTATTCATAACCTTTAAGTTCACGAGGAACAATGTAGCAGATAGAAGAGTTGCATTTGAGTGTTCAAAAAGTCATTCATTTGATGTTTCAATTAGAGTGCATCATAAATACCATCACTATCTCCACCATCATCATCTGACTCACCATACAAGTCTTGGAGCATTTGATTTGTCCCATCATTAATGTGAATTGTCTCATTATTGTCATCATGATCTACCTCCATGGGATCATTAAAATCATCTTCATCATTCGCTTCACGTTCTTCACCTTGTACAACATCATTTCCAATACTAATATTTGCTGCAATATTCTCTTGTAATGGTGCAACATCATCTAATCTACTACTATTTAGTTGTGGAAGATGGTTTTGCAAAAAGTTGGGGGGCAACTGTGCCTTTATGAAAATTACAAACAATCATTAAACATTAGTGCGTATATAACAAATATTAAAATAATATAATTTTTTACGATATAATCAAAATGAAGATAGATAATTAATTACCACGGGACAATAGTCATTCGATCCACCATAAATGTGCCCATATTTCCTACAATGCATTGTTCATGTTGCTATTAAAACTATAACATTATTTCTCATACAACATTTTTTGCAAGGGCAATAAACTTTACCATCACCCCTTTCACCCTTTTCAATTTTTTTTCCACCTCTAATATTTTCTTCCATTGATGCAAATTATCCTATAAAGAAAAAAAATAATTATATTTAGCAATTATCTCTCTCAATGGTGTAGAAAACCCAAGATGAGTTGAACTCAATGGGAGCTCAATAAGCAAAAAGAAAATAAAAGTGATCAAATTTCGACCATGATAAAAAGATCAAAGGTAAATAATGAATGGAAAACCCTAATCTTATTTATAACAAAATATTGATTTATCCTTAATAATGGTGCATAGTAAAATATTATTAACGAAGATCTAGATCTAATAGCTTGGAATATTTTATGGCTAAACTAGCCGTTAGGATAATGGCTAGTTTGACTTTGGAAAATAAAATCGAATAATAACGGCTAGTTTTATTTAATTAAGTAATTAATTAATTATTTAATTAATTGTGATAATATATATATTATATGTATATATATATATTATTATATATATCTTATTTTTTATTTTATATATATATATATATATATATATATATATATTTTAGAAATGGCTAAACTAGTCGTTAGGATAACGGCTAGTTTGATTTTGAAAATTAAAATCAAATAATAACGGCTAGTTTTATTTATTTATTTATTTATTTATTTAAATAAAACTAGCCGTTATTATTTGATTTTAATTTTCAAAATCAAACTAGTTGTTATCCTAACGACTATTTTAGCCATTTCTAAAAATATATATACATACATACATACATACATACATACATACATACATACATACATACATACATACATACATACATACATATATATATATATATATATATATTAACAAAATTACTACACTAATAAATGAAATAATATATTAAATTTGTAACAAGCCTCATATCATCACCATTCTAAAATTTTGTAAATGGTCTTTTCATATCATGGCTATTATGACGATCTCAATAGCCTATATCGCACTTTTGATGTTTTGTTAACGGTCTTTGTGAACATGTCAGGGCGCCCTAGGAAACGTGTTCGACCACGTCAGGTCATGTGAGGGCACCGAGGGAAAGGAGTTCGGGCGGATTAAGTCGGGTTGGGTCGGGCCATGTGAGGGCGCCCAAGGAAACCCTTGAGTCTGTCATATTCTGATTTTTGTTGTAACAACTTGCCATTTTTGATATGGCCTCCCTCACACGATCCGACCCGAATGTGTTTCCTATCACGCCCTCACAAGGAACGACCCGACCTGCCCGAACGAAGGCACGACGGAGACCAAAATGGAAAATAGATCACACAAATGTGTAATACAAGGCACACAGGTGATCAAAACTTAGCATTGTTTATATGACCACCCACACACGACCCGACCCACCTGAATGCATTTACCTAGGCGCCCTCAAACAACCTGATGCACCCCAACCCACCCAAATGCATTTCCCTAGGTGTCGTCACACAACCCGACCCAACCCTCCCTGACCCACGGCAAACGC
This sequence comes from Pinus albicaulis, assembly GCA_034641835.2. Classification (NCBI taxonomy): domain Eukaryota; kingdom Viridiplantae; phylum Streptophyta; class Pinopsida; order Pinales; family Pinaceae; genus Pinus; species Pinus albicaulis. Next base: position 1,294,010,324 of record CM076581.1, on the reverse strand, counting down.
GTTTCCTTGTGCACCCTCACACGACCCAGCCCGATCGAACGCATTTCCTTGGGCACCCTCACATGACCTGACCTAACCTGACCCACCTGCACGCGTTTCCTTGGGTGCCCTCACACGACACAACTAGAGAAAACCCGCCTAAATGCGTTTTCCTACCTCACATGACTCGAACTGACCCAACTCGACCTGCTCGAACACGTTTCCTTGGGCGCCCTCACACGACACGACTCAAATCAACCTGCATGAATGTGTTTCCTTTTGTGGCTTCACATGACATGACCCAATCAAACCCTACCCGACCTACCCAAATGTGTTTCCTTGGCACCCTCACATGACCTAACACAACCCAACTCGGGCGTGTTCCTTGGGCGCCCTCACACGACTCGACCCGACTTGACCTCACACGACCCAACCCGACCTGACCTCACATGACTTGACCCGACCCAACCTCACACAACCCAACCTCACACCACTTCCTAACACGACCCCACCCGACCCGACTGGACCCGCCCGGACAAAGGCAATTTTGGATGTGAAGCTTGCAAAAAGTCTAAAGGGATGACATGCATGAACATAGGAGAGGGTAATAGAAAGTTCGAGTAGACGGCTAGAGAGGGAGAGTTATTGAAGGTAGAGAATGGCTAGAAGGCCAAGTCATTAAGGTCAAGAGGCCTTCGCTGAGAAGTTGAATCACAAAGTTTACGACACATATTGCAACCTGCACTGAATGTTATGCTCTAGCTAAAAGGGATGTTGGTCTTAAATAACTTTGCATGGTCATGGTAATTAAGGCACATGAAAGTATTGGAATGTATAATATTTTTGAGACTGAGGGAGATCACATTACCATTATTCGGGCACACTATGCTTGATTTAAGGGTGTTTCACTCTACTTGGAGTTGTGATGTATATTGTGCTACGTACCAATGCTCTTGTTGCACAAGGTTTCCGTGGTGGCCGCTTCCTCGGTGAAGTGATTAGGGGTGTTTTGACAATGAATGAGATCCATCATATTACCATTATGATACAAAGTCTTCACCATAAATGATGACGTGGTTATGTGTGAGGTTATACTAGTCGTGTGGTACAAAAATTAAGTAACGTTGAAGGAAAGATGTCATGTTGAAGTGAATTGCCAAGGTGATGCGCACGTTAGACAGTACTACGCGAGTGACATTCATGAATCGTAACTCTTGAAAGTGTGATCTGTCACCATGTCAAAGCAGGTGGTGAGGGCCCACATTGGGCTACGATTTGTGGGGTAATCACAATACAAATATTGTAATGAAAAAATGGTAAATATTCTTCAATACACTGCACATTATATTTTTAAAAAGTTATAATAAAACCTCTAATTTATTCATTCATTAAATTTAAAGGAAAAAAATTTATATTCATTTTTAAGATTAAACATGTTATAAGTTCAAGAGAAATTAATAACAATTAAATATAACAATTATATTATTATTTTTGTTAGCTTTACCTAGCTAACATAGTAATAGATAACATAATAATTGTCAATTAAATCACCCTAGTAAACAAATAACAAATATATTATTATAATCCTATAAAAATCAATAAAATAAAATAAAAATAAAAAAACAACATTACAAAATAAACTTGGTTGCCTCTGCATAATCTCAATCTCCCTACCTGTTAATGATCCAAAGGAAAAAGACAAATAAAATGTTAAACACTCTCAATAAATTTGCATTTCATTACATGAAGCATTTAGAGTCGTCGTCCATGGAAACCAGAACATCTCTTTACTGTACCTACTTCAAAATATTTTAAAATACGAAAAAAAAATCATTAACAACATTCATAGTATTGGGAAAATATCTAAACAAAAATATAATGGTTTATTATAAAACATTTTCATTTAAAAAACTATCAACATTTCACAATTACAAAAATAATAATAATAAATAAATTTTATTTTATTTCATCACATAATTTAAACTCTCTAGTATTTAAAATATAAAACTGGTCTATATGATACTTTAAGGTACGTTGTTGTTGTTTTTTATTTTAAAACTTGTATAGGACATGATCGAAACTACATGCAATTGAACAGGTTGTTAGTAGCCTATAAATATAGGATTCATAATTTTGACTTGACTATTGGTAATCTTGTAAATCTGTACATACTTTGCCTTCTGCAAGTTGTATTCACATATTTTATAAATAAAATAAAATCAAAATAAAAAATCAAAAAAATCAAAAAAAGAGGGTAAAAAGTCCTAAAAGAAACAATCAAAGGACTTAGAAAAAATAATAGACCCCAAAAGAAAAATATGAATAAAACATGAAAGTGTGCAAGTATAAATGCCACTATTTTTACTTTTTGCAGTTGATTATGGCAGAGTGTCAATAACTGCCATAATCTGTGATGAGTTGAACAATTTAATCTTGAATCATCATTTTTCAATTTCAAATGTTTTATATAGAGAATAAAGAATTGTCATATAGTTTAATCATGACATTTCATTAGTTAGGTAGAGAATAAGTGAATCCAACAGTTTAATCTAGATTCCAGGATGAAATAAGTGTAGAATTAGATAGTTTTACTGCTTTCTGAAAGAATAAATGTTGTAAAGGTTGCTAGCTCAAATGCACCTCATCAAAATGGAAGAAAAAATTTTTAGCATGTTAAATTGGGTAGGTAGAAGAAGGTGAGAAGCATCATTGTAAATATTATTCACCGGGGCTACAAATAACTAACTTCCTCTCCCCGTAGCCATTAAGAATTCTAAACTATCAGTCAGAAAAGCTCAAGGCATTTCCTTGACTTCTGTTGGGACCAGACCCAAGGCTCTATGACTGATCAGTTGAAAGTGTTAAATGTCTATATTAATCCCTAAAATCACATCATTTTCCATTCATGCATTCATTTCTCTAAAAATCATAAGTAAAAACTTCATTTTTACTTAAATATACTCCAATTCCCATTTAATTAACTTTCTACATCTTATGAAGCATAAAACCCTCAAAATTACATTTTAACTTAAGTTGAAGTGATGAAGTTATTATAATGCAAATGTGCCTTTAAACTTCACCTTTCATAGTTATGTTCATGTATTTTGAGTATACATTCTCCCCTTGTCATATTAAGTTTAACATATTTAATAACTCCCTAGAAAATAACCCTCTCCCATTAATATAATTCCCTTTATTAAATAGCCCCAAAAACCCATTAATATAAATTTAGCCAAAGTTATTTATCCCCACATGTTTAAATAAAAACCCACATTATACCCCCTTTGGCTAAAAATAACCTTATGTAAATATCCCGCCCTCTATGGTTATTAAATCAACTTGATTTAATTAACTATATAATAAAAAATACTCAAAAAATATTTAAACATGTTTATATGTGTTTAAAACAAAAAATATAATTCCCGACGTTTAATTTAAACTAAACTTCAAAGAAAATCATCCCTTGTTTATACACCCCTTTCCTCGATTACCCTTAACCCCAAGGTTAAAACCTTAACCTTTTATCCTTTCCCGATATATATCCATCACCACTGTTATAACCTTGGGTAAAGTCCTTTTTCAACCCTCCCGACCACTTTAACCCATGTATAAAATCCATTTATATATTAATCTTCACAAATCCCTCAGCACCATTGGACTCAATCCTAACCGTCCGATCATCCTTCTCCTTTTTAATCCGATGGTCAGAAACAAATCCAATAAATCCTTTCCTACCCCCACCATTTCCTATCGGATTAAATTTAAACCATTGATTTCCCCTTATCAAATCAATGGTACTAATCAAAGCCCCAACCCCACTACATTTACCCCACAACTTCACATCAAATCTCGACCGTTTGCTCCACTCCGCTAGATCTGACAATGCAGATTTCATTTCGCATTTTTTAAGTGATTGAATGAAGTTACCAAATAAATCTGCGAAAAAAGTAGTTTTGAGAAACCTCCGCCCGCTACATGCCCAAATTATATTGGATCGCATTGCTGAAGCTTAAAAACACTTACTACTCAAAAACAATGCGAAAACTATTTCCGGTTTCTCCTTCAAATGCACAAACCTCTCCTGCCATTAAGCCTACAATTAATACGATTTATCATGATTGACTTAAGGCTTAGCCTTAGTTTTTTCATTATTTTCATAAAACATTTCATGCATTAACCTTTGAAACCATTGAGAACCCTTTGCAAAGCCTCCCGATGCCATTTTCGAGTATCCTTTGAACCTATAAATCATTTTACTCTGAAAGTTGTTCCCGAGAATCTCCACAACCTCTGCCCGCCAAATTCAACAGAATTGAAGATTGTTGCAGACCAGTAACTCTTTGCGACCGCAAATCATACCTTTCACAGGTATGTTTCGCCATTCCAACCTGTAAGAATCTTCAAATTCCAGTTGAACTACCTCTTACTAAAGAAAATTGAATTACCCCTTTTGAGAAAGTCTAAAAACCTTCAAAATACAAGGGAAACCCTATCAAAATTTCTCCAAAATCCACTGTTTCAATTTTTAAGGTTTTAATATATTCCAAGATCATTTTCACTACTGAATTTGATCTAGAAGACTTTCCGCACTGTACAAAGCCACTTTTTCCTCATAAACCCTCACCCAGATTTCGAATTCTTCCCAAATCCGCTTAATTAACCTTCTGTTTCTCAAGAGAACTTAGCAAACTGTATAATCTTGCTTTGTTCACTTAAAATGACCAAGAAATAGGTCACCCCTAAAAATAGAGGTCCTAAATCTCAGAAGCCTGCCTCCAGCAAGCCTCCAAATCCTAAACCTCCCAAAATTGATAAACCTACTCTTATATTAACTACTGATTCTACTGAAATTGTTAGACCTTTACAGCCTCCTGTCACCACTGAAGAAAGAAATCCTTTGATAGACTTAGATTATAGAATTGTTGATGCCACTCTGGAATTTGATCTTATATAAGTGCATAAATAGTGTCAAGAGAAATTTGAAAAGAAAGAGGCCAATGACATACATGTATGGGAGTCCCATTTGCCCAAGTATGTGGTTCCCATCACTCATCCTACTCAAGATTTCATCAGGTTGTGTCAGATGCATTATATTCCTAATCAAAGGTGCATGGTTAATAAAAATAGTGAGGTCTTATTTTATATAACTGCTAAATCAATTAATAACATGCTCCAGCTAAACCATGACCCACAAGTAGTGTCATTATCAATTGAAGACCTGACCCAGATGTATTTGGACCTAGATCTCCCTAGGAAGTTTGGAATCCTTCAAAAATTCATGCCCAATCATGTCAATCTTCCCAAGGTGAATCCTCCTTATGATAGGTTTGATTTTCCTGAAGACTCCAGATAGGTCATTTCCATGCTATCATTTATTTTAGGTTATGTCAATGATGAATTTACAGATGCCTCCATCTTAGGCTTCCTCTCCACTTTGTCTCCTGGACAGCAACCCGAGTTGGTCTTTGATTTTGCTAAATTTATTGCTGACAATATTCATTATTAGCTGATAAAATTTCCTGATGAAGGAGTGTTTAGATATACCTCATATCTATTACATCTCTTCTTGTTCTTTCAAGCAGATAATTTTCCCTTGCAGTACAGAATATGGACATGGAGGGAAAACCACTTTCAGTAATATTTTGGACCTCTCTTCTTAGAAAAAATAGCAGTGAATACAGTTACAGTGATTTCAATGACTTATTTATCAGACCTACCATCAGTTTGAGTAGGATAAACAGTTCTATTTTTCCTTGTAAAAAAGGACAGCTTGCAAACTGTTTTGCTACTGTCCCTCTTATTATGTAATAATTCCTATTTTTTCTTGAGATATTTTGTAAGTAATTCAATTGTATAAATACTTCATATTTCGAAGTATTTAGTGTGGAATAAAATTTTTCAATACTACTATAGTCATTTTGCTGGATATATTGAAGTTTGTGTGAGTCAATCAGTAAAGCAACAGACTGGAATTGAGATTAAAGACATCATAACTAAGGATTCTTGTGTTGACCATATAAGTCTAGTACTTTCCAGTTTTCATTGTTTTATCTTTCAAAAGTTTCCATACATTCATTTTAATGGTTTCTATCTTTAATGATTAACTAGAAAGGTTTAAACATGATTAGTGATAAAAATCTCCCTGTTTTTCACTAGTTTTCATTATTATGTTTTATGCTTGATAACTGAACTATAGAATTCTTAAATGCTCTTAGTCCTTTTTTGATCCCCTCCTTCAATCTTCATTTTTGTAACTTAAGGATTCTTAATTTCCCTTTTTTTTAGATTTCACCCATTCCATCAAAAAGCCTATTCAAAAGCTTTTGAAGGTCATCTACCCTTCCCTTAGTATATTTGCTTCTCTAAGCCTTATTTCCTAGCTCTGCTTGCCTAGAAAGTTGACTCCATAGCCCAATGGTCTGGTAGATCCCTCTGTGGTTTACCTTGAAGTACCTTTTATTCCCACCAAACTTTAAAAAACAAGTCCCACTATCCACTCATAGCTAGCCTAAAATCCAATTATAAAACAAAGTTAAATCTTTAGGAGAGATCCCTCTCCGGAACTCAGGAAGGCTAGATCCTGAATTCTAAAAGAGGTTCTTGGTTACCCATGGTTTTCTTAACTACAAAAAATCCTCATCCCACAACCTGAGAATTACTAGGGTGATAACGAACTGGCGACCATACTGGGGAACTAACCACTCTCCAGTTTTAAGTTTAATCTTGGAGGAATATTTTTAAAAATATATTTTATACTTTAAGATTGAATTTAAATGTAGTGGGTATTTACAAAATAAAAATTTTGGCTCCCATGAAAGTCTATTACACTAGATCCAACCCTGATCCCAACCCTCCCGATATAATAGACAATCCAGACCAGATAGGAAAAAAGAAAAAACAAACTGTTAGTTCAAAGACTGAAGTACCCCTGAAAAGAGCTGATTCTTTACCCAAAGAATTAGTAAGCTTATCAAACATTGAATTTGATTTGAAATTTGAAAAATCAGTGTTTAGAACCAAGTCTGAAACTGATTTAAAGGAAATTGTTTTAGATTCTGTTTTTACTTCTTATGTGAGTGAAAAACACAAAATTATTTCAGTTCCTACTAAATCGGACCAAACTGAAAGTCAAAGTCCAATAAAAAGGGTAAATGTCACAAAAATTAAAGACATTGAAGAAGTTGTTAAGTTAGCCAATTTTTTGTCTCAATTCAAACTTCCAGTTTCCCAAATATACACCATAGTCTTTCCAGCATCAGATTCTACTCTGTATGCTGCCACTTCATTTACAGATTCTACTGTTAGTTCACCCCCAGAGTCTATTAATCCAGACCTGCCTTGGCAGCCTAGGATCATATATTCATCATATCCTCAATCCACCGCTAGTTCATATATAGATCCATTCATCCCTGAGCTTCCCTTGTAGCCTAAAGTAATATATCCATCATTCACTCAGCCCATAACATCCACCACCACCATAAGCACTAGCCATACTACTTCTTTTTCATCTCCTTTTCCAATCTCTTCGAGTACCACTTTCACCACATCTGCTATTTTAATCAGCACTATCCCTGCCACTACTACTGTACCTCCCAGTTTAGAAAAAATCCAAGCCATGGTAGCTAGATATGCTCCCTTGGTCTTACCTCAAAATCTCCATGACATGCCCCAAAATTACCAAAAATACATCCCATTATTTGATAATTTTTCACAAATCACTGCACAACAACATATCACAAGAATGAATGATTTTTGGGAAATTTATGAAATAGATGAGTCTGATGTCAGAATGAGATTGTTTGCACAAAGCTTAAATGGAGAAGTAAAAAAATGGTTTAGAATTTTAAGTGTTGGTAGTATAGCAGACTTAGCTGCATTCCATAGAGCCTTCATAAATAAATGGGAGAAGAAGAAGAATCCCATGTAAATTTTATCCAAGTTTGATGCTATTAAGAGAACCCCCAATGAGTATGTCCAAAAATTTTGCACCAGATATAACAGTGCTTACAATTCTATTCCTGCAGACCTTAAACCCACTCCATATTCCGTGCTGCTCAAATTTCCATGTTGTTTTGACATAGACATGGCATATCAACTTAGAAAAAGGGATGCAGAGACCCTAGAACAAATGCAACTAAATGTTGTAGGTGTAGAAATCAATATCCTTGCCAAGAAAGCTAGAATGAGAAATGAAAGAAGGGTTACTATCAAAGAATCTTAAAAATTAGATGGAAATTTTGATTTTATCAACAAAACATTAGAAACTGTAGTTGAGAGACTATATCACATTTAAAGAAAACCACAATGGGAGAATCAATCCCAAATTAGGAATCCCAACTACATGAAAAACAACAATCCTGGGAAAGGTAAATAACCTTCCCCGGATTACAACATAAGACCCCCATTCCAAGAAAAATTTGCAAAGAGTTCACAAAACATCAACATAGTTATGGGGATAGATGAAAACAATACAATTTTCCTCACTCAGGACGACCAGGAACTCTTTGAGCTACAATAGTTTAAAGTAGAATTTGGTGAATCCTTCGATTATAAGCAAGGTTATGATTTTGCAATCAGTGAAATTCACAGCCAATATAACCTTAGGAGCAAGAAAACCAATCAGCCTACTATAAAGAATAATGCTCCAACCCAACAAAGCCAAAACAAAAAGAAGACTGAGGCTCCCAAAAAGAAATTTTTACAAATTATTCCCAGAGAAAATAAACAAAATTCAAACCCACCCAGTCCTAAAAAACAACAAAGTCCAAATATTGTAGATATTAATGATGAGGTGGCTCAATCATCTAAAGATGCCCAAAAGGCTAAAACTACAAAAACCACCAATTCAATAATAGTCAATGAACCAAAAAAGAATCCAGCTGACTTAAAATCATCGAATCCCAAATCTTTCACTGAGAATCCCAAATATGATCAAGCTTATGCTAACCCTCAAACTATTCCTGAAAAACAACTAAAGATAGCAGAAACCAAGAAACTCAAACAGAAGACAAAAGAGAAGCCCAAACCAAAGGTAAAACTGTTGACACACAAGAAAAATAATCACAAACCACAGTGCCAAAAGATGATGTAATTCAAGCCATCAAATATCAGTTAACATTTAACATGCAATCTGAAATATCCAAGTTAAATATAGTTGTTCCCTTAGTTGAATTGGCTAAAAATTACTTGTATAGATCTATGATTTCTGAAGCATTGAATGTAAATGAAAATGAGGATACAATTAAAATGAGTGAGGATAGGCCTGAATTAATGTTTGGTCCAAATGTAGATGGTAAGCATTCATATGGGTCAGTACCTCCATTTTATTTAAGTCTTACTGTACATGATCAAATATTGCACAATGTTATGCTAGATACTGGAGCTTCCCATAACCTAATGCCCAGAGGAATAATGGAAACCTTGAATCTAGACATAACCTGACTATATAAAGACCTGTTTTCATTTGATTCATCTAAAGTTCAATGCATAAGGTTGATTAAAGATTTGTGTGTAAACCTAGTCCAATATCCTGGTAAAAGCATGATCATGGTTTTTGTGGTAGTTGATATCCCTCCAAAGTATAGCATGCTTCTTTCTCACTCATGGGGAGCAAAGTTGGAGGGATCTCTACAAATTGACCTGATTTATGCCACTATCTCGGTATTTGGACAACCCAAAAAGCTTTACAGAGAAACCTTAATGAAGTTCATGATCAGTACTACTGACAGACCTACCAATTATCCAATCTATTCAACTCCTACTGATCTTGATTCCTTTATTCTCAGTAACTCTGATCATAATGAAAATCCAACTGAACTCACTGATAAGAAACTTAAAATAGTGGATGATTACATTGGTCATGACGCTTTATGGCATTTAGATTTTGATGGATATGTAAATAAATCAGGAGCTGGAACAGGTGTATGGATTACCAATATTGAAACAAGCCATTCTGAAGTACGTTCCTTTAGATTGAATTTCAAATGCACCAATAACATGGCTGAATATGAGGCTTTAATCTTAGGTTTGCAAATTATTAGGAAAATCAGAGGGCAAAGAATAATGGTCATGGGAGATTCTGAGTTAGTTATCAAGAAAATAAATGCATAATACTCTGTTCACAATCCCAGACTTGCAAGATACAGAGAAACAGCATTGGAATTGCTTGATGATTTGTTAGAATCAAAGTTTTCTATCATCCCTAGAAAGAAAAATTTGCAAGCCCATTGTTTAGCAACCTTTTCCAACAGTTGTAAATTTCCATCTTCACCATTACAAAAATACACTGCTGAAATCAAACACGGACCTATTGTCCCAGACAATGTAAAATACTGGCAAATTTTCTCAGAGGATGAACAAATCTATCACTTTTTGAATAATGAGCAAGAATTTCAACATTGCCAAATCGATAATGATTGTAACATAGATTCACCTTGTGATATAGATTCAAATTTTTTTCAAATAGATGATTTAGATAATTTAGATTTACATAATTTTGATAAACGTACTATATTTACTCAGAGTGACAGATGAATTGGAAAAATTAGATATAGAGGAAATGATGGAAGATGAACCAAATTTGATTGATTTAAAACATAACATTTTACCCAGAGGTTTAACTCCCCTAGAAGACTTATTTGATTCCAATGATGTGCCCAAAAAGCCAAAAATGGAACTAGTTAAGTCTGATATAGAAGAGTATAACTTAGGGACAGATGAAAAACCAAAAATGATCAAACTATCAAAATCCTTATCATCAGAAGAAAAGGTTAAATACATAGAACTTTTAAAAGAATATCAGGATGTCTTTACATGGAGTTATGAAGATCTGAAAACTTACAACAAAGACATAATTCAGCATAAAATTCCTTTGAAAGAAAATCAAAAGCCTTTTCAACAAAAACTCAAAAGGATTAATCCAATTTTGTTACCTTTAATCGAAAAAGAAGTTAAAAGAATGTTTGATGCACAAATAATTGCACCAGTCAGATATTCTGACTGGGTATCTAATTTAGTGCCCACCAAAAATAAAACAGGAGAAATTCAACTATGCATAGACTTTAGAAATCTTAATAAAGCTTCCTTGAAAGACAACTACCCCTTGCCAAAAATGGATCATATTTTGCAGAGGGTGGCAAGTTCTTCAAGAATTTCTTTACTAGATGGTTTCTCTGGTTATAATCAAATTCTAGTTCATAAATATGACCAAACTAAAACTTCATTTACCACTCCTTGGGGCATGTTCATGTACGTGAAAATGCCTTTTGGATTGAAAAATGCAAGAACTACTTTTCAGAGGGAAATGGATATTACCTTTGCTAAGGAGATCCATGAATTTTTAGTTATTCATCTTGATGATATTACTGTATTTTCAAAAACAAATGATGAACACTTAGATCACATGAGACAAGTTTTTATCAAATGTTGAAAATATGGTATATCCCTTAATCCTAAAAAGACTCTTTTCGGACTAGAAGAAGGAAAACTGTTAGGTCACATAATCTCCAAAGAAGGCATTAGAATAGACCCTGCAATAATTGAAGCCATTTTAAACATTCAATCACCAAGGAACATAAAATAACTTCAAGCATTCTTGGGTAAAATCAATTTTTTAAGAAGATTTATCTCTAATCTGGCTAAAATCATAAAGGATTTTAACAATATGCTTAACAAGGACTCTGCAATAAAATGGAAATTAAAGGCCAAACAATCTTTTGAATCCATAAAATAGGCCTTAACAAAAGCACTAGTCCTCATCAGCCCAGATTATACAAAATATTTCATATTTTTTTCCTTTGCATTTGAACACACCATAACTGCAGTTCTTCTATAGAAAAAAAATCAAGGTTTTGAATAGCCAATTGCATTCTTTAGTAAAGCCCTCAAAGATGCACCTCTGAAGTATAATATAATGGAAAAACAGGCTTTATCCCTGTTTAAAGCCATCAAATATTTCAGAGCGTATATACTTCATTCACACATCATTGCATATGTCCCTAATGCAGTAATTAAAGATATTTTGACAGAAGATGGAGCTGATAGTAGGAGAGGAAAGTGGATAGCCATGATCCTTGAGTATGATCTGGAAATAAAACCAACTAAGCTCATTAAAGGACAGGGTTTAGCCAGATTGATGGCTGAATCAAATTGCAATGCTTTAGATATTAATTTCATTGCACAAATAGATGAACAAGAGGAGATGGCGACTCCATTGATCAGTGAGGCCTATCTAGACTCACCATGTTACTCTGATATTATCTTTGTACTAACACATTTACAGGCTCGTCCTAGGCTAACAAAAACCAAGGCAAGATTCATCAAACAGAAAGCAATGAGGTTTTGTATCTAAAATAATGCACTTTACTGGAAAGAAAATACTGGGATTTTACTAAATTTTCTATTAAAATTTGAGGATGACAAAATTCTTGAGGAGTTTCATGCAGGTGATCGTGGAGGCCATCTATACTGGAAGAGTAAAACAGAAAAAATACTCAGAGCTGGTTTCTACTAGCCAACTTTATTTTCTGAAGTTAAAAAATCTGTCACCTCTTGCCATAAATGCCAAATTTTTGAAGGGAAAAAGAAATTGTTGCCTTTACCTATTAAGCCTATATCCACTGAAAAACCATTTCAACTATGGGGGTTAGACTTCATAGGTGAAATCCATCCTCCATCTTCAGGCCAACATAAATGGATTTTAACTACAACAGATTACTTTACCAAGTGGATAGAAGCCATTCCCACTAGGCAAGCCACTAATTTAGTTATAATCTCATTTATAGAAAGTAATATTTTGTCAAGATTTGGATGCCCACATAAGATTATTACTAACAATGCAACATCATTCAAATCCAAGAAAATGGTTTCTTTCTGTCATAAATACCATATTACCTTAGGTCATTCCACAACATATTATCCTCAAGGTAATGGTTTAGTCGAATCATCAAACAAAAGCTTAATCAATATCATCAAAAAACTACTCCAAGAAAACAAAAAGACATGGAACAAAAATCTGGTCTATGCCCTATGGGTTGATAGACTTACCACAAAAAAGTTTATTGGAACTTCACCTTATCAGATTGTTTATGGAACAGATGCAGTTTTCCCTTCTTCCTTGGGTGTCCCAGTCATGAAGATTATCCAAGAATCACAGGTGGAAACAAATGATATTCAACGAAGAATCAATGAAACCATACATCTCCAACAAACTAGAGAAGAGGTTTATGAAAAATCACAAGTTTTACAGGATAAAATCAAAAATATTTTTGATAAAAGGGTTAAGGAAGATGATTTTTTCATAGGAGATCAAGTTTTGAGATGGGATTCACGAAGAGAGGATAAAGGCAAGCATGGAAAGTTTGAATTTCTATGGCAAGGACCCTATGTGATATATGGTTACAAAGGTAATAATTCCTTTTTCATCGGGAATTTGGATGGAACTAAACTTCAAGAAGGACCAATGAATGGTAGGATGCTGAAACACTACTATTCCTCAGAGTCACTCAACAGTTAGATTGATTTACTTTATCATTGTAAATATTTATTGCAAGTGTGTAGATTGGATTGGAGGTCTTATCTACAAATTTGAAGGTTGAAGAGAAAGCCCTAAGATTTGCAGTATAAGATGTCATAGATATGATTTGTTGTAGAAAACAGAAGACAATTACAGGATCACCAAGGTCAATGGATAAGGCTACTGCTCTTAGAAAGTTCTTGACATTTCACAAGGAAATGCCATCCCCAAGTGAAGCCGATGTTAGTAACCTATAAATACAGGATTCATAATTTTGACTTGACTATTGGTAATCTTGTAAATCTGTACATACTTTGCCTTCTGCAAGTTGTATTCACATATTTTGTAAAAAATCAAAAATAAAAAAAAAATCAAAAAAGAGAGTAAAAAGTCCTAAAAGAAACAATCAAAGGACTTAGAAAAAATAATAGACCCCAAAAGAAAAATATGAATAAAACACGAAAGTGTGCAAGTATAAATGCCACTACTTTTACTTTTTGCAGTTGATTATGGCAGAGTGTCAATAAATGCCATAATGTGTGATGAGTTGAAAAATTTAATCTTGACTCGTCATTTTTCAATTTCAAATGTTTTAGATAGAGAATAAAGAATTTTCATATAGTTTAATCATGACGGTTCAATATTTAGGTAGAGAATAAGTGAATCCAACAGTTTAATCTAGATTCCAGGATGAAATAAGTGTAGAATTAGATAGTTTTACTGCTTTCTAAAAGAATAAACGCTGTAAAGGTTGCTAGCTCAAATGCACCTCATCAAAATGGAAGAAAAAATGTTAGCATGTTAAATTGGGTAGGTATAAGAAGGTGAGAAGCATCATTGTAAATATTATTCACCAGGGCTTCAAATAACTAACTTCCTCTCCCCATAGCCATTAAGCATTATAAACGATCAGTCAGAAAGGCTCAAGTCATTTCCTTGACTTCTGTTGGGACTGGATCCAAGGCTCTGTGACTGATCAGTTGAAAGTGTTAAATGTCTATATTAATCCCTAAAATCACATCATTTTCCATTCATGCATTCATTTCCCTGAAAATCATAAGTAAAAACTTCATTTTTACTTAAAGATACTCTAATTCCCATTTAATTAACTTTCTACATCTTATGAATCATAAAACCCTCAAAATTACATTTTATCTTAAGTTGAAGTGATGAAGTTATTATAATGCAAATTTTCCTTTAAACTTCACCTTTCTTAGTTATGTTAATGTATTTTGAGTATACATTGTCCCCTTGTCATATTAACTTTAACATATTTAATAACTCCCTAGAAATAACCCTCTCCTATTAATATAATCCACTTTATTAAATAGCCCGAAAAGCCCATTAATATGACTTTAGCCAAAGTTATTTATCCCCACATGTTTAAATAAAAACCCACATTATAACCCCTTTGGCTAAAAATAACCTTATGTAAATATCCCGCCCTCTATGGTTATTAAATCAACTTGATTTAATTAACTATATAATAAAAAATACTCAAAAAATATTTAAACATGTTTATATGTGTTTAAAACAAAAAATATAATTCCCGAAGTTTAATTTAAACTAAACTTCAAAGAAAATCATCCCCTGTTTATACACCCCTTTCCCCAATTACCCTTAACCCCAAGGTTAAAACATTAACCTTTTATACTTTCCCGATATATATCCATCACCACAGTTATAACCTTGGGTAAAGTCCTTTTTCAACCCTCCTGACCACTTTAACCCATGTATAAAATCCATTTATATATTAATCTTCACAAATCCCTCAGCACCATTGGACTCAATCCTAATTGTCCGATCATCCTTATCCTTTTTAATCCGATGGCCAGAAACAAATCTGATAAATCCTTTGCTACCCCCACCATTTCCTATCGGATTAAATTTAAACCATTGATTTCCCCTTATCAAATCAACAGTATTGATCAAAGCCCCGGCCCCACTGCATTTTCCCCGCAACTTCACATCAAATCCCGACCGTTCACTCCACTCCATTAGATCCGACGATGCAAATTTCATTTCACATTTTTAAAGTGATCGAATGAAGTTACCAAAAAAATTTGTGAAAAAAGTAGTTTTGAGAAACTGTTGCCCGCTATGTGTCCAAATTATATTGGATCGCATTGCTCAAGCTTAAAACAACTTAATTCTCAAAAATAACGTGAAAACCATTTCCGGTTTCTCCTTCAAACGGACAAACTGCTCCCCCCCATTAAGCCTTAATTAATATGATTTATCATGATTTGACTTAAGGCTTAGCCTTAGTTTTTTCATTATTTTCATAAAACATTTCATGCATTAACCTTTGAAACCATTGAGAACCCTTTGTAGAGCCTCCCGATGCCATTTTCGAGTATCCCCTGAACCTGTAAATCATTTTACACTAAAAGTTGTTCCCGAGAATATCCACAACCTCTGCCCGCCAAATTCAACAGAATTGAAGATTGTTGTAGACCGGTAACTCTTTGCGACTGCAAATCATACCTTTCACAGGTATTTTTCACCATTCCAACCTGTAAAAATATTCAAATTCTAGTTTAACTGCCTCTTACTAAAGAAAATTGAATCACCCCTTCTGAGAAAGTCTAAAAACCTTCAAAATACAAGGGAAACCCTGTCAAAATTTCTCCAGAATCCACTGTTTCCATTTTTAAGCTTTTAATCTGTTCCAAGATCATTTTCACTGCTAAATTTGATCTAGAAGACTTTCCGCACTGTACAAAGCCGCTTTTTCCTCATAAACCCTCGGCCAGATTCCGAATTCTTCCCAAATCCACTTAATTGACCTTCTATTTCTCAAGAGAACTCATCAAACTGTATAATCTTGCTCTGTTCATTTAAAATGACAAAGAAATAGGTCACCCATAAAATTAGAGGTCCTAAATGTCAGAATCCTACCTCTAGCAAACCTCCAAATCCTAAACCTCCCAAAATTTATAAACCTACTCCTATATTAACTGCTGATTCTACTGAAATTATTAGACCTTTACAGCCTCCTGTCACCACTGAAGAAATAAATCCTTTGATAGACTTAGATTATAGAATTACTTATGCCACTCTGGAATTTGATCTTCTAGAAGTGCATAACTAGTGTCAAGAGAAATTTGAAAAGAAAGAGGCCAATGACATACCTGTATGGGAGTCCCATTTGCCGAAGTATGTGGTTCCCATCCCTCATCCTACTCAAGATTTCATCAAGTTGTGTCATATGCATTATATTCCTGATGAAAGGTGCGTGGTTAATAAAAATAGTGAGGTCTTATTTTACATAACTGTTGAATCAATTAATAACATGCTCCAGCTAAACCATGACGCACAAGTAGTGTCATTATCAATTGAAGACCTGACCCAGATGTATTTGGACCTAGATTTCCCTAGGAAGTTTGAAATCCTTCAAAACTTCATGCCCAATCATGTCAATCTTCCCAAGGTGAATCCTCCTTATGATACCTTTGATTTTCCTGAACGCTCCAGACAGGTCATTTCCATGCTATCATTTATTTTAGGTTATTTCAATGATGAATTTACAGATGACTCCATTTTAGGCTTCCTCTCCACTTTGTCTCCTGGACAGCAACCCGGGTTAGTCTTTGATTTTGCTACATTTATTGCTGACAATATTCATTATCAGTTGATAAAATTTCCTGATGAAGGAGTGTTCAGATATACCTCATATCTGTTACATCTCTTCTTGTTCTTTCAAGAAGATATTTTTCCCTTGTAGTACACAATATGGATATGGAGAGAAAACCACTTTCAGTAATATTTTGGACCTCTCTTCTTAGAAAAAACAGCAGTGAATACAGTTACAGTGATTTCAATGACTTATTTATCAGACCTGCCATCAGTTTGATTAGGATAAACAATTCTATTTTTCCTTGTAAAAGAGGACAACTTGCAAACTGTTTTGCTGTTGTCCCTCTTATTATGTAATAATTCCTATTTTTTCTTGAGATATTTTGTAAGTAATTTGATTGTATAAATACTTCATATTTCGAATTATTTAGGGTGGAATAAAATTTTTCAAGACCACTATAGTCATTTTGCTGGATATATTGAAGTTTGTGTGTCAATCAGTAAAGCAGTAGAGTGGAATTGAGATTAAACACATCATAACTAAGGATTCTTGTGCTGACCAAATAAGTCTAGTACTTTCCAATTTTCATTGTTTTATCTTTCAAAAGTTTCCATACATTCATTTTAATGTTTTCTATCTTTAATGATTAACTAGGAAGGTTTAAACAGGATTAGTGATAAAAAGCTCCCTGTTTTTTACTAGTTTTTATTGTTATATTTTCTACTTAATAACTGGACTATAGAATTCTTAAATGCTCTTAGTCCTTGTTTGATCCCCTCCTTCAATATTCATTTCTGTAACTTAAGGATTCTTAATTTCCATTTTGTTCAGATTTCACCCATTCCATCAAAAATCCTATTCAAAAGCATTTGAAGGTCATCTACCCTACCCTTAGTATATTTGCATATTTAAGCCTTATTTCCTAGCTCTGCTTGCCTAGAAAGTTGAATCCATAGCCTAATGGTCTGGTAGATCCATCTGTGGTTTACCTTGAAGTACCTTTTATTCCCACCAAACTTCAAAAAACAGGTCCCACTATCCACTCATAGCTAGCCTAAAATCCAATTATAAAACAAAGTTAAATCTTTAGGAGAGATCCCTATCCGGAACTCAGAAAGGCTAGATCCTAAATTCTAAAAGAGGTTCTTGGTTACCCCTGGTTTTCATAACTACAAAAAATCCTCATCCCACAACCTGAGAATTAATAGGGTGATAACACAGATATCGAAAATGAAGACTATGAAATTGGATTAACATTTCTTGAAAAAAATTGGTCAAAATCTAAGGAAAATTACAATGTCTACCGTCGTCGCTATTATGACGTTTAATCAACATGTCGCAACACTGAAAGTTATCCTCCAACTGTCGCAATACTGATGGTTTTCCTCAAGCCGTCACAATACTGATGGTTGAACCCAATTCTGTCGCACTACCGACAATGTCTTTAAACGTCGAAATAGTGACGTTTTCCCCAAACCGTCGCAATACCGACTCAAGTCTTAGAAACATCGCATTTCTGACGTTGTGTCCCAAAACGTCGGTGTTCCGATAACGTTCCAAAATGTCGCAATACCCACGATGTCCCTAAATGTCGGTATAGTGACAGTTGTTGGCAGGATTTGAAAATTTGATAAAAATTGGGGAAATTTCTGACAGTACGTCAAAAGTGTTGGAACTAAAGTGTCGGAATTTTGACCAAATTTACTATTGAATTACATACAAAACTCTTCTCGCAAGAGCCCTCAGTACATCAACTAATTGTCTCACACTGTCATACAAAAATTGGCAAATCCTTTAGCCAATTTACTGCCCCTAGACAACCTGCCTTCACTATGCAATCCCTGTTGAATGCAATCCCTGAATTAATGCAATCTTGCCTGCCTTAACTGTGCAAGTATCATTGGCACATCCAATGGATGTTTGTCTGCATGTGTGCAAGAATATAATGCCACAACTTATAGTCAACTTCCCTTTCACCTAGAACTCAACTGGGTCTCCACTAGATCTCACATGCATGCAGCTAATAATAGTAAATCCTCAGTTGCATGTGAGATCACTGATTGTGAAATAATTAATTTTTAATTCACTAGATCTCTCACTAATGTATCTTCAGCTAAAACTAGCACAACTAATTTTAACTCACTTAACTTAGTTAAATTGACTTACAACTTGCACCAACTCATGCACCACTGCACTTCAAACTCTCTTACAACTAGAATTACTCTGCATGTCCCACCAACCAACCTCTAACTCGAAATTCACTAGCTAACTGAATTTTCCACTTCATTTAGTTATTTCAAGTCCACATTGAGAATAGATTACAGTTTAATGTCCATCTAAATAAAGGGATAATAAAAATAGACATGCACCCAAAAATAGCCCTATGGGCCCCACCCTAGTGTAGGTGCTTAATGCACTAGTGTAGGTGATAAATCTTCTTGTTGAATCTCAACACTGTCTCTCAACAAGAAAATGATTATCCTTCACCTTGATCTTGTCTCTATGGTATTCAAATTTTCTCCTGGTGAGCGCCTTCATCAGAATATATGCATCGTGATCTTTCATGGGAATGTGCTGAAGCAACATGATCCTCCTTTGCACACAATCTCATAGATGATGGTACCGGATATCTATATGATTGGACCTATCATGAAACACAGGATTAATCGAGATTTTAATGAAACTCTGATTATCACAATGAATCACTGTTGAATCCATCTGAGAATCAAACCAACAAACCAAGATCTTCACCATCAAGATAGTCTCACATGCATCTTCACTTGCTGCCATGTATTCTGCTTCCACTAAACTAAGTGCCATGGATCATTTCTTCCTGTTGTACCAGGAAACTATTGTCGAACCAATGTAAATATCCCCCCTGATGTGCTCTTTCTGTCTGATGGACTACCAACCTAATCTACATCCGTGGATCCATGCAACTTCACTCAATCTGTTTGTCTGTACCATAGACCATACTCTTATGTGCCCCTTAGGTATCTTATGACATGCTTCCCCGCCTTCAAAAAGAGCTTTGTAGGCTTAACTATAGCTTGACTCAGTTAGTTAACGGCATAGGAAATGTTTGGTATTGTGCTCATTAGATACATTAGCGAACCCACTAACTATCGATAGATAGTAGCATCAACTACCTCTCCAGAAGTAGCACCCTCTTTCCTCCAATTTCCTGGAAGAGGAGTATCTATGGGTTTGCAGCTCTCCATGTTAAACTTACCCAGTATCTCCTTTGCATACTAGCCTTGAGACACAAAATTTCACCATCCCACTACCATATTTCCAGTCCAAGGAAATAATGGAGGAGTCCAATGTCCTTCATTTAAAACTCCCTTGCAAGATCCTTCTTGTATGAGTGTATCAGCTGCTCATCACCAGTCAAAATTAAATCATAAACATAAAGAACAATCATAAAGATCTTACCCTCAACCAGAATCTAGTACAAGTTTGCATCTGCTTCACATTTGGTGAAGCCTAGACTGATGAAATAGCTATCTATCTGAGTGTACCAAGCACGAGGTGCTTGCTTTAGCCCATACAATGCTCTTTTGAGCTTGCACACATGAGACTCGTTGTTGAAGATCTCAAAACCTTTAGGATTCTCTATGTACACCTCTTCCTTAATGATCCCATTGGGAAATGCAGTTTTCATATCCATCTCATGAATGCGCCATCCCATCTGCGCTAAGAGTGCAAGGATGGATCTTATTGAAGAGTACCTTGTGACAAGCGCAAAAGTCTCATCATAATCTATCCCCTCGATCTGTGAGAAGCCTCGGGCCACAAATATGGCCTTGTATTTCTCCACACTCCCATTAGTATCTTTCTTTACCTTGTATATCCATCTCGAACCTGCCATTCATTTTTCAACCAGTCTTGGGACAATTTCCCATGCACTATTTTTGACAATGGAGTCATACTCCTCCACCATTAAATCAACCGAAGTAGGTTGTTGCACTACTTACTGAAAGGAAGATGGTTCATTCATAATAAATTTTCTCATGAGATCCATGTATCCAATAAATCGGTTAGGAGACTTTCTCTATATGCATTGTGAGGTAGGGGCTCCTACATTCTGTGCAGCATCAAGTCTTGGCTTATCATCTTCCGTGGTGCACCTTCTGCCATTTCTGATGGATGGCTCTGCATGAGTGGCTTCCTCCACTCCATGAACATCCTCATATGGTTTATCCACATCTTGAGACTCATCCCTGGGAACCAGCAGTTCCTCCTCTGCATCTAATTCCATCTCCATCTCAATGGACAACCAAATGGATTTCCTTTCATTAAATTTTATATCCCATCGCACAACAGTCATTCTACTATTTGGAAAATACACATGATAATTATGGGGTGTTTTTGTGTACCCTAAAAAAATCCCAACTTCAGTTTTCGGTTCCAGCTTCTTCCTAGCATCCTTCGTCACATGCACATAAACAAATGAACCAAAAATTTTAAAGTGTGAAACATCCAGTTTCTTACCAGTGAAAGCTTCTTCAAATGTACTGATGCCAAGTACTCTATGTGGACAATGGTTCTACACATAAAACACATTTTTACATGCTTCCACCCACAAATGCATTGGTAGGCCCTGATCATGCAACATCGATCGTGATGCACCCATGATCGTTTTCTTCATCCTCTCTATAGCCCCATTTTGCTGTGGGTTATGAGGCGCTATGAGTTCTCTTCGAATTACTTCTTTGCTGAAATTTTTTTTGAATTAATTAGATATGTATTCTCCACCATTATCGCTCCTAAGAGCCTTCACTTGCTTCCCCAACTCTTTCTCCACCAATGCCTTAAACTCACAGAACTTAGAGAATTTTTTATCTTTCTTCTGCATGAAGAAGATCCAGCATTTATGAGAAAATTCATCGAAAAATATTACATAGTACTTATGTTTTACTATTGAAGCAGCCGAGAATGGCCCATATGCATCTATGTGAACTCTCTGAAGGATTCTTGAAGCTCAGTTCTCCTTCTCATGAAAGGTGGACTTTACATACTTCCCCATGGTGCAACCCTTTGTTACAATAAAAATTGTCACCTTGACATTCTGCTGACTGTATGAGCTCAATAACACTCATACATGCCTCCTCTACAAGTCTTACAACCTTTACTCCTCATGTCAAGCCCTGAAACAAGAAGAAAAACCCTAAAAACCTCTGGAAGAATGCGTAC
Source organism: Pinus albicaulis (assembly GCA_034641835.2). NCBI lineage: Eukaryota > Viridiplantae > Streptophyta > Pinopsida > Pinales > Pinaceae > Pinus > Pinus albicaulis. The sequence continues at coordinate 1,293,988,056 of CM076581.1, read as the reverse complement.
GCATGTAAGATGGAGCCTGCCTGCATTCCTAGCTTGGGTACGCAGGTAATGCATGGCTTACCTGCGTTTTAGAACGCGGCTTTCCTTTGAAATGCCTGCGGACCCTCCTCAAAGTCAAAAAGGTGAGAAAGTAAAGTCAAAAAAGTGGTTTGAGGTCAATTCTAGAAGGTTCTAGATGAGAATTTTTGGGGATGAGTACGCTTTGATAAGGTGCATGTATCCCTCACCTTAAGGAACTAATCCCTTGATGTGAGGAGTATATCCCTTTGAAGGAGGATTCTATCCCTACAAAGGTGGAATCCTAACCTCCTCATCTGCTCTATAAAATGAGGCATTGGGTAGTCTCAAGGGTTAAGATTTTGATTTAAGCTTTTGGAGATTGAGATTTTGGAGATTGAGAATTGGATTTCAAGCTTTATGTGTGATTGAGCTGAAGTGCTATTGATATTTAGACTTCTTTTTGTTGATTTTTTGAGAGGAAAGATCACATACCTCTTTATGCTCCTGGAGGAAGAGTGAAAGACTTATCAAAGTAGAGGAGATTCCTACTTCGAACACCGGGAAGGCCTTTCAAACATCAAGGCTAAGGTTGTAAGGTTCTTCTATATATTTTAAGATTAATACAATCAAGTTTTGTTTTTCTCAGTAAATTGTCATTCGATTGTTTATTTCAATAAGCTGTCATTTGATCGTTTATTTCATAGATTCCTTGATCACTATGATAGGTATTTTTTATGATTATTTGTTATACAGGTGCTATTTAATATTTTCTTGTTTGTGATTGCAGGTCGACAAAAGATGACACTTTCTTGTTTCTTGCGATGAAAGAACTCTTGTTGCGAAGGAAGGATTATTGTTGCGACGAAAGAACTCTTGTTGCGACGGAAGGATTATTGATGCGACAGAAGCACTCCGACTGCAAATAATCATTTGGATCTAAGGTAGGATCGACACCTTCATAGCATTTAATTACAAAACAAATATATTTAGAGAAAGATAAACTTAGTTGTTCGTTTGTTGCTATATTGTCTTCTGACACTTGGGAGATCGGTCTTGTCCGCAAGAACGATTTATCCGGCCAAAAAATTGGCGACCCCACTGGGGAAAGAAACTTGTTGTTTTTTGTTCTCTTTTATTTTGATTTGAGGAAAATTTTTTCCTAGTTTTTGATTGATAGATATCTGCATGGGTAGCTTAGGTTTTCTCTGTTTTTGAAAATTTTGAAATCTTTTACATTTTTCTTGAACTTTTCTGGGGACCGCACTTTGTTCTTTTGCACAGTGTGGGAATTTTCACACTTTCCTTGAGTTAACAGTGCGGGACCGCACCTGTTACCTCTGGGAGCCTGCGAACCCTATTATTTTATTTTATTTTTGAAAAACTTTAGATTTCTTTTTTCAGTTTAGTTTAGATTTAATTTAGGATTCTTAGCATCTACCCAAATCTGTATTTTTCTGTCAAAAATCTCTTGCTTCTGAATTTCTTTCAGCAATTTTTCATCTCATCAATCTCCATTAAGTTAATTGGGTGTTTTGAGTCTCTTTTTTGAGAAATTCTAAATTTGATTTCCTTTGTTCATTACTAGGAGGTTTGTCTCAGTCTTTTCACAATTTTTCATCTTTTTGCTTTTGTTTTTGTATGAGTGTTAATCGCCTTTGAGTGTTTTTCGATCTTTGGAACTCTCACCCGATTTTCTTGACTTGCACTTGATTGGTTCTTAGATCACATTAGAATCATCTTGTGTTTGAGAATTCTCTTGCATAGATCACATTTGCATAATTAGAATTCTCATTTTCAGAATATGAATGAAAAATGTGCATAGATTACATTTGCATATTTTTCATGTGAATTGTGCATAGATTACAACTGCATAGTTTACATTCTGGAAAAAAAATCGTAGATTTAGATCAGTTTCTCTGATTTGAATTTAGATGTTTTTATGCTTGTTTTAAAAACAAAAAAATAAAATAAAAATTGTTTTGGAATTGATTTGCATTAGATTTTCTTGATAAAATTAGTGCATTAGAGAATTTGTTATATTTTCTCTTAGTGGTCAATTTTTTGCATTGTTGGAAGTGATGGAAACTCTCTCCTTATTTTAGTTAGGATTCATTGAATTGAAAATATTGCATTATCATATTCGATTGCATTCAGTTTTGGGTCGGTTCATAACACCATTGGTTTCATATCCATTTACCCTTTTGAGTAATAGCAGCCTAAATAACACAACGCTTAATTAAAATTCATCTAGTAATTTTTACATTTCTAGGGCTCTTATCACCAACATAGCTTAAGCTAGTATCTTGGAGTAGGGAGTAATTAACTCTCCAAGGTAGTAAAACAAACATGTAGACAAATCTTGCGGTAGGAAATAAACCCAATTGTAATTTGTATAATCTGGGAAGCTTCTCTTAAAGAAGTCAATCACGAGATCATGTCTGAACCTTTAAGACAATCAATTCTATTTCATTGGGAAATATAGAAGATTTTGTGCGCATTACAAATGGTAAACCTCGAATTAACCATTGTCGAGGAGCCTGGGGTCACTTGTTGGTAAACCTCGGATTGATCATGTCGAGGAGCCTTCAAGGGGATTGAGCTTTGTTACTCTACCCTTGCGCGCGGGATCAGATCGTAGACTGTTCCCCCAGTTATATTTGTTACTGTTGGTAACCTTAGTGTCCATAGACTTAAGATTATTTCCTAAGGTGACGGTGAAGGAAAGATCTCACTGTACCTGGAGCAGACGTCGACTAGACTCAGTTGGACTCTCTGGGGGGTTCTCTTCACTCGAGATGGTTTTGTGAAGAAACTTGTGCCAGTCTATTTCATTAAGCAGGTTGTCGAGGTAATTGTTCCAACCGCCCTTTCTGTATTAAATTATACGATGTTGGATTTCATCACCAACTAGTGTTTTTAGTATGGAAAGTTACTGTTTGTGTGTGGTTTGACTCCTAGATTTGATAGCGCGTGTTAATTTGTTTGTTTTTACGTTTAGAGACCATAGGTGTGAATTGTGAATTTTAATTGTTAGGTGTGAATTGTGAATTGTTAATTTTAGTTTTAAATTGTTAATAAAATTCTCTGAAGTTGAATATAATGGCAACTGTTCTGGAATTTACCAACCAAGGAACCCCTCTTAACGAGATTCCTAGTACTTTTCCTTGCTTTGGAAATGTTGGTCCTCCTTATATGGCTTATTTTTCATTACCTGGATTTACAATAGGTTTACCGATATGGTTATTTTCAACTTCGTTGGCCCCGAACACTCCAATTGTTCCACCTCAACCGGATGCTTCACAGAGTTCACCATCTCAACATCACCAACCTTTTGTTGACCCTTTACCTTCTTCGCCTAATATTTCTTCCTCCATTTCTTCCTCTTCACTTGGTAAAAGCCTTAACACTAGTAACCAGGTGGCTAAGAAGAAGAAGAAGAAGCAAGATAAGAAATAATTCAACCAACCAACCATGGCTATAAGTGTTAGTTGTGTTTAGGAAACCTCCAACATGCATCATAAACCCAAATACCCTTGCAAGATTTGTAAGGGTGACCACTTCCTTATCAATTGTCCTAGTATTCCTAAGGTCTTGGAAGTGTGGTTAGAAAAATCTCATCAAATTTCTGTTGATCCATCAACCAGTGATAGTCCGGTTCTTGGGAAAAAGGGTAAAGTTAGGTTTCCTTGTAAGTTACGCAAACGGAGTCATCAAACTCACATTTTCCCTCACATGGATGAAGCCTCATAATTGTTGGAAAACCTTACTGTTCCACAGCAAGAATTTCCAACTGGTTACTGTAAACATTCTCCCAGCCTACCGTCAACTGACGGAGTGATTGATCTAATTTCAAGTACAGTCGATCCCATTCTTCCATTGGAGAGTTAAAATCATATCACTCAGGTTGACGATCCATTAGTTGATCAAGTGGTCGATTCGATTTCACATTTTTTTGATCCCATTCTCCCTGTAGAGAATGAAATTCATACTACTCAGGTTCTTCTTATTACATCATATTATTCTATGCCGGGGGGCATTTCACCTGTTTCTACAGAACCCCCTCCAAGTACTGAGGTATTTTCCTTTGATTGGAATATACTGACAAAACCTCATCTTCCTTCCTCCATCCCTTTCCAAATTATTGTGAAGTTGGGTGGTAGGGACATACACTGCACACAGGTAGATGAAGGTGCTTCTGTTAGTATTTTATCCTCAACTGTTTGGAAAGCTTTGGGTTCCCCTCAGCTTGTGCCTAATACGCAGAATCTGAAAGATTTTAACAGAACCATTAGTGAACCTTTAGGGATCCTTCCTAAGTTTTCTATTACTTTGGAAGGTAAAACTATTTGTATTGATCTTATGGTAGTTCGAGGCCCCTTGGATTTCAATTTACTCCTTAGGCGAGACTATGTCTATGCAATGAAAGCTATCGTATCGACACTCTTTCACGTGATGTCTTTCCCTCACAATGGAAAAATTGTGACTGTAGACCAGATTTCATTTGCTAGTCTTGATTCGACTACCAATTATCCGACATCCCTGAATGTTCCTCAGACGCAAGTGGTATCTACCCCGCCGCGGGTTAATTATGTGGCAACTAGTCCCATGTTTTCAATTACCGACGTAAGCGAGCCTCTCACTATTTGCTCGTCTTCCTTTGAATTAAATCCGATAATTGACATGGAAAACTCTATGGGATTATTTGAACGCGATGTTCTTATCCCGTTTGAGTCCCTTGACTTGTGTTCCTTCCAACGAATTTTTCTTCCTTCTGATGAAGACCTCTTGGAAGCCATGATCAAGATGTGTCCATTGACATGTGTTTCTTCTAGTTGGAAGCCATAATCAGTGAGTGAGGATAGTTCCTTTTACTATGTCAACCTCGTTAAAAAATGAATCAGTGGCTGTCGAGGATAGTTCCTTTTACTGTGTCAACATCGTTAAAAAATGAATCAGTGGTCCGAGGATAGTTATTTTCCTGTGTCAACCTCATTAAAAAATGAATCAGTGGTGTGAGGAAAGTTCCTTTTACTGTGTCAACCTCGCTAAAAAATGAATCAGTGAGTTTGAGGATAGTTCCTGTTACTGTTTCAACCTCTTTAAAAAATGAAACATGTCTTTGAGGAGAGTTCCTTTTACTGTGTCAACCTCATTAAAAAATGAATCAGTCGGCAATGAGGATAGTTCTTTTCCTGTGTCAACCTCATTAAAAAATGAATCAGTAGATAGATTGTAGAGAGTAGATTGATAGATTAGAAATAAGTAGTTTCTGAGGATAGTTCCTGTTACTAAGTCTACCTCATTAAAAATTGAATCATGTATGAGGAAAGTTGTTTTCCTATGTCAACCTCGTTAAAAAATGAATTAGTTGGTTAGAGGACAGTTCCTGGCTTGGGTACGCAGGTAATGCATGGCTTACCTACATTTTAGAACGCAATTTTCCTTTGAAATGCCTACGGACCCTCCTCAAAGTCAAAAAGGTGAGAAAGTAAAGTCAAAAAAGTGGTTTGAGGTCAATTATAGAAGGTTCTAGATGAGAATTTTTAGGGATGAGTACACTTTGATAAGGTGCATGTATCCCTCACCTTAAGGAACTAATCCCTTGATTTGAGGAGTCTATCCCTTTGAAGGAGGATTCTATCCCTACAAAGGTGGAATCCTAACCTCCTCATCTGCTCTTAAAAGGAGGCATTGGGTAGTCTCAAGGGTTAATATTTTTATTTAAACTTTTGGAGATTGAGATTTTGGAGATTGAGAATTGGAGTTCAAGCTTTATGTGTGATTGAGCTAAAGTGCTATTGATATTTAGACTTCTTTCTGTTGATTTTTTGAAAGGAAAGATCACATACCTCTTTATGCTCCTGGAGGAAGAGTGAAAGACTTATCAAAGTAGAGGAGATTCCTACTTCGAACCCCGGAAAGGCCTTTCAAACATCAAGGCTAAGGTTGTAAGGTTCTTCTATATATTTTAAGATTAATACAATCAAGTTTTGTTTTTCTCAGTAAATTGTCATTCGATTGTTTATTTCAATAAGCTGTCATTTGATCGTTTATTTCATAGATTCCTTGATCACTATGATAGGTATTTTTTATGATTATTTGTTATACATGTGATATTTAATATTTTCTTGTTTGTGATTGCAGGTTGACAAAAGATGACACTTTCTTGTTTCTTGCGACGAAAGAACTCTTGTTGCGAAGGAAGGATTATTGTTGCGACGAAAGAACTCTTGTTGCGATGGAAGGATTATTGATGCGACAGAAGCACTCCGACTGCAAATAAGCATTTGGATCTAAGGTAGGATCGACACCTTCATAGCATTTAATTACAAAACAAATATATTTAGAGAAAGACAAACTTAGTTGTTCGTTTGTTGCTAGATTGTCTTCTGACACTAGGGAGATCGGTCTTGTCCGCAAGAACGATTTATCCGGCCAAAAAATTGGCGACTCCACTGGGGAAAGAAACTTGTTGTTTTTTGTTCTCTTTTATTTTGATTTGAGGAAAAAATTTTCTTAGTTTTTGATTGATAGATATCTGCCTGGGTAGCTTAGGTTTTCTTTGTTTTTGAAAATTTTAAAATCTTTTACATTTTTCTTGAACTTTTCTGGGGACCGCACTTTGTTCTTTTGCACAGTGTGGGAATTTTCGCACTTTCCTTGAGTTAACAGTGCGAGACCGCACCTGTTACCTCTGGGAGCCTGCGAACCCTATTATTTTATTTTATTTTTGAAAAACTTTAGATTTCTTTTTTCAGTTTAGTTTAGATTTAATTTAGGATTCTTAGCATCTACCCAAATCTGTATTTTTCTGTCAAAAATCTCTTGTTTCTGAATTTCTTTCAGCAATTTTTCATCTCATCAATCTCCATTAAGTTAATTGGGTGTTTTGAGTCTCTTTTTTGAGAAATTATTAATTTGATTTCCTTTGGTCATTACTTGGAGGTTTGTCTCAGTCTTTTCACAATTTTTCATCTTTTTTCTTTTGTTTTTGCAAAAAAGGGGGCTAAATTGTGTATGAGTGTTGATCGCCTTTGAGTGTTTTTTGATCTTTGGAACTCTCACCCGATTTTCTTGACTTGCACTTGATTGGTTCTTAGATTACATTAGAATCATCTTGTGTTTGAGAATTCTCTTGCATAGATCACATTTTCATAATTAGAATTCTCATTTTTAGAATATGAATGAAAAATGTGCATAGATTACATTTGCATATTTTTCATGTGAATTGTGCATAGATTACAACTGCATAGTTTACATTCTGAAAAATCAATCGTAGATTTAGATCAGTTTCTCTGATTTGAATTTAGTTGTTTTTATGCTTGTTTTAGCAACACAAAAATATAAAAAATTGTTTTGGGATTGATTTGCATTAGTTTTCTTGATGAAATTAGTGCATTAGAGAATTTGTTATATTTTCTTGTAGTGATCAATTTTTGCATTGTTGGAAGAAAATGGAAACTCTCTCCTTACTTTAGGTAGGATTCATCGAATTGAAAATATTACATTATCATATTCGATTGCATTCAGTTTTGGGTCGGGTCATAACACCATTGGTTTCATATCCATTTACCCTTTTGAGTAATAACAGCCTAAATAACACAGCGCTTAATAAAATTCATCTAGTAATTTTTACATTTCTAGGGCTCTTATCACCAACATAGCTTAGGCTAGTATCTTGGAGTAGGGAGTAATTAACTCTCCAAGGTAGTAAAACAAACATGTAGACAAATCTTGCGGTAGGAAATAAACCCAATTGTAATTTGTATAATTTGGGAAGCTTCTCTTAAAGAAGTCAATCACGAGATCATGTCTGAACCTTTGAGACAATCAATTATGTTTCATTGGGAAAGATAGAAGATTTTGCGCACATTACAAATGGTAAGCCTCGAATTAACCATTGTCGAGGAGCCTGGGGTCACTTGTTGGTAAACCTCGGATTGATCATGTCAAGGAGCCTTCAAGGGGATTGAGCTTTGTTACTCTACCCTTGCGCACGGGATCAGATCGTAGACTGTTCCCCCAGTTATATTTGTTACTGTTGGTAACCTTAGTGTCCATAGACTTAAGATTATTTCCTAAGGTGAAGGTGAAGGAAAGATCTCACTGTACCTGGAGCAGACGTCGACTAGACTCAGTTGGACTCTCTGGGGGGTTCTCTTCACTCGAGATGGTTTTGTGAAGAAACTTGTGCCAGTCTGTTTCATTAAGCAGGTTGTCGGGGTAACTAGCGGGTTGTCGGGGTAATTGTTCAAAGCCCTTTACGTATTAAATTCTACGATGTTGGATTTCATCACCAATGATGAATTTAGTATGAAGGGTCTTGTTTGTGTGTGGTTTGACTCCTAGATTTGATAGCGCGTGTTAATTTGTTCGTTTTTACTTTTAGAGACCATAGGTGTGAATTGTGAATTTTAATTGTTAGGTGTGAATTGTGAATTGTTAATTTTAGTTTTAAATTGTTAATCAAATTCACTGAAGTTGAATATAATGGCAACTGTTCTGGAATTTACCAACCAAGGAACCCCTCTTAACGAGATTCCTAGTACTTTTCCTTGCTTTGGAAATGTTGGTCCTCCTTATATGGCTTATTTGTCATTACCTGGATTTACAATAGGTTTACCGATATGGTTATTTTCAACTTCGTTGGCCCCGAACACTCCAATTGTTCCACCTCAACCGGATGCTTCACAGAGTTCACCATCTCAACATCACCAACCTTTTTTTGACCCTTTACCTTCTTCGCCTAATATTTCTTCCTCCATTTCTTCCTCTTCACTTGGTAAAAGCCTTAACACTAGTAACCAGGTGGCTAAGAAGAAGAAGAAGAAGCAAGATAAGAAATAATTCAACCAACCAACCATGGCTGTAAGTGTTAGTTGTGTTTAGGAAACCTCCAACATGCATCATAAACCCAAATACCCTTGCAAGATTTGTAAGGGTGACCACTTCCTTATCAATTGTCCTAGTATTCCTAAGGTCTTGGAAGTGTGGTTAGAAAAATCTCATCAAATTTCTGTTGATCCATCAACCAGTGATAGTCCGGTTCTTGGGAAAAAGGGTAAAGTTAGGTTTCCTTGTAAGTTATGCAAACGGAGTCATCAAACTCACATTTTCCCTCACATGGATGAAGCCTCATAATTGTTGGAAAAACTTACTGTTCCACAGCAAGAATTTCCAACTGGTTATTGTAAACTTTCTCCTAGCCTACCGTCAACTGACGGAGTGATTGATCTAATTTCAAGTACAGTCGATCCCATTCTTCCATTGGAGAGTGAAAATCATATCACTCAGGTTGACGATCCATTAGTTGATCAAGTGGTCGATTCGATTTCACATTTTTTTGATCCCATTCTCCCTGTAGAGAATGAAATTCATACTACTCAGGTTCTTCTTATTACATCATATTCTTCTATGCCGGGGGGCATTTCACCTGTTTCTACAGAACCCCCTCCAAGTACTGAGGTATTTTCCTTTGATTGGAATATACTGAAAAAACCTCATCTTCCTTTCTCCATCCCTTTCCAAATTATTGTGAAGTTGGGTGGTAGGGACATACATCGCACACAGGTAGATGAAGGTGCTTCTGTTAGTATTTTATCCTCAACTGTTTGGAAAGCTTTGGGTTCCCCTCAGCTTGTGCCTAATACGCAGAATCTGAAAGCTTTTAACAGAACCATTAGTGAACCTTTAGGGATCCTTCCTAAGTTTTCTATTACTTTGGAAGGTAAAACTATTTGTATTGATCTTATGGTAGTTCGAGGCCCCTTGGATTTCAATTTACTCCTTAGGCGAGACTATATCTATGCAATGAAAGCTATCGTATCGACACTCTTTCACGTGATGTCTTTCCCTCACAATGGAAAAATTGTGACTGTAGACCAGATTTCATTTGCTAGTCTTGATTCGACTACCAATTATCCGACATCCCTGAATGTTCCTCAGACGCAAGTGGTATCTACCCCGCCGCGGGTTAATTATGTGGCAACTAGTCCCATGTTTTCAATTACCGACGTAAGCGAGCCTCTCACTATTTTCTCGTCTTCCTTTGAATTAAATCCGATAATTGACATGGAAAACTCTATGGGATTATTTGAACGCGATGTTCTTATCCCGTTTGAGTCCCTTGACTTGTGTTCCTTCCAACGAATTTTTCTTCCTTCTGATGAAGACCTCTTGGAAGCCATGATCAAGATGTGTCCATTGACATGTGTTTCTTCTAGTTGGAAGCCATAATCGATTGAGTGAGGATAGTTCCTTTTTACTATGTCAACCTCGTTAAAAAATGAATCGGTGGTATGGGGATAGTTCCTTTCTTGTGTCAACATCGTTAAAAAATGAATCGGTGGTCGAGGATAGTTATTTTCTTGTGTCAACCTCATTAAAAAATGAATCGGTGGTGTGAGGAAAGTTCCTTTCTTGTGTCAACCTCGCTAAAAAATGAATCGGTGAGTTAAAGGATAGTTCTATTCTTACATTTCAACCTCTTTAAAAATAAAACATGTCTTTGAGGAGAGTTCCTTTTCTTTTGTGTCAACCTCATTAAAAAATGAATCGGTCGGCAATGAGGATAGTTCTTTCTTTGTGTCAACCTCATTAAAAAATGAATCAGGAGATAGATTGTAGAGAGTAGATTGATAGATTAGAAATAAGTAGTTTCTGAGGATAGTTCCTGTTACTAAGTCTACCTCATTAAAAAATGAATCAGGTATGAGGAAAGTTGTTTTCCTATGTCAACCTCGTTAAAAAATGAATTAGTTGGTTAGAGGATAGTTCCTGGCTTGGGTACGCAGGTAATGCATGGCTTACCTACATTTTAGAATGCAATTTTCCTTTGAAATGCCTCCGGACCCTCCTCAAAGTCAAAAAGGCGAGAAAGTAAAGTCAAAAAAGTGGTTTGAGGTCAATTATAGAAGGTTCTAGATGAGAATTTTTAGGGATGAGTACACTTTGATAAGGTGCATGTATCCCTCACCTTAAGGAACTAATCCCTTGATGTGAGGAGTCTATCCCTTTGAAGGAGGATTCTATCCCTACAAAGGTGGAATCCTAACCTCCTCATCTGCTCTTAAAAGGAGGCATTGGGTAGTCTCAAGGGTTAATATTTTTATTTAAAATTTTGGAGATTGAGATTTTGGAGATTGAGAATTGGAGTTAAAGCTTTATGTGTGATTGAGCTAAAGTGCTATTGATATTTAGACTTCTTTCTGTTGATTTTTTGAAAGGAAAGATCACATACCTCTTTATGCTCCTGGAGGAAGAGTGAAACACTTATCAAAGTAGAGGAGATTCCTACTTCGAACCCCGGGAAGGCCTTTCAAACATCAAGGCTAAGGTTGTAAGGTTCTTCTATATATTTTAATATTAATACAATCAAGTTTTGTTTTTCTCAGTAAATTGACGTTCGATTGTTTATTTCAATAAGCTGTCATTTGATCGTTTATTTCATAGATTCCTTGATCACTATGATAGGTATTTTTTATGATTATTTGTTATACAGGTGCTATTTAATATTTTCTTGTTTGTGATTGCAGGTCGACAAAAGATGACACTTTCTTGTTTCTTGCGACAAAAGAACTCTTGTTGCGAAGGAAGGATTATTGTTGCGACGAAAGAACTCTTGTTGCGACGGAAGGATTATTGATGCGACAGAAGCACTATGACTGCAAATAAGCATTTGGATCTAAGGTAGGATCGACACCTTCATAGCATTTAATTGCAAAACAAATATATTTAGAGAAAGACAAACTTAGTTGTTCGTTTGTTGCTAGATTGTCTTCTGACACTAGGGAGATCGGTCTTGTCCGCAAGAACGATTTATCTAGCCAACACCCTTGTAGTGATCTAACTAAGCAAGTGTTCCCATTGGAAGTCCAGTAGATATTTTTTGCATGACTTTCAAGGCTCCATTATGAATATGGCCCAATCACCTGTGCTATAATTCGCCCTCATCCCAGCTCACCACTTTTTCTGCCTTGCCCATCATGGAAATGAAACTATCTACCTCCATCTTGTAGAGATTCTTAACTTGAATCCCTATCCTCTTGTCTTGCCCAGTGTTTTATGTCGCAGGAAATATTTTCGATCACTAAAAACAACGTCATAGCCTCTGTCCTCTGTCTTCAGACTTGGTACATTTATTACATCTTTTAATTGAAATGGTTTACTTGACTCCCTCTATAAGGTAATGGTACCAATCCCAGTAGCACTGTATCATCCGTCGTTGCCCATCTCAATATGCATCTAGAGATATTTCTCCTCCAAGTCACTGAAAAGTTCCTTATCTCTCGTCATGTGAAAGGAAGTGCCACAATCCAAATAGCACATTGATCTCAATGCACTTGACACCATGCATGCAATCAAGGAGAAATCAAGCTAAAATTGTGAGGCAAGGGCCTCACCAGATTCAGCTCCAACAATATTCTTATTCTTCTTCTTTTGTGGACAATTAGTAGCAAAATCTCCATGTTCATGACAGTGAAAATAGTTCACCTTTTACATGTCCTACTTCTTGCCTTTAGACTCATATTTAGAATGGAATTTATTCCCCTTCCCCTTCTTCACCTTGGAAGCCAAAGAAAAATCCTCTTCGTAATCATGATTTGATGAAGAGCCATCTCTGGTGTTCCGTCTAAACTCCTCCTACACCAAATCCGACCATAGTCGTTCCCAATCTGGATTTTTCCCATCTATTGATAGTCTTCATAACTATGCCAACTCTTAGGAAGTCCTAGGAGAGCCAAACTCACCAAATCATCATCAACGAATGTTACTCCCACACTCCCCAATTCATCCTAACATTGGAAAAACTTCATGAGATACTTTGGAATGGTGTCACATTTTTTCATCTTGATCTTCCTGAGTTTATCCTTGAGTGCCAATTTCCCATGGTCGCTGCTGCTTTGGAATAGATCCATCAAAGGCTTCCACATAGCACATGGTGTGGCTTTCCGATGGTGGATTGAGACAATGTGGTATCATACTCTCTCCAACAGGATCTTCCTTGCCTTTTCCACTTTCTTTTACCATGCATCAAGATTGGCAGCATCTAGCTTAGGAAAATATTTTGCAATGAATTCCTTCAAGCCATTGTCTTTGAGTACTGCCTCCATCCTATCCTTCCAAGAAATGTAGCTCGAGCTGCCCTCCAGTGCATACTATAACCTCAATTCATTGAAAGCCATTTCAATCTTGAATCAGCTGTAGCACCAAGAAATTCTTTCTACAAATTCGAATTCTATCCAGTCACAAAATTTTCTCCTGCTTCACTTCTAAAATTTATGTTCTCTGATACCATGTAGAAATTATACAATATGCATGCATCTCTTGGATTCACCCGATATGAAAATGTACTAAAGTGAAATACTGAATTGTTTCTACAAATATTTTTCGGAATTAAAAACACAATCACAAATCACATGAACAAGAAGAAATATCAATCACACACAACACAGATAATTTCCCAGGGAAAGCTTATAGCTCAAAACCCCTCTATCATATATTGTATATTATATCATTCATCATGAAATAATTACATACAAAACTCTTCTCACAAAATCCCCTAGTACATCAGCTAATTTTCTAACACTGTCATACAAAAATTGAGAAATCCCTTAGTCAATTTACTGCCTCCAGACAACCTGCCTTCACTGCACAATCCCTGCTGGATGCGATCTCTGAATTGATGCAATCCTACCTACCTTGAATGCACAAGTATCATTGGCACATCCAATGTATGTTTCCCTGCATTTTTGCTAGCAGATAATGTCACAATTGATAATCAACTTCCCTTTCACCTAGAACTCAAGTGGGTCTCCACTAGATCTGACATGCATGCAGCTAATAATAGTAAATCCTTAGTTGCATGTGAGATCACTGATTGTGAATTAATTAATATTTAATTCACTATATCTCTCACTAGTGTATCTTCAGTTACAACTAGCACAACTTATTTTAACTCACTTAGCTGAGTTAAACTGATTTACAATTTGCACCAACTCATGCACCACTGCACTTCGAACTTTGTTACAACTAGAATTACTCTGCATGTCCAACCAACCAACCTCTAACTCGAAATTCACTAGCTAACTGAATTTTCCACTTTATTTAACTATTTCAAGTCCACATTGAGAATAGATTACAGTTTAATGTACACCTAAATTAAGGGATAATAAAAATAGACATGCACCCAGAAATAGCCCTGTGGGCCCCACCCTAGTGTAGGTTATTAATGCAACCAGGTGCTTAATGCACTAGTGTGGGTGTTGAATCTTCTTGTTGAATCTCTATAGTTGCATCTTGTTCTCCATTTGAACTTGACACATAGCGAGCTCTTTTTTTTTAATTTCGAGATGTATTCGCTTGGTCATATGAGGAGATGCCAAGTATTGACTCCAAAATTGCTGAATAAGAGATTAAAATGTATACTGATGTTAAGCTGGTGCGATAGCACCTTCATCCTATTCACCCTAATAAAGTTGTTTCCATTAAAGGAGAGGTTGAAAAAAAATTTCGTGTTGGATTCATTTACCCTGTTCCACTTACTGATTAGGTATCTAACATTGTTCCTGTCATGAGGAAATAGGGGACAATTAATATGTGTGTTGATTATAGGGATGTTAATCATGCTTGTCTGAAAGACAACTATCCATCTCCATTTATTGACCAAATTATTGATGAATGTGTCGGATGCGAAATATTTTATTTCATAGATGGATTCTCTGGTTATAATCAGATTAATATTCACCTAGAGGACCAATATAAAACCTATTTTATGTGTCCTTGGGGCACATTCACTTATCACAAGCTCCCTTTTGGTTTAAAGAATACTAGGGCCACATTCCAGAGGGAAATGAATTATTCTTTTCATGACATCAAGCACATATTTCAATCGTATCTGGATGAATTACCTACACATTCATGGAAATGGGCTGACCACCCGCTACATCTAAGAGCGATATTTTTCGATTTCGTCACTATAAAATATGCCTTAATCTGTAAAAATGTGTGTTTGGCATTGTTTCTGGTCATTTTCTTGGATTCCTCGTGTCAAAAGATGGAATTAGGATTGATCTATTGAAGGCCCATGCTATTTTTGAATTTCCTGCTCCTTCCAATCTGCTGTAGTTACAGAGACTCCAAGCGAAGGATTAATTTCTAAGGAGGTTCATTCCTAACTACGCCAAAATGGCTAAAGGATTTACTTGACTCTTGAAAAAGGGGGTACCCTTCCATTGGGATGAGGTTGCACAAGCTTCCTTTAGTGTTCTTAAAGATACCCTGATCAAAGAATCATTAATCTATCCCCAAAATTATCAGAGTGACTATTTCCTGTATCCCGTCGCTGCAAATACAACCATCGCTATGGTCTTATTCCAAGAAGAGGATGTGATTGAACTTCCGATATATTATTTGAGTCATAATATAAATGATACAAAATTTAAGTAAACATACATTTAGAAGCTGGCTTTGGCAGTCGTTCAAGCTCATTAGGGGAATTTTGAGTTGGACCTCCTAAGAAACATGTACAACAAAAATAAACTTTATAAGAACCAATAGGATTCAATATGATGATGTCAACCATGGGGGATGATTCACCATTTTTAAGTAAAAGAGTAAAAATATTAAAAAATATTAAAATAATAAAACTAATTTTTCAACTCGTATTTTCAATTTATCTCTTTATTTTGTTACTCAAATTTCGAGCGAGAGTACTCGTTGGATGAAAAATTTAATTCCTCATCCAAGGAGTACCCATGTTGCATATTTTCGATGGACCCTGTTACACGAAAAATGAGAAATACATGAAAAAGCGTGTTTAAAATCACGTTTTTCATGTATTTCTCATTTTTCATGTAATAGTGTCCATTGAAAGAATGAAACATGGGTACTCCTTGGATGGGAAATAAAATTCTGCATCCAACTAGTGTTTTCGCTCAAAATTTGGGTAAAGGAGATAAGTTCAAAATACAAGTTGAAAAAATAATTTTTCCTTTTTTTCCTCTAAAATTTTTTGATGTAATCAAATCTTATTTTATTATTTCCACTATTATTTTATAATTTCCTTAAGAGGCCCATTTTAGACCTCAAAACTCCCCTAATGTGTACAAATATTTCTCCATTATATCCTGCTCGAAAATACCATTGTCATTTCGAATTACAACCCTATGACATACATTTTGTCACGTCAATTGCTAGGGGAAAATATTCAAAATGGATTGTCATTTTGCAGGACTTTGATTTGAAATTCATAAAATCCAAGTCAAAGAAGTCTTTGGTGTCTCTTGAGCTTATTTGTGGCCTTCCTTCGAGTAGTACCGATCCTACTATGGAACCATCCATTTAAGATGACTCTTTGTTTCTGATCGAGTCATCTGACCCGTGGTATGGAGATTTCATCATTTATCTCTAGACCCAAACTTTTTGGCCCAATAACTATCGCTCGCAACAACGAAATATTCAATACCAAGCCAAAGATCATCTGATCGTTGGCAATACACTTTATCATCATGGTGTCAATATGATTTTACGTTGGTGCCTCATGCATGAGAAAGCCGAAAAAGTTCTAAATGATTACCACTCTGGTGCATGTGGTGTACATTTGTTTGGTTATGCTACCATGTAGAAGATTCTCTGTGCTGGTTACTTCTCACCTACCATATTTCGCGACTGCATTATTGCAGTTAGAAGTTGTTATGTTTGCCAAATATTTGGTTGTAAAACCCCCCTTGCCGCCAAAACCACTGCATCTTGTCGTCACTGTTGGACCATTTGCAAAATGGGGCATTGAATTCATGACATGTAACCCTTGCTCGGCTGGGGGGCATGGGTATATTATTGTCGACATTGAATATTTTACCAAGTGGGGCGAGGCGATGCCTAAATTCAAAAAAATGGGACAAACAACTGCATTATTCTTTTCTAACCATGTGATTTCACAGTTTGGTGTACCGGAAGCCATAGTCACATATCATGGAAAAAATTTTCACAATCACATGATGGATGAGTTGATTTCCAAGTTAGGATTGTCACATGACAGTTCTACCCCCTATTACTCACAAGCTAATGGAAAATTTGAAGCTATCAACAAGATTATTAAGCATATTCTTCAACGCATGATTGGGGTTCATAAACAAAACTGGAATTTGATCATGTACTCATATTTGTGGGCATATAGAACTTTGGTGAGAAATGCAACTAGATTTACTCCCTTTCAGCTGGTTTACGCTCTGGAAGCTATCTTATAGATACAATGCGAAATACCATCATTGAAACTCGCGATTGACCTACTACCTGACACTTCTGAAGAAGAGGCACGTCTTTTAGATCTCATCCATATAGATGAAATGTGTCATGAAGCCGAATTGGCCAACAAAGTGCAAAAGAGACGAATTAAGGCACAATATGACCACAATTTCAAACATCACACCTTCTCGAAAGGAGATCTAGTCTTGCTTTATGATTAGGAAGTTGATAAGATAGGAACAGGGAAATTTGAGCCATTATGGCATGGCCCCTACATTGTCAAGCGCATTCTGGCTAAGGGTGCCTACGAGTTGGTAGATTCCATTGTCGCAACCTCAAAATGGGTTGTATCTTAAACGTTACTATGTCCGATTTTGTGTAGTAAACACTATATTATATGCTTTGATTGTGTGTTTGTAGAAGTGTCTCTTTTAGAGTTTTTCATGTGGTTAGTAATCCTCTTTGCCTTTTTTGCATATGTCAGAAACTTCAGAACCATTTGTTGGATATGTCGATGGTGCTAGTCTTAGTACTCAAAATTTATCCTCTCCAGCATGGGCCATCTTTGATACAAGTGGCTAGTTAGTGAATTTCCAAGGGATTTATCTTGGTTGATCGACCAAAAATATCGATGAGTATAGCGGGTTGATTGAACTACTCTATGATGCCATTTCACTTCGAATTTGCCTCATCATCATCAGGCTGGACTCACAACTTGTGGTACTACAACTTACTGGTGTCTATACTGTCTGAAATCGAGCAATTCATCACATGTTCCTTAGAGTTCGTATTTTGGAAAGATCTTTTGATTACATTCAATATCGACATATTTACAGAAACTTTAACACTCTGTTTGATTCATTGGCAAATTATGTGTTAAATATACATTGCAACATATGTAAAGATAGATTTTCAATTCACATCATACAATTGAATAGGATTACACATAATCATTGAAAAACACTGAAAGTAAAATAGATTTATATCGAGTTTTTTACAAAATTGTGTCCAAGAGACATTGGTCAGCTAATCTCAAAATGTATACAGACATAGCATAATCTAAGTAAACCTAGTGATGCTCATGATAGTAGGTCATTGCTAGGGCTATCATGCGTAATGGCCTCATCCAATGCTAAGCACACCAATGGTATGGTACTGCAGCCTCATAGGTAACTCCTTAATCTAGGCATTCGATATTCCAAGATTCAATCCCTCCACATGATGCTGCAACTCAGCAAGAGTCTCGGCTAAATAAAAATATTGTAGGACTGCTCTCCTAACAATCCTCTCTGCTGGTTCTCCTGCCTGTTGTGCACGAACCACTGGTCGAATAGTACCTACATCTACATACATAAAACATTTTTAGTTTAGCCTTGGAAACATAAAAAACACAAAAAAATATGTAGCAAAACCCCAAAAAATAAAAAACATGGTCAAAATTTTACCTATAGCACCCCATTGAGCGTCGGCTAGTGAAATCAAATATGGATCTTCGTGGAAATCTATCCCTGCATATGGATTCTTCTCTATGAAGATATTCTATCTTCGGAGCCAACTAAAGAATGCAACGGAAAATGAGATTGATGATTGACCAGCATGTCTAGCCATCAGCTCGACCCACCACTACATTCGTGGATCTCTAGGACTAGCTAATCCCAGTGTCACATGCTATGGTTACATCAATGGAACTCGCTCCAAAACAAAAGTGATCAAGATCAACCCATAGCTAAAATTTTTGGTCTTTCCACCTTTTACCTTGGTCAACTGTTCTTTCATCTAAAGGAGCATTGCTTCAACCCAGTTGAACACGATTGGCTCGAGATACTCAAGTGCATAATGCATGTATGATCTATTCGCGACATGTAGTGTCACACTGCCCACTAGCTTTGTGATAGTGAATAGGAGAGTTGGCAAAGGTATATCATGTACATCTTTGATATTTATCTTTCCATATTTTCTAGGCTCAATTCCTAGTCGACAAAACTGTTGGATGTAGTCCTTCACTGTTTCACCTCCAAGGATGGAACCCACAAGGGAAATGGGGGTACCACGCCTCCATAAACATGTCAAAAAGTAAATGTCATCAACCAATATTTGGAGCACTTCGTCCCCAATGTGAAATGCCTATAGTTTCAAGTCCCATGAACAGATCAAGAACTGTAATAGTTCCATGTGTTGCCTCATCCCTGACAATCTAAAGTACTTGAGAAACCCACAGTCTCTGAGGGCTCTCACAGTGCTAGGATCATTTAGGGCTACCATATATTATTCTTCATGTTCTCTTTCTCACCATGTAATTGACATTCTGATCCGATCAAAGTCGGAAATCACACCATAGGCTTAGTTAGGATTTATTCCATGCAAAAAACTGGAGAAATTTTGGGCAGAAAACGAGATGCAACTTTCTAAATTGTGCCCAACGCACCCTTGAGTAGAAGAAATAGCATTGCAGAGGAGCTAGGCCTCTTTCTAGCCTCTCTTCAATGCACTTTTCTACATCCAAGGGTGCATTGGTCCTAGGGAATTGTATATTTACCCTAACATCCCCAAAAACCCTAAAAAATGTGCATGAAACTGAAAAAAGAATGAAATTAATAGAAAGAGGAGGGTAAGATCTTCTACTTAGCCTAGACAGTGTGAGAAATGATACACATAATATGTCACAATCAGCTGCTGAAATTCGAGGGTAAAACAGGCCCAAAGCACTAAAATTCGAATGGTAAAGTTGAAATGGTAAAAATGACTTGGTAATTTCTTATTTTAATAGTCTTTTTTATTAATTTATGCATATTTAATGAAACTACTATGGTTTTTACCCATTTTTACTATTTTAACAGGCATTGTTAATCCATTTGATGGTTCTTTGAGTAGGTTTACAGTTGATTAGAGTGAGTTAGTTGTGCATGACTCTGAAATGCAATTTTGACCACAAAGCATACTTTTATCTCTTTTTCGAACTTTGTTAAACATGAAAAAGGAACTCAAAGCACACTTTTATATCTTTTTTCGAGCTTTGTTAAACATGAAAAAGGAATTCAAAGTACACTTTTATCTCTTTTTCGAGCTTTTTTAAATACGAAAAAGGAACCCCCCTAGAGTTCTCTTTCATATCTTTTCAGAGTCTCAAAATATGAAAATACTGTCAAGCACTTGCCCTTTCGAGCTCGTAAAAGGAATTGAAAATACATCTACTCAATATAATTTTAACCATTTTTCGAAGTGAGATAGATTATTAGTACGAAAAAGGAAAACCCTATTCAAACATGGCTAGGAGGTTCTCTTAGGTATTATTTTACGCTTTTTCTGATATGAGGGACTATTATACAAAAAAGAACTTGTGGACTTTTCTTTTCATCCCCTTTTCAAACTCTCTAAACATGAAAAAGGATTGATTTCTCACTGTCGTTAGACTCATTAAAGCATCAAAGTGTGATGGACTTTTCCATCATTAGAAGATCAAGTTTCACCTATGCTAAACTCGTTAAAGCATCAAATAGTGATGGATTCACTCAAAGGGTGGAATTATACATCAGGCATGTGTTATCCTCCTCAATCTTGTTAAAAAATAAAGAGGTATTGGTCAGCAATGAATGGGTAAAACTGGAAAGGGATAAAACAATTTATGGTAGCAAGTCTCTCTAGAACATGACACTTATTCACTCCATCTCCATGATTTTTGGGTTGGGTAATATTCTTGACGTTCTATCATACCTATGGTCTATCACACCATCCATCACTTCGGTTTTGGGTCAAATGTTTCCAATTCATTAAATGTCATCTATATCTTAAAGAGAATTCACTCACTTTTTCCTCATCCTTTGCAATACTCATAAACCTTCATTTCATGACCGCCATGCTTGACATTGCTTCATCAGTCACATTTTGTCTCCAGAATATTTACTCCCGTTTCATGTTTTTGATGAGGGAAGCATCAATGCCCTCCTAGGACAAGTCGTTTCCCGTCGACATCAGCGCATCATCTAGGAAGTTTACTTAGAAACAACCTTTTAGTACCTTAGAGCTTGCTTATATCAACGACATGTTTCTCTCTTCGGGCGATAGGTTGCTATCATAGGCCTTCGACTGAAATAATTTGTATGGTGTTCGGCATCAAATCATTTATTCACACCATGCAAAATGTATTGCAGTACCCTTAGATCCATTATCATCAACGATGGTTTCTATCACGTCTGTTAATGACTCACATCATTGGATGGTAATCAGATGATGGCTTCCCATCTTCAACTTCAGATCAACTATTCACATGGTTAGACTCATACTTTAAGTGATCAAATGAACGAGATAGTTGACCCCGGATCTAGTTTCATCCATCCAAGCTGCGATTTCAGGAAAAGTATCAAATCATCCATACAATGGTCATTATTCAAAAGGTCATCCTATCATGGATCTATATCTGTAGAAAATTCTATATCTATAGATGAATTTCTAATGTTATCATATTTTATGTGATGAGTATGGGATATGCCTTCCTCAGCAATTCATGTCCAAGATGAACAAATATCATGATGTAATTTATTGTAATTGATGCAGGTCGTCGTCCGATTCAGTTCCTCCTCATCATGTCGTAAAGAAAATCACTCAACATTATCAATTTTTACTTCATGCTTTAGGGGGCAGTTGTTACAGGTCAATTTTTACATCATCCCAAAACAAATATAAATATCTATTAGGGTATTTCATACTATAAATTAGTTGCTACATGCCCTAAACAAGTCATCACATTGGTGGTTTTCCTTCATAAAATTTTCACCACTTAAATACTAGTTGAAGTTCCCCATTGAGCCATCAATGCACCCCTAGACAGCTGTAACTACTTTTCAAATCATCTACTCCCATGCAAGGTTGCGTTACAGAGGATCTAGGCCCACTTTAGAGTTCATTGGTCGATTGGGAGTGAATTTTACATTGGATTCCAAGAAACTTCCCAACCTCTAGTGACTTCTAGAAGTTGTTCCAACTTTCACCTCATCTGATAGCCTCGAATTTGGAACCCATGAAGTCATTAAACATCTTATCCTCCTATTCCCATGAAAAAGCAAACTTCTTCATCCATTTTTAGGGAATCCATTCAATGATTCATTTATGTCAAACTACCTTCAACTACTTATAAATAGAGAAATGAACATAGTGCACAAGAGGGAAAGCATTTGTGTTAAGTAGAGTTATGTTGGTGAGATCACAACTCTTGAAGGTATTTTGTATGTAATGTGATGATGCTAGAATTTTTTATGTTGCATGTGATGAGGATGGGGCTCAAGTTGGATGAGTGACAACGAATCGATCAACTAGTTGTACTCTTCATTCTACTTCATAATAAAGACATTTGTTCCTTTACTAATGCATGTGTCAATGATGTTATATGTGTATTTATGAATTTAATCGATTCAGT